>JAUESE010000060.1:7141973-7160197 GCA_032274725.1 Malacoctenus triangulatus
CTATAAAGTATCTGCTTTTTTTTTTAATATTGTGGGGTTTAAAAAAAAGAAAAGTAAAAAAATATAGACCCCCCCCCTTTTTTTTTTTTTTTTTTTTTTGCTGTCACCTTCAGCGTGAGCGACAAAATGTTTGCTCTGCCGAGTTACAGAGCCAATACCCCTGTCCTCAGCCGTAATTGACTGCAAACAGAAACACAGTGACGTTTAAACACTGCCCCGCTCTGTCTTCCGTGTCACCCACCCGTCTTCCACGCCGTCCCCCCCCACCCCACCCCCGCCCGACCATCCCGACGCCCCTCAACTTTCAGCCCTCCTTCTGCCGCGTGTTTTTTTTTTCCTTTTTTTTTATGTGACATTCTATTCACTTGGGTCAGTAGCAGGCAGCACCGGCAATAATTACTGTCTGTACATGATAAATCTGAAGCCCAGCTGTTCGTTTCTGTCACTACAGAAAGAGAGAGGGGGGGGGAGAGCGATACGAGGGGGAGAGAAGGGGAAGAGCCCAGGAGCACGCGGTTTGTCGGATTTCTTCCTCTCTCTCCCCCCCCTTTTTTTTTTTTTTTTACTTGGTAACTTGATAGGATTACATGGGTTTGGAGCCCACACCTGTTAAGAGGCTGTTAGCAGAACAGTTGGCAGTCCCGTAGCCACAGCTTAGCCTTTTCGCTGTCCATTCTGTATCCCCCCCCCCCTCTTTCGGGGATTTCACCCCACATGTACGAGGAGAGTTCGTTTCCCTGGGCTCCTGCCGGAGTCGGAGGGGGGGGGGGGGTTGGGAGGAAGGAGAGAGCGCGCTGCGCGCCTGTGACACGCGAGCGCGGTGTGTGTTTGATGTTCGAGCGCGTATCCTACGTTTGCGTGTGAGGCCGGGTCGGCTGACATCTCTTTTTCCCTCCCTCTCTCGAGAGATGTAGTCTGCCAGCAGTTGTGTGTCCTTCTCCAACCTCAGTCAGACAGATACACAAGTAACGCCACGGCAAACAAAGAAAGAATTGAATATAGTTTGTTTTTCCCCAGGGTGGCGGACAGGTGTTGGCAGAGTCATAAAATGCCCAAATACAGGTTAAACCAGACTATTTAAATGATTAAGGGTTCGGTTGGGAAGTTTTGTGCATATTTTAGGAGTGCCTAAGCTGTGTTGTCAATTAGAAATACTTCTGGAAGGAGTGGAGAAATGAGTAATGCGTAAAAATTGTTGCTTGTTTTCTCTTGTTTGGCTTTTTTTTTTTTTTATTATCAAAGCGCATCCGAGCCGGCGTTAGAAAACAGGGTGCACAGTTTCGGTGACAGCCGTCAGACCCAGAAAATCACATTACAGTGGGTTGTTTTGTGCCTCGGTGCAACGTGTCTCGCTGCCTTATTTGGCATGCAGCAGCCACCCCGGCTCTTCGGCTTCGTCACTTTCTATGGGCCCTCAGCACCTGTTCCCCCTATTGTGCCGGAATTTTCTATATTTGGCTGGAAGTGGGACTCCCGGCTTGTGTGTTGGTTTCTGTTTGCAGGAGTTTCAGAGCAATAAACTGTGTGATTTCTCAGTCTTTCTCCCCCCCCCCTCCCTGTTCTTTTTCTGATGCTCGGCTTTTCAGATGCCACGGCGAGAGAACATGATTCAACTTGGGAGGACTACGAAACATTTCTCACCAGGGCTTCTAAATGTCATGTTGTCCCTCGCATGTTATTGACACACTGCGTTGCCAGAAGTGTAAATTATCTTCCCTCTGAAGCGCAGGAGAAATAAAAAAAGAGCAAAGTTAATAGATATCTCAGTCTAACTTTTAATTGTTCTGATATGTAATCGCCAAATGACAATAAAAAAGGAGCAGGGCCACTTTAAAAGCTTTATCTCTCCTGCTCTGTGCCCAAAGTGTCATGTCCATAACGGCACCACCTGATCTACAGAGTAAAATAACCGCTAAGGCTTATTGTTTGGACAATATTGGAGCCCCCACCCCAACGCATCAACCCCCACCCTCCTGCTCCCCCCGCTGCTCCTCTCCCCTCTCCCTTGATTCATTTCACCCACTGTCCTCGGCTGCTGGAAAATGGCGTTAATTTTTTTATTACCTGTTTGACTCTCCAGCCTTATTACTGTAGCCCCTTAATGTTCTCTGTAACCGTGGAAACCAGATGAATAAATGTCCGCCAAAGAAAATGAGATGATTAAACAGGTCACCCTTGCAAAACAAATTCGCTTGGTCGAGCGCAATTTGTGTACCAAGCGGCTGTCTTAACAGTTTGCTAACAAGGGGATTGTTTGCCAGACTAACTGACAGAGACGGGAGGGGGGGAGGATGAAGATATCTTGGGAAAAGGATATGATTGAAGAGATAATATTTTAGATCACTCTGCTGTTTGCCTCGTCTCTTTATTTTTCCCAATAATCTGATGTTTGCAGGGGATTCAAAGGAACCTGCCCTTTATCGTGAGTTGCTCTAATATTAGACGGAACGCGGCGACACACCGGAAAGCCTCTTTTTTTACCGCGAGCTGTATATTTAACCAGCATTCACAAGTAAGTTTAAAGCAGTCATCCATATTATTGTCAGAGGCATTTGGTCCGTGATCATCAGCAAGTGCAGCAGCAAATAGAATTTCCCTCATTTATGTGGCAACCAATCATTACTGCTAATTGTCCTTGAGGCCATCTGTATAGAATGGCTCGTCCTCTATTGGTGTTGGAATGGTACTGGTCATGGATTTACTAGTCCAATAATGATACTTAACTCCTCCGTAGTCAGCGCAACTGCAGTCACAACTGCAGTAATAAATATGAAGGAGGTTTTCTTCTCAAATTAAACAGTAGCCCTGGAAGCGCCCTGGTTAGGAAGTGTTACCAAGTTCCTTTCCCATGATGCCCCGCCCTCGCCGTCCTCGTCCCAGTGTGGCGTTCTCATGTAGCTTGTTCGAAGCGGAGCGTCTGGTTTTTTCATCTGGGAAAATAAGAGAGTAGGCCGGGCAGATTTAGCCTTGTAAGGGTAGGGCAAACATGCAGACTTGGATGAGACCCGGGGCCTGCGTTGCCATCCTGACCACAAATCATAAATGTCGGGGACACGGCGGTGGTGTTGTTTATGGAAGGATGCCACGCTGCGCCACTCGAGGGTGTTGCCTGTTTGCATTGATGCACCACCACCACTTACCGCCTCTCGCTTTAAAACAACTTCCGCGTCCCACTCAGCCCAGCCATTTTGTCCCGTTTACCAGCGCCGATCCCGAACACTCACCGCAGCTCCGGCCTCAACTTTAAACGGAGAGGGGGGGGGTTGTTGTTGCTCAAAGCAGCGCCGCGGCTTCTTTAAGTCGTTTGTGGGACAGAAGATGGCGAGCTGGAGTTTTTCCACCGGTGGTGGAGCGGCGGGGGTATTTCATCCCAATACAGGGACACTATAGCTCAAAACTGAAAAGCACTTATGCATTATTGATGTTTTAATTTGTGCAAATGCCCAAGTCTTTGTTAAGTGATTATAGTGCTGGGGAGATAACAGGGGAGGTACTTCTCTATGAAACAAGAGCTCGCGCGCGGGCCGCGCTGGGAAGCCATTGGACTAAATCTAACAAGTCCGCGCTCCGACTTAGCAGAGGGAGAGAGGCGGGGGTTGGTCGGTTGCTAGGTTGGGTGGAGGCGGGGGTGTGTTACGGAGGGGGGGGGGGAGTGACAAGAGTTGACTCAAAAATATCAACGTGTCCAAGATAAGAGGGGGAAAAAAAAATTCAGCCGTTGATCTTTTGTCCTTATTTCAGCTACACCTCTCCTGTTTATGGTGCCTGGTTTATAGGTCTTTTACATCCCTTATCAAAAATTATTTGATGTAAATACAATGGAACTGACCTGAAAAGCCCTGAGTGTAAATACGCCTCGTGGCGCACTAGAAACTGACCTTGGGCAAAGAATGCCAAGTTATAACGCTTGCAAAACAAGCCAATAAAATAATATCTCTCTGAAAGGAGGGAGTTTGGGTAAATATAAAAGAGGAGTGAGGAGAAGCAGTTTTCTCTCTCGCTGCAATGATTAACTCCGAACAAAGGTTATCAAGCATGACATTTTTTTTAAACTCTGTAATTTATGTAATCACCTGCTGCAGTTACCTCGCCAGATAAATAGTCATGGTAGGAAAGGTTGAACGCTTTCCTCTCAGAGCGCATGTGCGCCAGCTTTTAGTTGAGAAAAGACTTTCCTACATCGTCCTGTTTAGCCGATATGCATCTTAGATGGCTGTCACCAGTGCATAGGAAACTCTGGTTCCTCTATTGTGCCGTTTGATGTCTGTGATGCTTGTCCAAACTCAACCTCAGCCCGGCTGCTTCCACACCTGCAGCTGTTCACACAGACTGCCTTCCTCCAGCACCTAATGCATGTATAACCTGTAAATTATGCTGTATTCATTTAGCTCAGACTGCATTAAAAACGGCTTCCATGAATGTCAGCCCACGAGATAAGTGTCTTACTTTTGGCTTTGGTTTCAGTATTAGTCATTCTCTTTTGTTCGCTGGCTTTATTCTTGCTTTATTCTTCTGGAAAATCTGCTTGAGTGTGTGGAACCAGGCTTTGCCTTCTGCTTTGAGGTCCCTGGTGGAGGTAAAACATGAGAGCACGCGTGTGCACGGCGGCACGCGCGCACACAGTCGGCTCTCAGGCTTCCCCAAGCATTTACTGCTTTATTAAGCTGTCTCATGAACCCACCAGCAGAACATGAGAATACAGGAAAAAAAAAGGGAAAGCCCATATTACTTAGATGATTTGATGTCATTTGTGGACTACAAAACGCCAAGCTTTATTGTGTGCACAGGGAGAAAGAGCGGGAGCAGGGAAAAAAAAGAAGTTGGCTTAGAAATTCAGAATTTCAATTAGCGTACGTAATCTGAACCTGCCGGCTTTGATAGAGGCTCTTTTTTTTTTTGCGCCTAAGAATACAGCAGCACTTGTAAAACATTAATTAAGCAGACTTGTTTTTTTAAAGGATGGAGTAAAGTGTGCTTTATGCAGGGCCTTTTTCACCGAACAAAAGGCAGTTACCTCACACAGAGGACCGCTTCACCCAAACCGTTCGGAGAGAAAAAAAAAGAGCAATTTGAATTGGAAGGAAAACACAAAAGACAAAAAAGACGAGCCATTGAGAGTAATGTTCTGAAAGAGATGATATCATATGAGAGCGCAGCCTTTTGCAGAAGAATAGAAATGTATCCCTGCCTCAGTGAAACCTAAGCTTGGCACAGGAAAACGAGCCCCTATTTTAATGACTTTCTACCTGACAGATGACTTTAGACCGCCTTTTGGATCACATTGCTCTGACTTTGTCTCTTACATCATCAAATCATCGATTATTAATAGTTTATATGAATTGTTAATTCTTGGTAATATGAGTTTTTATGGCAGCATCTTCGCAAATGACTGAAAACTAAAAGACTGAGGCGTCTTGAAGGTGTCATTTGTGTGTGGTGGTATTTTGTGTGCGTGTGTGTTTGTGCTGGCTGCTACGTGATCTGGCACGCTGACACCAACGCTTCAAACAACACTGATTAGCATTGGAGGAGATTATAGTTCATTCACAAGCTTTGACTCTTTTTTCTGTGGACGTATCACGATAAAAAAGACAATACACTTTATGTCGAATAGATCATTTACTAAGTTCAGGGTCAGATAATGACTAAGATATAAAAGGCATGTTGGGTTTGTTTTTTCCACCCGTTATAAAACATAGGAGGTCTATTGACCTTCACTTCTGGGAATTTATAATAGAAAAAGCAGAGAAAAGGGTAAAGTCCCTGTTCCTCATTTGCACACGGTGCTGTATATGCATTTTCCACCGACTATTGTAAATCCTCTTGCTGTGGGTGATGAGTACACATACAGATGATACATTAAAACTGCCATAACTCGCACACCCAGCAAAGCTAAAAATCAATTGGAATGGATAGTTAAGCTGGCCCCTAAAAATCAATGAGCAATTCATGTCCTTGATCACAAAGTGTCATTCCTCTCAATGTTAGAGGCTGATGAGGGCTGAACACACACACACACACACACACACACACACACACACACACACACACACACACACACACACACACACACACACACTCAGCACAAACACACAGCAAACTCGCTGTCTCTACAATGACACTGTAAGTTTAGACTAGATTACATGCACAGATCAAGGACACATTTATTTTCATGTACATAGATTTTAAACAACTCTGTGACTCTTTTCAAGCCGTTTTTAGATGAATCGATTGAAGCACACGGATGTGCATTTTGCCAGTTAAAAACAAACTCTTTTTCTATTTTTCCAACAGTGTGAAACAAGGTTAATATGTTTTCATCAGTGCCAGCTGGTGAGTACAACATGTCAAAAATAGCATGGAGTTGAATTACAAAGCTCGTGTTGTTGTTTTTAACCGTGCAAAATGTTGCAATCCAACGACATTGTACACCAAGCCAGGGAAATAGAGAAGACCTTACAGCCATTACATGGTGGGGGCACAGACTCACTCAAATGCACCCACATTTCACACACGTACACACATTCAGTGGGGTTTTTTTCAGACAGAGGAAGGGGCGATAATGTTAGCCAAATGAAGAGGATGAAATTTCTGCTTCAAAATAGCAATTTTGCCCTTATTAATGCCATTAGTGTAACAGTCATAATGGATCAAATCAACGGATGACCGAAGCAACTCCCCTGTCTCTGTGCTATGACGGGATCATGTCGGGAGCAATTTAAGCATTTTGTGTTGATGAGTGAAGTTTCGAGTGCCGTAGTGTCCTGCAAACCAGCCCTGAATTATGCTCACAGTCGCACTCTTTACCCAGTTCTCGTTCTACATTCTCACGATGTTTGTCTTCCCTTCTTCCCTCCACTCTTTGTGCACATTTCATGTCCATTCTTTCAGCGCCTTTGAACACCTACTTGATACGGCCCCCTTTGATTTGGGCCGGCTATCAGTAGAAATGACCCTTTTGTGGGGGGGCTTCTGTATTTTTAACCCCTGCTTTTGATAATGCCACTGTGACAGGCATTTTTTTCGCTCCTGGGCTTTTTGCTGCTTTGAGGCCATTCTTGTCACTCACACTTTGTAACCCCCCCCCCCCCCCCATCACCAGTTATAGCCACTCTGACCAATTCAGAGAGAGAAATGATTCATCCGTAGCTTCGTTTTTAGATCTGTCTCCTTTCCAGCTTTTGTCCACAAACAATGTTCTCTTTATTTGTGCAGGGAGTCCGTGGGATATTCGTTATGAGTTGGCAGTTGTTTGACCTTAACAGGTGGTCCTCCCCCCCTTTTTTTTTTACGATCTTTTACTCTGGTAACATTTGAAAGCGTCATTCAGCTCGCGAGCTGAATACCTCTGGTTTTGGGGAGAGGGCCTTCGAAACAGTTGTCGCTTGTCAGGAGAGGCAGCGAGTCGGAGGGACCGGTGGAGCAGTTGCTTGTCCCCTCGTCGAGGTGAGAAATTTTCCGGCAGCTGTCACTCGACCTCTTTACCTCGCGTTCTTTTGGAGGGGGATTTTTTTTCCTCTCATTTCCAATAAAGCAGAAATGAATGTTTGTGGCAACTGTAGGGGGGGGCGGGGGGGTAGGGCAAACTCCAGTGCTGTCTCCTGTCACTCAAAGCCTCGCTCGTGTGTGTCCTCCTCTACACGTTTCATCACCGCCAATCACGAGACATGAGACAACCCCACCAGCGGGGGCTCCTTGGTACGGTTCGGCTCATTCCAAGACTCTTTGTTCGACTTCGTCTTGGTAGAGCTGCTTTTCTGTCTGGCCATCGAAAAAAAAAAGAAGCAAAATGTTTCATTTATTTGCTGCCGTTGTTTCTCTTCCCGGCCGCGCTACGGATCACTCTCCCATTCCCTCTTCCTTCCCCTGTCTCCCTCGCACCCCCTTCACTCCCCCCCCCACTCAATCCATCTGCATCATGTCGATCTGTCAGACTGCCAGTGTCTGTTCCAATTAGATTCCACTTAATACACGTAACCTCGATTAACACGCAATCAAGCCCAGATAAATCACGTCCTTTAAGTCCCCCCTCTGCCTCTCCTGTGTTGCTTTGCATCACTCAGTTTTCCCCAACAAGCTTTCTTCGCCACAGTTGTTGGCCGCGACGTATAAAATCACACGCTGAATGTGCGAGCCGGTGAATACAGTGAATGTCTGCAGAGGTGACAGCAGCCTGTACAGACTGGTGAATTTCACCTCTTAACCAGCTGCCCTTTTTTTTTTTTTTTTTTTTTCCTGCACATCTCACTGCTGTTTCCAGTAATGCAAAGTTCCTGGTGTGTTTCCAGCAGACGCTTGTTGGTGCCCTTCTCACCCCAGAAGATGAAGGTGTCTTAATTACATCTTTGGTTAAAAAGCTACAAAAGACACCCTGGGCTTTCTCTACATTGTGGGAGGCGGTGTAGTCTATTGTCTCAGTGACCTTTTTAGCTAGCGGACAATTGGTTTGACTAGATTACAAATTAAGACACAGCACCAGGCACTTAGAAAGCAAGTCTGTTAGAGAGCAGTTCTATTACTACCAGCCTGTGAAAGCCACTGGGCCATACATTTTAAGCATCGCATAAATGGCCACAAAGTCAGGCATCACATGCGCATTGTTCCGTATCTATAAAATATAAAGTTACATTTGCTTTAATGATTCCTGCAATGCCACAGTGAGTCTTTGCCAGTGGCAGAAAGGGAAAAACACACAAAGCCACTACAGAGGCTGGGATTCGTGGATGATTATAATTCTTTTAACAAAGTTAATAATTCACACTGTTTATGCTAATAGGAGAAAAGAGGACTGTTGAATTACCAAACAGCAAAAACCACTAAAAATACAAACCAAATGAAAACAACCTGGGGCACTGAAAAAGCACACACAGCACTCTTGGGGTCTTCTTTTATTAATCGCAGCTAAAAGTGCTAACATTGACATGTTGAACAGATTAGCCTCTTTAATAACTGGGCGGGTCAACATGGCTACCACTGCTGATCCATGAGGATATCCTGTCGGGAGGCAGATAGCCTCTGTGTTTCATATTCTGACCCTGGCCTCTGAGGGGGGGAGCCCCTCTGAATTCACTGCGTCTAATAGATTAGAAAGCAACACCTTTTTCTTTTCCCTCTCTGAATTTTTTTTACGTTTCCTCTCACATTTGCAAAGATTCGAGCAGTTTCTCTATTTTTTGTGTGTGTGTGTTTTGTTTTTTCTTTTTTTTTTAAATCACCGTGGTGCCGTGTGTGCGGGCCACAGTTTCGTCGCCGCGTTGTGTTGGGAGGCTGTGGCAGTCAGGGATCTGGCTTTGTTTCACGCAGCGACAGCTTGTGTCACACACGTTGAGGCTGCCGCTGTACAGCATTAATGGTTTTAAATATCTCAATGCTAGTTGGAGCTGACAAGGCCCGTCGGTGTGCCGTGTGTAAATAGGGCTCGGATTTAAAATAAATTAAGCTATGAGAAAGGCTCACGTTGATCCATTTCTTATCTCCTCTGCTACCTTGTCAGCCCCGAGCCCTTTCAAATTGTACGAACCAGTTAGACGACAAGCAGTGTTCATTCACACAGCTTCTCTCACATGCAGGAATATCCTGTTATTAGTATCTAATGAGGAATGTGTGTGTGTGTTTCACTGCAGTCTACATATAAATATATATACAATCCTTCCAGCTTGTTTAAAAGGAGTGAAAAAGTTGTGCATGTTTTATTTAATTAGTATTGGGTGCAAACAAAATGAGTATTGAGCAGACACCCGATAGCCCTGTGCTCTGCCTTCTCCCTTTATAAACTCTGTGCAAAGCCACAACAATGTTGCACTGTCCCTTTAAACGGGGTGACAGTTGTGACTATAAGTTGAGCTATTTTCTTTTCTCTTTCCCAGAGAAAGAAAAAAAAATTGGAATAACGCTGATGAGTTTTAACAGCTTCAGCCAGGCGGTGGGCAAATATAATAAGTGTTTTCGTAGACGTCACCAATGATTATCTCATCTGGGCATTTTGGGTGAATGTGGTGGATTTAGAGGCTCGTCTCCCATTGTGCTGACATCACCCTTTAACAAACCAAATTAAATCATGGCTAAAATCATTCGAAAGTCTCCCAGAGTCTGGGAAAAATAGTGAAGGGAACCTTTTCTGAGTGTGCGTGCGTGCGGGCGTGTGTGTGTGTGTGTGTGTGTGTGTGTGTGTGTCTTTCCTCAGGGGTTGGGGTTTAGGAGGTGCACTGTGGAAATGGGGGCAAATTTACCCTCTCACTGAATAATGGGATAAGAGGAGCTAATGTTTATCAAATTAAGTGAATTCAAAAGATAGAATTGTCATACCGCACTGTGCAGCCAGGCTCCTTTTTGTGTGTGTTTTCATTTTTTTCATGTATTTAATTTTTTTTCATGACTTTTTAACTTAATGGAAGAGAACACAAACCCTGATTTAGCTTTACTTTCACAAATAGAGAGTTACAGGTACTAACAGGAGCTTCCAGTTCCCACAGCCCAGCAGTTGTTGCATGAAAAAAAATGTGTTTTGATACTGATCCTGCTGTGACACTCCAGGGCAAGAAAAGACAAAATGACACCTCAATGTTTTATAAACACATTTTGGGGCGGAGTTATCAAAACAGGTGACGTGCATGCCAGTGTTATACAGTGAATGAGAGAATAAAAACGACCTCCAACAGGTTCAAGTGACGCTCATAAAAGATCTTGTTCTCTGCAGGCGAGTCAAACAAGTTTCCAAGTTGCAATAAAGGTGCATTCCTGCTTTTCTTATTTGTTATTTCTGATTTATTCTGTATCTCCAAACTCACTTGTGTTGTGCATCTGCCAAAAGATAAGCACTACTTGTTTTGCTGGAACTCCCAGATTTCCCTCAGCTGTCCCCTCGCGCCGCTTGCATGCCGTAGTCGGCCACCCATGACCTTGTGAAATGAACAAAGGTAAGAGTGAGCGAGAACGAGAAAGTGAGTAAGAGAACTTGGTGGCAAAATGCGGGGGTGCGTGGAGGTGCTGATTGTGTGTGTGTGTGTGTGTGCGTGTGCATGTGCGCGTGAGTGTGCGTTTGGTGAGAACGGTGTGGGCAGGGGGTTGCTGCGAAAGGCCTCAACTCAGCCAACGTGGCCTGATGTGACAGGATTAGCTAAGCCCCGGTGAACATGGCTGGTACTGCGAGACTGCCAGTGTGCGTGTGTGCGTGTGTGTGTGTGTGCGCCTCAGTGTTTGTGTGCGGCGGGTAGGAAGTGCGCACAGCAGACTGGGAACCCAGAACTGCTGCTCGCCACCAGCCGAGCCAAGACAAGACATGGGAGATCAACAGCGTGTCGGCCCATCACTGCCATCAAGCCCCAGCCCCTCATCGCCCTCCCCTTCCACCAATGGGAGAGAGCCAGACCACAGAAGATACAGCCAAGGGAGTCACAGATACACCGGGGGGAGACACGGTGGGGGACTAGTGGGCGGGCAGCTGGGTCTAAACTGAACGTGAGTTGGAAAATGATCCTATTAAATTGAATTAAAGAGGCAGTCTTCATTTACCCCAAGAATGATGGATTTAGATAATTAACAGTGTTAATGGGGACTGGTTAAAGAGGGCAAGGGAAACCGGTGGTTGCAGGCACAGAGTAAAGGGGCCAGGTCAGATCTGCATTGTGCTCAGCCCCCCTGGCCTATAATCTATAATGCCCCCCTCTGGATTTTATTTTTTTCTCTTTGCCTCTCTCCAGCTGCTTGTTTGGGGTTTTATTTCAGAAGTGTTTACCGACCCAAGACGTTCAGAAATGCAGCTAAACCGTCAGAGGTGTTCTCTCTTCCTGCACGGCTCCACTCTCACAAAAAGAGAAAGCATCTGTGCGACAACACGGCTGCCGCAGATCAAAGTCTGCTGTGTTGGGCTGGTTTGCGCTGGGCCTGCTGAGCAGCTCGCACGTGAACAGCGGCGTAAAGGCAATAGGAAAGTGTTACTGATCAGCATGTACTGTAGGTTTAGTGTCGATAGATCCGGCAGTCGTGCGCCGCGGCAGCGAGTGCATTACACCAGTTTAATGCCCTCATCTCAGGACCTAATTATGACACTCGTAGTGTGTGTGGAGTGTGTGCGTGCGTGCGTGCGTGCGTGCACACGTGGCGGTGTGCTTGTGTGGCTG
This sequence comes from Malacoctenus triangulatus, assembly GCA_032274725.1. Lineage (NCBI taxonomy): Eukaryota > Metazoa > Chordata > Actinopteri > Blenniiformes > Labrisomidae > Malacoctenus > Malacoctenus triangulatus. Next base: position 7,154,093 of record JAUESE010000060.1, read on the forward strand.
GGTTTTCACTTTGGTCAGTGCACAAACCCTATCTGCATGTCCTTAATTCTTGATGATGTGCAGGCCTTAGGCAGTGTGTGTGTGATGGAGAGGACGCCTGTGTGCCAAGTTGAAGTGATTGGGCGGCAGGGCATGGGCCCGCGTCTCGCTGTGAAAAGCCCCGGCGCTCCGCTCACAGCGGCCGACTGGCTGCGTCGCGTCGCTCGGGACCGGCGACACCCTGCCGCAAAAGGAGGCAGATTTACCGGGAAGCCGCGGCGTCTCCGGGTAGACGAGTAGGGGGACTAGTTCGCGTCCGTCGACGAGGCCCGCCGCCTCGCTAATTCCGTGCGTCCCTTTACATGCGGCATAAATTTGGTGCCGCATTGTTTGAGGTCGAGCGGTTTTTATTTTGACTCGCGGATGTAATCAATTTCGGCCAGTCACAGAGGGAAAACTGAGGAGGACGCGCGCCGCAAGCTTACCTGAACCCTGATTAGGCGGAGAATGTCTTAAGTAAGGGGCTCAAATAATTTAATGCTACTTTTCTCCTTTCAAAAAAATTAACACCACAGTCGCATGCGTGTGTGTAACTGAGAGAGTGATAGAGTGTGTGGAAAAAAACAATCTCATCAAGCAGGAGGCCGTTTGCTTAGCAAGAGCTGACAGTCTTTGTGTATGTAAATGAAGAATTTAGACTAATGGAGTTGAACCATTTCTAATTTTGTGATGGCAAGAGGATTTTGATTGAAAGTAATTAAGCAAGCTAGCTGTAAAATTAATTAAAGCAAAAGGAGGGGGGGACTTTTATTGGATTGGATAGCGATATAGCTGCTGTCAGGCAGGGGGACAAATGGGGGTGACCTGGATTCTCTGCCCTCCCTCCTCCCACTCGGGACTTTTATGTCACTTTAATCTCCTTAGAGCGGCTGGTGTGCATTTGTTTGAAATAATCAAGGAAATATGGTCAGAAATTGTCAGCTTTCAGATCTAATTTACCTGACAGCCTCGCAACCGCTCGTGCACGCGCGAGCATGCATGTGACAGTGGCAGGTCCCTTTTTTTTTTTTTCCTCCCTCCCCTTGCCCTCTCCTCCTCAGCTTTGTGGAAAATGCTTTTGACAGTCTCGAAGCATCTTGGTTGTCGGAGGGTGGAGCGGGGGGGGGCCAGAGGAGGAACTTGGGTGGCTTTAAGATGGACATTTCAATGAGGCGTGCTTGGCCCGGCTTTGCACCTCTGACACTGTTTTGTGCGTGCACACACCAACATGTTTAATTGCCTCAGTAACATATTCAGACTCCATTTGGCCAGTGTAGCAGCACTCCTCAGCCGCTGTTGTCTGCAGGTAGCCTAAACAAGCAGAAGCAGATTACAGCCACGACAAAGCCTGTTACAGCTACTTAAGCACTGACAAATAAGATTGGCCAATCCTGCACAAATAGAAATGGAACTTATTGATCTTTTAGTTTTGAAAAGTAATAACAGCTAAATCCTATTTAAAGTCAGTCTCGATTTCACTACATTGTTTCTCTCTGATGTTTCAAACACTTTTTTTTTTCTCTTAAGGATATTAAAATTAAGTTGGAATGGCAGTGAAGTATAAGAAAACCACCCAACTGTGCAGTTTGTGCAAAGATAATAACCAGTCATAAAGCGGTCCTGCTAATGTCCTGCGACATCTATATGGCTTTGAGCAGCGTGGGGTCCGATATTAAAGGTCCTCCGAGTTTCCCATGATCCCTCGCTGGGTGAGATGCCACTTCCTCTTAAAGATTCTCAGGGCCGGCTGGCGTTTGTGACATAGGTTCTCAGTGTGGCCCTCAGTGCCCCCTGAAGAGACAGTTAATTAAGGCCCGGGCCCAGACTAGGCAGCGGGGACGCTCACCCACCACACCGCGGTCTGCCTCGGCTTCTAGCGCTCCTCTGGGAAAGCAGCGCGCCAGCAGCGCGCCACCATCAGGGCCCCTAACGGGATTAGGCGTCTTCTGAAAATAGGAGCACGGCTCCAAAAGCCACTCACCCACCTTCATCTGCCCAAAGGAGCCTCCCCTCCTCAGTTTGTCCCAGCCATACCCCCCCCCCACCCCCTCATCCCCCCTCCACCCCCAAAAGAAGGCTCCACCCGAGCTCTGTTTTATCAATTAATGTAATAAAAGGTAGAACAAAGAGCTGTCTTTCTCCCGCTCTGTAATTAGAGGGGGAGATCTCCTGAGGACCGGCATTCCTTGGGCCTGAAAAACATGATTCTCACCCCCCCCCCCTTTCCACTTTTCCGCCACCACTCAAGCGGAACAGGGCTTCTCGATGTATAAGGGTGATAATGTAAATGTAGTGTAGTCTGCCAGGCAAAGCCAGCACAACCTATTTTGCAGTAGCTTTATCTAAGTGTGAACAAATGAATGCAACATTTGGAAGAGTGATACATTATTAACTCTAATTGATTCCTCTATAACACTATACATTCACTGTCACCTTCGCTTTGGCTCGCACGAGTACGTGCGCCCTGAATCACTCTTGTCGCTGTCCCTATTCTAACACGTTACGTGTCACCACACACTGTTAACAAATGTGATAAAACCACCTGAATCGAGAATATCAGGTATGGCGTCTGCCTATGTGTGTTTTTGTCTGTTAAGGTGAGATACAGTAGACAGTGGAGAGTGTGTGTGTGTGTGTGTGTGTGTGTGTGTGTGTGTGTGTGTGTGTGTGTGTGCGTGCGTGTGCGTGTGCGTGTGCGCGCGCGTGTCGTACTCTCTCCTGTGCTTAACTGTGTCTACACGGGTGTGAAAGTAAAAGAGAGAGACTGAGCGCCCGCTTTCACAGCCACTGGAGCTTTCGATAGGAATTAGTTTTACAACATATGCAAATGTTCCCCCCTTGAAAAAACGGGGGTCTTTAAATGACAGGTTGATATGTGATTAAACGACAATTAGAGTGCTGAAAATAAGTGTCGGCAGTAGGTCAAGCACTGGGCGGCTCAGCTAAAAGGTAGCAGACTATTGAGCAGAAAACATTCCCAGGCGGAGGCCAGCAACAAGACCCAAAACAAATTAGAGAGGTGAGGGGGGGAACAAGGCTGTGCACTGTATTCCAATAAACCCACAACAAAAACAAGTTTGGTGTTCTGCCTGAATGACAAAAGACACACTATTCCTGATGAGAGCCAGATCATGTTTTCACTAAGCCGCTGACCAGCATGGATACGTCCCCGTGTGTTAAGTCCGGGTTGCAGAGAACCAGAGCTCAAACGCCGCCGCGAGACCCCCGTATCACACTGGCTGGGTGTTAACCTTTAGGGCCCGTCTGCCCCCGGGGCGGGCGGCACCCCACACTACTGCTGCCCTTTAAAAGTCCATCGACATGAGGGATTTTCTGCCTTTCTTTCACAAACACACACAAACATGGAGGCAGCGATATAAAAGGGCTCGCAGGGATGGCAGATGGCCCTGTCCCCTTAATCCCCTTTGATGCTGCAGTGGGCAGCGGCTCCTGAACATCTATGAAGCTAAAGCCTCAACAAAACTTGAGCTACTTTTCCTTTAACTGACCCCAATTGCCAAGGAGCTGTTAGCTGTCAGACCTGGTTAAAGCGTCTTTACTGGGGGAGAGTGAAGGACACGGGCCGCTCTCTCTCTCTCTCTCTCTCTCTCTCTCTCTCTCTCTCTCTCTCTCTCTCTCTCTCTCTCTCCTCATCCAGCTTCCTGTTTGCTTTCTGTCACTCCACCTGCACGCCACGGCCCTGAGAGCAGGTCGACTTCAGTGCTCGTTTGTAAAACATACACTTATTAACACATCTAACGTAACTGTTTTTACCGGGCTGAATCCACACAAGCGCTAATATTGGCACCACAGATGGTGGGAGGTGGGCTAAGAGGCTTAGATTTCATCAAAGAGCTCACCTTAAATATAGTCTGATGTTCAAAAAAAAGGGGGTGTTTTCACTGCTTCTTTGTGTGAAGCAAATTTATTCAAAAGGAAATTGAAATGACTATAAAATTTACCGAGCATTTCCTCTAATTTGTACACAGTTTTCAGTTTTTTGAATGTCTGATTCTCATGTGAGGAAACAAAGTGGTTCAGTCACTGCTGGGATAAAATATCCACTCTTCAAAAAGTTGTTCAGTAAAACCTAAATACCAGTCATTAGTCTCGTGCGATATTAGTACAGTAAAAATGTGGAATAATGTGGAATAATTTCTTTTCAACAATCACAGTTTGAATTTAGCACTTTCTGCAGAGTGAGTCATTTTAATATTACTACATTTACCACCGCGCTCTCTGATTGTAAAAGTGCACAGTAGTGTTCAACATCCCCAATTAATTTGGAAATCACTCACCTGGATGTTTGAGTGAACTAACACTGCAAAGCACTTTCCTTTCCTTATTAATTTTGCACTGTAAATAGAATAAAACGTGAACTCCTGTCTTAACCTTTGTCTTAAATAATTTCCTCTTCCTAATGTAGAGAGCTGCGTACTCTCGGCTCTAATTGGAGGACAGCAGTTAAACGTCTCCTCGGGTGCAGCGGCAACTGCTGCTGTCTCTTCTGTTTCATCTGGAAAGGACCTGATTCTCACACAAATGGGGAAATCCAAATTGGCTCTGTGATTACAGAGAAAATTCCTGTGTCGTTCGATTACGTATTATCATTTGAGAGCTCTGAGGGATAATCATCGCTGAGATTTGCTCACGTTTCCAGCAGGTCTGCTGAGATGTACGCTAGCTAATGGGATTGGGCTTTTTTTTTTTTCTAGCCCTCTCCCGTGGCGTTATGGAGCTGGCAGCTGAACTTGAACGGATGCGCATGGTGCTGAGTCGTGCGCAGGACTATTTCAAGACTGAAATGCGATTGTTTTAATACTTTAATCCACCTGTCCTTGGCATTCAGGATGTTGCAGAAGTCGCCTAATTATTTCAGTGCCCTCTATCCTTCCTGGTTGAAATACAACAGAGAGGACAGCACCCTACTGTTGATAAATAAGTCCGTCACAATGAAATCTGTTGTTTTAATTCTTCTTGATTAGAAAAAAAAGGTCACAAAACTCCGGAAGAACTTGTAATGCAAGTAATATACAGAAATATACAATTTCTTTGGGGAAAAAAGAGTGCATAGCTTAATTGAAATTTTAAAAATGCATGTATGCAAAGAGGGTTTGAAATACCCTAAATCACTGTAAAGAGCAAGCCATTTAACAACCAGAATTATCTGAATTGTTCCTGCTTCGAACTGCGATAGTAAGCAAACACAAATATTTTCTTTTAATTAAGAAGGCCTCATCCCGCTGTATCCTCCCCCAAGCCTGCTGCCAGCCCTCAACGACCCCCCGTGCACGCACACACACGTGCGCACGCGCACGCACACACGCGCGCACGCACGCACACACGCGCACATTTAGGACAAACGCTTGTGACGCCCCGTCCAAGTCCAGCGCCACTCATCGTCACATGTAATCAGCCAAATTTGAACAAAGTGATTATTTCAGCTGGCCGTGGACTCCCCCTGACCGGCCGCTAATCTGTCAGACTTGGGATGTCAATTGAGAGCCAGAGACACCAGCAGTGACGGCTGCCCAGTCCACTGATCGGCCCCTGAGGGACAGTTATCAACACACCCCGCCCTCCACCACCACCATCAAAAAATAAAATAATAAATAAACCACCCCCCCCCCTTCCCCCTCCCACCCACCTCACTGTTCAGCCTCACTCCCCCATCCTTCAGCCAATCTCATCCAGCCTTGCAAAGCCCGTAGTGACACTAAAAGGTGGGTGAGGTGGTGAGGGGCTGGTGGTCCTCTGTACATCTGCGGGGTTTTGGGACAGTGGTCGTGTCGTTGTGTGTTTGCGTGTGTATGTATGTGGTTTGGCAAAGGTGGGGGGGGTTGGGAGGGGGTGGCCGTGTGATAGTAATGCATGTTGATGGTTTCAGAGATACTTCATTTCAGAAACAGGGGCCTCATTAACTGTAGTCTTCATCAGGCCAGCGAGCAGCGGGCACATTAGGGGTCCACAGGAAGTTAGAGTACAGCAGGAGAGTGCATTAGGGAGGCCTGGTGAGACACACACACACACACACACACACACACACACACACACACACACACACACACACACACACACACACACACA
>JAUESE010000060.1:7169026-7184173 GCA_032274725.1 Malacoctenus triangulatus
CACGCACGCACGCACGCACGCATGCACATGCGCACGCACAGCCACAGAATCCTCCTCTCTATTCAAATATGAGATTCAGTCCACTTGGATGTGATCTATAGCATTTTTAAGGAATAAAGCAATTTTAGGGAATATAGAATAGTGCTTCCCCTGGAAGAGGGATGGCTTTCATTTTTTTTCAAGGCACCTCTTAGACTGAGTGAAATGTTTCCCCTGTTCGCTCAGGGACGACTTTATTTCTTACCAGGGATTTAACACTCACTCAGTCCCCTCATAAATACAGCGTCCCTCAGCCCTTCGCTAGCCATAACTCATGCACTAACTCTCTAGCTAACTAAACTCATATAGCAGAGCCAACACTTGTTTGTCTTTTACCTCAGCCTCTCTCCCTCGCTCTCCCTCTCTGTCTCTTTCCCTCCTGCGTGCTGATTTATACGTGACACAATCTCCTCTGACTACCGCCTCACCAGGCTCCTGCGCTGATCTCCTTGGCCCACTCGTGGAGTGGGTTTTAGAAGAAATGTGCATTTGAATATGAGCCAGCCTAATCTCCTTGAGGCTATTTAGAGTGAGCCTAATGCTCCAAGAATGAGCGAGAACAACACCGGGGAAAATGCGGACATCCCTCCCAGCGTGTCACAACACAGCTCAGGTCTCCTAAGAACGGAGCCTGTCTTTGATTTGCTGATGAAAATGTCTCTCTGTGAGGCAAAGAACACGAAATTCCTCCGTTCAAGGCACCTGTTGGCGCGCCAGCCTGAGTCTTCTGACTGCCGCTTGTTTTTTTTTTGTCATTCCCAGTTCTACTTCAGGAATTTCTTTCGACTCTTTTTTTCTGTCCCGGCGCGACAAACAGCCAACGTGCAGCAGCTGATGAACTTTCAAGCCATTTAACTTTGAGCAGATGAGAGTGCTCAGGTGGGGTATTACAGTGTGGCGGAAGCCTTTAGTGATCTGGTGCCGATTGGCATTTTGGGAGGAGACGGTCTTTCTGGCGGGGTTCCCGTATCGGTTGTTAACAGCCTGCTGCTACCTTCTGTTCTCCCCGCTCGGTCCCACTGGCCCCGACGCTGACAACTCCTCAAGCATCTGAAGACCCTCTGAAGTCGAAATCGCCCATTTTGATGTCTCGTGGCAGCGCCCCGCGTTTTGTTGTATTTGCTTCTGAAAACACAGGCCCTGCTTGGAGGAATTACCCTCAGCATTCGTTGGTGTCGGAAGGGGGAGGAGGGCATCTTTCCTGCCGCCCCCCCCCAACACACACACACATACACACACCCCCTTCGATCCCCTTGCTCTCCTCGCTGTCCTTCCTCTCTTTTTGATCTCGCCATCAAATCTTCCCCCGGTCTTTCTGAGTGACGTTTACCCGAGAGCAGCTTGGGAAATGGTCGGCTGAAGAAGACGTTTGAGAAAAATGCTCCTGAGCAAGCTATCACCTTTGATAAAGCCCTGGATCCAGTGGGAGCGGAAGAAGAAAGCTCGAGAGTAAGAGCATTGTTGGTAATGAAAAACGCCATGAAAGCAGGAACATCTCTCTGATCGCTGCCTGTTACCCCAACAATGTATAGTACAACAGATACTGCGATGGCACATCAAGCACTTCTCTGCTGCTGTACCGCGATGAGTGTTTGACCCAGATGACTGATCTGGATCGCGGGTACCACACTGTGCCTTTATTGCGCATCAGCTGGGCACCGAATAATCTCATAATACGAGGCGCGTGCGCACGCACACACGCGGCGAGACACACACTGGCGCTGCCATCCACAGTGGCGCACCTTCAGCTGTGTCGCCAGTTGGCGAAAGAGCTGCCAAGACGCCGGCGAGCGCGGAGCGAAAGAGGAAGAAAAAGGACGAGGAAGCGGAGGGTCGTCGGAGGCACGGAGAGAAAAGAAATGTTAGCTTTAGTAATTACTACCTCCACACAGAGAAGCAGCCGAGAGGACAGCGAGGCAAGCGAGCGCACGAAGGAGGCCCCGCGTGCAGATAATGACGGGGTATCATTGTAGTTCTGACAGCGTTAATCCTAGAGTGCTCCAGTGTGTGCCTTTATGTGTGTGTATATATGCCCCATGCAGCATATGTAAATACTGCCGGAGTCTATGGAGGTCGTGGTACCGTGCCAATGGCTCTCGTTCTGCCCGGGAGCCCATCCGACCCACCTGACATGACAGACTCCCCCCCCCAGTCAATCCTGAAGTGCCGCAGCCACTCACTCGGGGCGACCTGTCAGCACCCAAACTTGTCTTTCTTTGCCGAAAAAGAAAAGAGGAAATATGGGAGGACTCTCCCAACTTTCTTCTTTCCTTTTCTTCCACTTCTCCACCTCCTTCTTCTTCTTCTTCTTCTTCTTCTTCTCTCTTTTCACTCTTGCATTTGAAGTTGCGAGACACTCATTTAAGCCTCATTGCTCACAGACACTCAACACATGAGAAAGTGTTATGAATATGTATCAACACAGCATATGGCAGCAGTAGCGCTGGGACTAGGTGTGTCCAGAAGGTAGAGTGCTGCCGATGCATTATTCTCCATTCAAATTAACACGGTAAGAATGCAGCAGGGAGCTCAGAGGTGTTCGTGGCGTCTTTAGACGGGGCAGGAGAGGAACCTGGATCACGTAAATAAATGAAAAAGAAAAAAAAAGGAAAGAAAAGCGCACCCAACAGGAGCGGAAGAGTTGTGATGAGCACAGTAGTTGGCCGTCGGAGTTTCCTTGATTCGGTGGAATTTTTTTCGACAGGTTCAAACCTGGCACGCTCGCTGACACGTGCGTGATTAAAAGCGATATTTCTGACACATTAGGATGCGCACAGGAAGTAACCTCCTCTAAAGCGTTCATTATTAGATGCATGACAGACCTGAATATTTATAAAATAGGTTTTAATAATTAATAGCAGCAATCTGCTCCCGTAATTCATCAGATTTGCACTTCAACAGAGTATCCGTTTTCACTTTAAAATAATAATAAGAGGAATATTAATGTTGCAGAAATGTAAAATGGGCAGCTGGTTACAGCGCAAATAGACGAGCGCTCCGTGTTCACTTCTGAGGCTTTCCTTTAACCTGTCACTTTTCAAATAAAATTACATTTTAAACCGTCAACACGGCGCTCTTTTAAAAAAAAACCCTCAGTTGTTTGCGCTCGACAATTTAGCGAGTTGCTTCTCACAAATGTGGCAAGTCATGAAAGTGAAGACGCAGGAAACAAAGTGGGTTTGCAGTAGAATGCACAACTAGTTGCTGTGGTTTTATCAAAAGCAAATTTATTTGTTTGAGTCAACTTAGCAGCACTTCCTTTTGTGTACTGACACCCAAAATAGATGGCATTCTGTTTTTTTTTTCCTGTAAAGCAGCTTTGGTCGTTTCATCGTTTCACAGTCTCTGTTTTTTTTTTTTAACCTTCCTTATTGTGAGTGTTGTTTTATCACACCGTCGGATTCAGCTGCTGTGCCTCCCTTCTTCCATTGAACTCCCCCTGAAACACGAGCGTTGCCATTTTAGGGGAAAACTGCCAGATTCAGCTGAGCTCCATGTGAACTTTTTCAGAAAAGCACATTATTTATGCCGCTGTCACCGACACGGTGTTTATAATCCTCGCTGCGGATCAGTTTTTTCCTGAGTGTGTAGATGTGTCGGCGTGCGGATTTGACAGTGTGTGTCTCCGCGCGAATGACGTGACCTGCAGCCATGAGACGGAGAGGAGCAGAAGGAGAGCTCAGAGCACAGTGCCCTGCTGTCTACAACCCTGCAAACACACACACACCGACACACACACACACTTCAGACGATCTCTTAACATTTACAGTATGTTTACAGTGGACCGTGCACCTTTCCACACCTCCCCAACCGCACACAGACACGTCGAAGACACTTCAAAATGTCTTATACGGTCACGAGCCTTGTAATCGCTTCCATCCTACTTGTCAGTGGAGTGAAACTCAGCGACGTGAAGTTCTGGCAGGAGGAGTTACAGCCACAGGGCCTGAAAATGTAAATCCACCGGCAGGAAGGCTCATTCTTCCTCTGTTAGCTCTACAAAGAGTTTCTTTCTGATCAAAATTTAATCACGCGTCTTGAGAACAATATTTCGAGCGCGGGATGCGTGAAAAAAGTGCTCGAAAAAGTTTTTAAAAGGGGACGTGTGGAGAGCCGCGGGCTTTTTTTTTGGACAGGTGGAGGGAAGCTGCCCGCTATGACATTTTAACAGGCACCTGTGATTCATTCTGCTGCGTATAAAGTCCAAAAGAGGAAAGTCTGTCAGGCAGAGCAAATGTTTTAATGGTAGCCAGGGATCGATGTTGTCAGCGCAGGCATCCTGTCTGGAAATACATGCATTTTTTTTTTTCTTTTTTGAAAGGGGGGGGTTAATGTCACCTCCTTCTTTCTTTTCAAGGATAGAAACAGAGAGAGGGAAAGAGAGAGAGAGAGGGAGGAGAAAAGGAGCTTGAAAGACGAGGAAGACAGAGAGAAGGTGGGACGGGAAAAAGGAGGTCAACGGGAACGGGATGCAAACATTCCGACGCGGGGCCGAATTTAGTGAAATTGCTTGAAAAACACTGAGTCGCGCTCTCATTCACAAGGCCCCTCGAATCTGAAAAACAAATTTGAAACGTAACCTTGGAAATCAATTAAGAAGTCCCCGGGAGCTGGAAAAAAAAGAAAGAAAAAAAAAAAGAAGGGTAAGGGCCTCCCTTCTTTTTCCTTTCGCCCCCCCCCCCACCCTCTCCCTCCCCACCCTCTCCCTCCCCACCTCCCCACTTGTCTTTCCCTCTCCTCTACTTAACAGGGACTCACATCTGCCCATCAGAGCGCTGCCGCGTGAGGAAGCTTTGTCAGCACGGGCTTTATTTAATTTTTTTTAACGGCACAGGGCCGTATATGCTGTCAAAATGTCTTAAGAGTCTTATTAAAGAAATGCCACAGCTCATTTCCTTGTAATGCAATTCATATGGTGGTGAAAGGGGGCATGTCTAAAGATCTAAACAGCTTTGCTTTTTAGGCTTCACATTAGGGGTTATCTGGGAGGGCTTGTCATTGATTGACATTATCTGGCCTGACAGGGCCTCATATCAAGGTTAACCTCATGGACAAAAGTGCCACCCGCATGGACACACAAACACGCTCCCTACACCCACCCTCCAATAAGGCACGCTCTCCTCCACTTCCTGTTGAAAAAGGGCTGCGACGTACATGCGCCGGCTTCATCTGCGCGTGTATGTGTGTGCCTCCGCGCGTGTGTGTGTGTGTCTGTAAGCCAGGTGGAGATTTCCAGACTTAATTGATAACTAATGGAGCAGCGTGTGCTGAGTTTACCCTGGAGGATTGACACCGCCAGCGCAAGTGTGTGTCCTGCGGAGAGATAGATAAAGGGGGTAGGTGATAGTATACGGGTGCCGATGACTTACTCAGCAGCACACTGGATTCTTGTAAATTAAATATGGGCCCAAAGATAATAACATGGAGTGACACACACCAGTCTGGAGGCTGCTGACCTCCAAGGCGAGCAGGCCGTTCACTTCGCGACGGAAGGGAGAGCGCCGCTAACGCCACACGAGCACGCACACACACACACCCTCGCACACACACACACACTCAGCTCCCCTTCTCCCTCCCTACAAGCCACAAAGGCAAAGAGAGATCCCCGTGACCAAAATACAACTGAAGCAGTTAATCTGTACAGATATTAGCTCAAGGGCCCTTGAGAGGTGCACCGCTGAGCCCCTTCTCCACTGTACTACCCACACTGCCTTGCTCCCGCACCAAGCGCAGCAACCATGAGGGAGGGACACAGGGGTCGTCTGCTCATTTACCATGGCGGTTGGCTTATCAAATTGCACTCTTGGCGTCTTGAAAGTGAACACCAGCTTCAAAACAAAGCTGCGAGAATAAATTTCCCTTGTTTCAGTCCGCGGAAGCGCGGGGCTGCGTGCGATTGTTGGGCTTTCTTTTTTTTTTTTTTTTTTCCGAAGCGAAGTTTTTGCCTCCTGCGACACACTCACAAATTAAGTCGTCATCTGGTGCCAGCTGCGAGTCCAGATTTGACGTACAATTTTAACTAGTTACCCGCGCGTCCCATGAATTACCCTGAGCTGCAAACTGAATAAAAGTTGGCTGTTTTGGTACGTCGCTGTCAGAACGACTCATGTCACTCATGTCAGACTGTTTTTTTCTCCCTTAGACCATTTTAGATTGCTTGTCCTCTGTCCTGGAAAATACCATAATTACCCTGTTTGTGATGAAGCCAGAGGGCGTAAATGTCCTTAGATCTCAACTTTCCCGTCTGATTGCCCTCAAGTTCACTGTCTTTCCTCCCTCACCCGCGCTCGGAACACACATTGTTTTTTTTGTTTTTTTCTTCGGCCATTGTGCTACGCCGTCACCGAGCGCGCTCGTATGTGTCTGCCTTTGTCCTGCGGTGTGTCTTATTTGTGTTTCGCGGCAGTGTGACGGCAGCGTGGCTCCCGGCTGAGGGCTTGTGTTTGATAACAGCCCGTGGACGGAGCCCGAGTCAAATAGTCCAAACGGGTCCTTCAAGGTCAGCAGCTCCAGAAAGACAGCAGACAATGTGCAAGGTCACATTGTGAACTAAAAGCAATAAGTGCTTTATTGATAGGGAAAAAAAAAAAAAAGACGACGACGGCAAAACAACAACGAGCAGATGTGCAACCGACTGATTAATAATAAAATAGATCTGTGAGAGATGGCAAAGGAGGGGGAGAAGACAGTTACCTTCTGACTGTACGTCCGCGTGTACAGTATGCGTGTGTGTGTGTGTGTGTGTGCGTGTGTGTGTGTGTGTGTGTGTGTGTGTGTGTCTGTCTGTCCTACAGATTTGCAGTAAAAAATTGATCTTGTTCAAAAACCCTAAAAAATCCAATAGAAATCCAGCGCTTCAAAAAGGAACAAAATGTGACAGATTGGTGCTGGTGGCACTTTCACGTTCTCTCTCTCTCTCTCTCTCTCTCTCTCTCTCTCTCTCTCTCTCTCTCTCTCTCTCTACCCCCCCTCCTCCTGTTCATGCCTGAATCATTTCCTATTGTTACTCATTAGTCTGTGTGATCAGTGTAAAAGTACTGTTTCAAAGAGGATCACAAGCAACTCACTTCTCCTGCTCTGACAGTAATCTACTTATCGTACACACATATATCTCACCAGTATCGTGTTTTATGACGGAGAAAACAGGCACCCTCGCTTCCTTCTTTTGTCACTTTGCGAACAATATGCCTTTTGTATCGTGCCGACTGCGCCATTATCTTTTTTATGAAAATAAGCAGTGGGTGTTGGGCCGTCGTCATCTTTTATACGCCTTTATCGTTCTTTTCTCCCGTGCGCGCGCCGGGTCTCTCTCCCTCCAACCTGGCGAACCCGAGGAGCGAGCGGCGCTCCACAGTGGCTCAGTCAGTGGCAGATTTAGATTGGAGGTGGGGAAAGCCGAGTCCCAGTCGCAGCTAAAACACTTTCTTCAAGAAGACTCCAAAGGGGGCAGGAAGGCTGGGAGATTTCCATATGCTCTGCCACCCCTCTCCCACCTCTGTGATCACCTACAGTAGCCCCCCCCCACCACCACCACCAACCCCTACCTTTCTTTCTCTCTGCTCGTGTAAATCTGACTTTACAGCCCCCTCTTTAAACCCCCCTATCTGCATAAACTTCCCCTCAGATGTGCCCACCCCAAACCCCCATCTATCAACTAGTTGGCAATGGCATTGTTTTTAATCATCAGAACCTCAAAATTATTATTATCGCTTCTGATGCGGCAATTAAAACTTCAGGTCAGAGGCACAACGAGCGGTGATCAGCAGCCGAGCTGAGAAGTTTTAATTAGACGATCAGAACCATTAATGCACAAAAAAAGGTGTGCGCTGGGAAATTAACGGGAACGTCTTAATCAGGGTTAGCGACTCCGAAGAGGAGTCAAGTGAACAGAGAGCAAAAAACAAATCATTTCCGCACCACTGGGACAAAACTCAATTAAATATGCATGCGGAAAAATGGAAATTTCCCAGCATCGGCTGCGCCGACTGTTAGGGAAACTGTGGCAAAATCTCGCGGCGGGGTCGGCGACCTGCTTATTGTTATTCTCCTGTAATAAAAGCGAGAGAGGGGCCAGATGCCGGGGTCCGGGCGCAGTGGCGGAGTTGTCCATCAGTGGCTTTCCGCTTGACTTCCTCGCGGCTGCCGCAGCCTCTCCACCGCGTCGGCGGCGGCGAGGGGGGGGGGAAGCGAGAAGGAGAGGAAAACATTCTCTTCCTGCGGGCCGTAAATTTCACGAAAAAATAAAAACACGGTCATTTTTTCGTGTGCGTCCGCGGGTGTTTTTTTTCGCCCCGCGCGTGCGTGCACGCTCCCCCCCCCCCCCCCCTCGCTCTCCCAGGAGAGCGCCAGACATGAAAGGTTCACTGAGCTACATACGGGAAGCCGCAGCCTTTGTCGATTAATCTGCCAAAGGTTCATAAAGTTATAAGTGGACTTTTTTTTTTTTTTTTTTTTAAAAGAGCCGCCGCGACTCTCGGTTGCATATTGTAAAATAATCCGGAGCTGAACAGACGTCTCCCAGACCCTGTTTGTATTAATTAACTTGAGATATTGCGGGGGGCTTGTCCCTGTGTCAGTCATGTTGGAACTCAGCAGGAATCTACAATAGGGCCTGTATCTATGTTTGATTAGTTGGAGAGATAAGCTTCAGTTTAAACAGGTAATATCTACCTCTCTTATATACAGACCCCTCCTGTGTGCTCGCTCCGTACAAGCTGGAGCGCTGCAGGGAGGTGGGGCGGAGGGGGGGGGGGGTGTTTACAGGGCAGCGCCGCTCCCTGAATGAACAACAAAGTCAACTTATTCCATTTATTTTTTTTCTCAACACCGTTCGCGCGACTCTACATCCTCGGCGAGCGCGATCGCGCCGGCGTCCCCGGCAGGAAGCTGCCCGACACTCTGGGTGGCGGGGAGCGAGGTACGAGCCGTGACCCCACCAGCCTCCGCCAGCCCTCCAAGCTCCCACCCCTTCTTTTTTTCTTTTTCTTTTTTTTTTTTTTACCCGCCGCTGTCTTGATTACAGTCTGCGCACGTTCACACAAATAATGCACTTCCAACAGCGTTATTAGGATTTGAAACACCACTTGATTGGGCATGATATCATTCTGGCACACAAACAGACACTCCGCATCAAAAACCAACAAGACCTGTGGGGCTTGTAGCTGTGGAATAGTTAGTTTGCGAGCGCCGGGGGCTCGACTCGAACACGAGCCGTGTCGTCTGGCGCTGAGAAGAACCAGAAGTTGCTCCTCTTCACAGATGCTCCTCTCTCGCTCTCTCTTTTCTTTCTCTCTCCCTTTTTTTTTTTTTTTTCTTGCCTGAAGATGAAAAGGAAACCGGCCTTGTCTGAATGTGTTCAAAATAGTTTCTTGTGTTTTTCCTCAGGTTT
This sequence comes from Malacoctenus triangulatus, assembly GCA_032274725.1. Lineage (NCBI taxonomy): Eukaryota > Metazoa > Chordata > Actinopteri > Blenniiformes > Labrisomidae > Malacoctenus > Malacoctenus triangulatus. The sequence goes on from JAUESE010000060.1 coordinate 7,178,454, forward strand.
TTTGGCCTTATACAGACACTTTGCGGCGGTCCTTTGTGGCCCTGCACTGTTTCCAGTAAAAATAATGTCACTGGTAACATAAGCAGTTGGAAAAATTTGTTTCAGCTGTTGTGTTGGGATTCAAACCTGCCTATTGCTTTTTTTCCGACTCCCAGTGCTTACTGAGGTGTCTCCTCCTTGACAATTAGCACACCAGGCTAAAACAGACTGTAAATAATGCCCGACGCATGTGACAGTGTTGTTTTTCTTTCTGATATTCATTAATAAGGCAGAATGCTTACTGGACTCTCGGGGAGGTGGGGGAGTTGGTCCCAGAGGGAAAAGTTGTTCTTTCATGTCGGTCCCTGCAGATTTTATCTCATTGTACGCTATCATGCACACAAACGACTTGAGGTAAACAGCTTAGTGTTACCATAGCAATCCTTATTGTGAAAAAAAAATGCTGCTATAGACAGGAACCCTCAGCATAAACTGTGTCCATAAGCCGTTGACCCATAGCGTGTTCTTACTTGAGGGGGGGGTCACAATATTTAATTTGTTTTAAATCTCGCCTACCTTTTGAAGGAAAACACTAAATATGTGCTGAAGATGTCTGATAATTCACTCTGAGGCCTGCTCACACACTCAGGCAGTAGCACTTGGTCCTCCACTTATGCCCCTTATTGTTAACAGAAAACCATACATAAATAGGCACTAATGGAAAGAAACAACTTTGTAGGGGTCATTTCCTACAAGGAGCCCGAGATTGCAGTACAAAGGAAATCGGTAGTTAAAGCATGAAATACTGAACACAGTAAACAGAAGAAATGACCTCCACAGCAACACCCAAATGACCTCAATCTTCCTTTGGAGAGTATTTCTGTAAGGAAAAAAAAAAAACTTGAAAATTTATGTCTTCCACTTCCTAATAGTTTTTCCAGCTGATTTTTTTTTCCTCGCTCAAATTCGCTGTCTTCTAAAAAGGTGACCCTTTCACCCCCCGCCTGCAATTGTCTAACACTAAATCCTACAGTAATGCTCCAGTGATATACGGCCCACCCTCAAAACTACATAATTCCTGGAGTCATTGTTTCAGAGAGGAAACGCGCAATGTAAATACAGTAACTGAGAAAAGCATGTGTGGGTCGGACGCGGCGCATTGTCTGGCGACGGGGGTGATCTGTAAACTCCTTCAAATTGCATATCCTCTAATGATTCCACAGCTTTGCAAAAGAAAATGAAAACAGGATTTTATGTTGCACCGATGTGATTTACATAATGCCGGCAATGGCTCACACATGATTGTGCTTGGCTTTATGGCTGAGGGGAAAATGAAGAGGCTCGTGCCGGCTGATACGGAAAGTGAATTGAGTCTTTAAGATAGAACTTTGTCGCCCTCTGATATCGCCCATTTTTTCCCCCCCCTTTGAAACGGCGTGTCCGTAAGTCAATATTGTGTATTATCTTAACCACAGTGTGGCTGAGTTAAAACTCAATAGCGTCTCACATGAGGAGAAATATAGGAGTTTTTAGCTGCTTTCAAAGCTTTTTTTTTTTTTTTATCCACCGCAGAATTCAGAAACAGGTAACGTGCCTGTTGCAGTCCCCGGTGATCCCAGACAGTGAAAAACGTTGCATTAATTGCTGTCACCTTTTACATGCTTCCTTTTTTTTTTTTTTTTTTAAAGTTGTTTACAAATTATCCAGAGAATGCCTTTGGAAGGGGGAGGTGAACATTGGCGGGAGGTGTGGAGTGGAGTTGGGGGGGGCGGGAGGGCGGTGGGGGGTCTCTGGAAATAAAGTGAAAGGTAACAGAGTGCAGTTTCTGCCCTAAAAAGGCAGCTCTGGATATGGAATGCCACAGGCAGCTGTTCCTGCCTCATCAGAGGACATGTTATAAAGATAGCCCCACTTGGGTTGAAATAATGCCACCCATTCCTGCCCCAAAGCACACTCTATCATGTGCTATTGTTCAGGGAGGCCACACCGGAGGGGGGGCGGCGGGGGGGGAATGCTGAGACTTGTTAAGATATATAATGTCTTGTTAAGTAAAGACGTATAAAACACTGCAACCGCAACATTTTTTATATACATGGCTTTTTATTTTCTCTTTAATAAAGTGAAACCAGCAGCGTCCACGGGCCCAGTTGTTGAGTTTAATCTTACGGAAAAGCCAATATGAGATCACGGCTTATAAAAGAAAAAAAAAAAGAAAGACGAGAAAAAAAAAAAAAAGAGAAGCCCAAAAGTGCTCGGCGTGTCTCGCTCCACATCCTGACAGCTTTAATGCTGTGCAGCCCCCCACTCAGTGGCAGGACCACAGCCTCTTGAGGTGAGAGTGAAGATAACATTTCAGTGTCTCTATAGCGCTGTCATGTGAAGGATTATGTAGCCGTGTATTTGGCGCTTGTCGTACTGTAGGGGGTCTGATACCTATCTGCCTGTGGTTTCAGCTGCTCTGGCGTTTTTTTTTCCCACCCCCCCCTCTTTTTTTTTTTTGACTCTCTCTTTTTTTTTTTTTCCGCCACCGTGTCAGAACTCTGAGCTGACCAAAGAACTGTGACTTACAAAGATATGTACAGTATCTCTGTGTGTCCTTCCAGTCGTGGGCTGTTATTGTTAAGTGCTTTTGGATGTTATTAATAGCTGCAGTCGCTGTTGTCTGCGTCAGTTTGTTTTTCCACTCCGATGCGTAAAATCAGTGCAAGTTGCCGGCCTTGAAAAGGTGACTCAAACTTTGGTTTTTTCCAACACTGGCAGGTGTCGAGTTGCTGTTTCGAAACGCCTTCTTTAGTGGAAGTCGTTTTACTTGATCTGTGTTCTCGATGCTTTGTTTTTCTTCATTTTCACTGATGTCATTTCTTTGTTTTGCCTTTCTCGTTTCCTGCAGCTGAAAGGAGTTTATGCACTGAAACGACCTCAGGAAAATCCAAGATGGCCGCCAAAAGGAAAGGTGGCCTAAAACTCAACGCTATCTGTGCCAAGCTGAGCCGGCAGGTGGTGTTCGACAGCAGCTCCCAGAATGCCGAGGGAGACCAGAGCGTGGCCGAGAACAGCGAGCGCGGCAGCTCCCACTACGACGACAACGAGACCAACTTCCCCGAGAGCCTGAGCCTGAATCAGAGCTTGGAGGAGGACCAGAAGAGACGCGAGGCCATCGAGAAGTGGGTCAACGGCGAGTACAGCGACGAGCCGCCGGCTCCCGAGGACGACCAGGAGCACGAACTCAAAGTCAGCAATGACGACGACGCCCCCCCTGAGGGCGTGTACATGGTGCAGCCCAAGGGCTGCAGCGACGAGGAGGACAACGCCGAGGAGGCGGAGCCCGGCACGGGGTCGCAGGACGGCAGTTACCACGACGACAAGGACGCCGAAGACAGGTCCTCGAAGGACGCGCCGCCGGGTGAGCCCCAGGGCCGCCAAGCGCCGTTCTCCTCCCCAGGTACGACGCCACGCTCTCGTCTGACCCCCCCCCCTCTAGTCTGGCCACCATGATTCACGCCGGACGCTCGGCGCACATCTCAAACCAACTCTACCTTTGCCCTTCAAAACATTCCACTCCGCAGTAATACGGGGCAAAGGCTCAGATAGAGGAGAGGTGACATTGCCACATCCACATAAGCTTAAGTGTGCCCATTATTGGAGAGAGGAGTTCTAGAGTTACATCATGAATAGCCAGTGACATTATTACTCTAAAGACAGATTCAACTGGCAGGCCGAGGGGGGAAAACTGGAACTTGTGTGTGGTTAACTGAGCAAAGAAATTCATAAACGCAGTCGGCTCACAACTCCAGGCATTCAGGCGTTTATGCATTCTCCCAGCAGCTGAGGGCCAAGAGCGCATGGCAGGGCCGGGCTAAGCTTCATATTACACCCAGGATTACATATTGAGTCTTTGATTTTTTCCCTAAGCTCACTAAACTTAGCCACTGCTTCAAGCTCCTCTATTACACGGAGAAGTCTTCCGTGGAGGGGGGGTTTGGGTTTTTCTTTCTCTTTTTCCCTCCTTTTTCTTGTCGAATCCAAGAGATCAATTGTCAAGTAAAGTCCGAAAAAAAGGCACCCGGATTGCAAATAAACGCCGTCTTGGTGCGTTTATTTTTCTTTGCTGAGATGAGCAAATTCTAATAAAATCCTTAATACCATGTGCTCTTGTAAATGACTCTAAATAACCCCAGTTTAATTGTGATATGATGTTCCCTCGGTACAATTCAGTGATTATCAAATAGATAGGGCAGGCAGGGACTTCCAACAGTCACTCTGACGGAGGGGGAGAGTGCGAGCTCGCCGCGCAAACAATCTTTAAAGAAAGTGCTGTTTAGTGTTATACACTCTGTGACCCTTGAAACTAGACGCATATGCACGCTAGGAGAGATTGGCCTTGTATAGCAGAAGTTAAAACAGAGCTGTAAAAAAAAAAAAAAGACAGAGAGAGAGAGAAAGAGAGAGAGAAAAAAAGAGCATAGCTCGGGTTATATGAATAGATAAAGACGGTTTCTCAGACACTCAGAGTTTCTGGGGCTTTTTTTTTTTTTTTTCTTTTAAAAAGAATCAATTTCCAGGTGAGACCGGTTGTTGCGGTACAACAACAAGTTTTGTTTTGTGTTTTTTTTTTTCTCGCCTCGCTTGAGCAGTTTTGGGGGCTTTCATCTGGGTTCAGCTCTGCAGCTCAGTGTCATGTACACATGCTCCTTTTTGTCTTCATTTCTTCCTTTTTGCACCCACTGTACAGCGCGAGCGCCGGCCACATACAGAATCGGGGGCAGGGGCTTCTCAGAAAGCGCGGCCGGTTTCATCTCAGAAGGCTTACAACAGGAGGCTCTGTGGTTTTAATTAGTCATTTTGCTTATTTTCTTGGCCGTCGAAAGACACAAGCCTGCCTGTAAATATGTCTTGCTGTTTGTGTCGCAGGCCTACACCTTTTCCCGTCGCCGGTTCTTTCGCTACTTTAAAGCTCGCAACAAAGCCTGTGTTTGAAGGCAGCGAGGAGGGCACGCCGCATCAGTTGCAAATCTTGTCTTTAGAGTTTTTTTTTTTCTCCCTTCCGAGTTGCTCTTTGTTGATTGTAACTAGGGCATCTATATTGCCATGTTTCTGCTCAGCTCACAATTAAAACATTTTTCTCTCCCTCTCCCTCCCTCTCTCTCTCTCTCCCTCCCTCCCTCTCTCCCTCTCTCTCGCCGCTGTCTTTCAAAGGCTGATGTGGAGTGCACATAATTATGCATATAAACATAGTGGCTTAATTATCTCTCACAACATCAGTGACAATGTAATTAACAAACATTGCAAGATCAATGAGAGAAACTGCGACCTTCAAAACATTTAACTCCTCACATTGAGGCATCGTGCGGATTTCCTATCAGTGCAAAACCCCAGAATACTTTTCCTAGATAATTTAGATGTCGCATTAGAGCCCCTCGTAAGCCAGTCGACGGAAGGGGGGGGGGCAAAACACAACAACCCAATGAATAAAAAGTATGAAAGCAATGACAGAGATGCTCATAGCGATGGATCAAACAAGCTTGACCATGACTTCCATTTGCAATTCAGGGTTCACTGTAAAAGGTTATTGTTCATTTCAAGCTATTTCAAAGCTCTCTCTATTTACTGCCTGTTAATTAAGCAACCCGACAGTGAGGAAGTTTCAGGCCTTCTGGTTTTCTGTTTTGTTTTTGTGTGTGTGTGTGTGTGTGTGTGTGTGTGTGTGTGTGTGTGTGTGTGTGTGTGTGTGTGTGTGTGTG
>JAUESE010000060.1:7184297-7214346 GCA_032274725.1 Malacoctenus triangulatus
TTGTGTGTGTGTGTGTGTGTGTGTGTGTGTGTGTGTGTGTGTGTGTGTGTGTGTGTGTGTGTGTGTGTGTGTATGTGAGAGGCAAATTACTCCAAACGCACATAACGTCATTTATTCAAAGCAACTCTCTATTAGCATACCTCTGTCCATTTAAACAAAACACATCTAAAGTAATGCACCGACACGAGCATAGATAGCGTTTTAAACTACTGCGTTTTTTGAAATAATCCCACAATTCAACACAATGAGCGATGGACCTCCACTGGAAAACAACACAACTCGTTCAAAACGCGACCCGCGCTGTGTTTGTGTTTGCAAAGCGACACAGTTTAGAAAGTATCCCGGCTCCAGGTACGTCCATATATAGCCAACGAGCATGCATCTTTATCATCAGCAACACCTCTGCCTCTCAGTCCTGTGAGCAGGGACGCGGTGCCACACTGATGGCCATGTTTGGTCAGCAAAAGGAGATATAAAGCCCATCTGTTATCATATCTGCGAGGGAAAATGTGCCCTAATTGCCACAAATATAGACAAGGCCGGTCGCCGTGGCGTGTTGGGTTTTGCTGGCCTGAAGTGTCAAGATTAGGAGCACTTCTTTGCAGACTTTCCAGTGACACTGCAGAGCGCGGGAGGAAGCGTCACGCGGGCCCGAACAGGAATGAACAGAAAGGCATCGGGGGCTGTCAGTGGCTGGCGGGGCACATTTCGCTTTGAATCGTTCGTAGTTTCCCACCTGGTGTCACGCGACCTAATTAGGAGGCAGTCCGACAGTTGTCAAGAAGGAAAACCTCGTTCGCGTGGTGTTTTTGAGAGTCATTTCCTGATGGTCTCAGTCGAAATCCCTTCCAGCCCAATCGCTCGCTGCCCCACACGGCCTCGCTGATACAAACAAGGAAACCTGGTTAATCTTTAAGGGAAGGTTATGATTATACCTCAAGCTTGAAAAGAAAAAGGGCAAGTGGTCATTTTGTGCTAATTAGAAGTTGACTCAGACACTCAAATTACATATGTTTTCTCTGATTTTGTGCCTGAAAAGGAGCAGTTAAGCAATTAATACATCGGAACTGTATCAACTATGACCCCATTTATAATCATATTGGCAAAGAAAAGAAATCTAACCACTCCGTTTGAACTAAAACACCTCTGCCGGGCTGTTTTTAAATATAACCTTCAGTCAGTTAAGGCTAGTTCCTTTTTCTCACTCATATCATGGAGGGCGGGTCGGCCCTAACTTTAGAGCTATATGATCTACTGTGACCTGGAATGCCCTTATAAATACATGAGCAATAAAATCCAAGCAGCAGTTTAGTTATCAACGCCTGAATCAAGTGAGGAGAGTCTCGGTCCAAGCCACAGTTGGAGTGCACTTGTTCCCATGTGCTTCACCATGGTCTTTCATGCTGCTGCCAGTGCAACAGTAACTAAAGAACACACACGGACACGACTGTACTATTAAATATGTGTATATACAGTGTGTCACTTTGTGGTTTCACAACATGCAAAAACACGATGGAGTTGATAAAACAATCTGTGGCAAACATGTAGGTATTTCCTCCCCAAATACCAGATCCATTTCCCTTCAATTTTTCATGCCCCTTCGATCCGCCGGATACTCTTTCATACCGATTCACCGCGCGGAGGAACAACCCCAACACAGGGAATGGAAATTTGGGGATTATTTTACATGCTGCGCAGGAGATGTGAAAAGCAGGGCACGGCGACTGATTTAGCAATAAGTGGGAAATATGAGACAAGAGCTGAAATATTTGTGTATTAATTACCCCGGCGGTAGGCGGTGTTACCTCTGGCCAGCTCAAGTGTGCTCTGGTGGTGAAAACAGCAATAAAATGAATTTGAAAAAAAAGACGCTTGGACCCGGTCCCCCGCGAGGGGTGCCAAGGTAGAGCTAAGAAGGCCAGAGGTATCACATGACCCGCTCGAAAACGATCATCCAGTGCATCAGTTTCCTATCTGTGTTGTGGTCATTTAGCTTAACATGCAAAGTGAGACTTTCTCAATTGCGGTGAACCTGCAGACGCAAAAGGAAAAAAAAAAAAAAGCCCCCCCCCCCGAAAACATTCACTTTTGTTTTATTTCCCACTGACTGCTTTTTGTGCCATTACCTCACTCCTCCATGCTCCTTTACCTTCATCCCTGCTCTGCTTTCGGGCCAAATCATCTCTCCCTTTTTCCCCACTCTCTGACCCCTCGCGCTAACCTGGATGAAAGTTAATGGGGCAGAATTAATCTCCACATAATGCAATTAAACTATACATTGACTGTATTTCGCCAGTGTCCTTGGGGAAGTTGTCCAATTTAATGGACTCTTTAAACGGAAGTGATGTTTCGGTTCACAAATGTGTAAAAAGAGGAAAGGATGCGATCCTTTCACTTTTGAAGGTGACACAATAATCACGCTGCTTTAAAATCTCCTGCACCCAGTGTGGCCACTTTAATGAAATGCACTTAACATGCCATAATTTCTCTGCAGATAGTACTTAAAAATCTGACATTTAATAACATTGACCATCAGTCAGTAAACAGTCACAGTTAAAGGCACTGATAGTGGAACCTCATATCCAACCAGTGTTAAACTGCTTTTTGTCCTGTTTAGAAATATTGTGGGTATCTCTAGATTCGATTACTAAGAATTGAAGCTGTTACATCAATAACACCTGATAACATCAAAAGTAATTTTCTGCATAATTTTATAACAACGCAATAAAGATTAAGAAAAAAGGGATTGAAGGAAATGTTATTCAGTGTTTTCTTTGGTGATGTTGGTTCCTGATACATTGTCAAAAGAAGCTAAACATTTTCAGTTGAATTAAAATTGTAATAATTAAAAGTGTGGGATATAATGAGGTTACGAATTTGTTTAAACTTTTTGGTTTTGTTGTATATTTACGGTGTAAACACGAATAACAGGTTCTCATTAAATAATCTCTAAACAAAAAAACAGCATGTTGTTAGAATTATGTGTTTACCTTTTTGGGGTAATTCGTTATCAATTGACTGTATGGTTGTTTCTTTTGTCAATGTTATTAAATGCCATAAATATAAATTTAAATGCATTTGCTCACACTGAAGAGGTCATTACAGTAAATAAATATGCACTTTATGTATGTGCTCAGACAGATCTCTGCAAATTCTGCAGGACTGACTTAGAATGCAACCCAAACAGGAAGAGCATTACCTCAGTCTGCTTGTTTGTAGACACACAAGCACACCGACAGATACAGATGTTACCGCTTGCAGTGCAAAAGCACTTTTCCTGTTGCCAAATTTGCTGTTCTGAAAAAACAAACATAATTAGTTCACAACATACATAAACGTGCAATTGTTCAGAAAGACAGGCGCTACAGTATTTATAGCCACATTACCTGAGTCGTCTCACATTACCACAAATGCAGCAGAGTGATTGGTCAAGCTCTGTTTTATGTGGTGTCTGATTATAAAACAGGATGCTACCTAACTAGACTTCAGTATTAGTCACTAAGAAGCTGAAAAAAAGGTAACTGTTTGAAATGTGTCATGTGTTGTATATTAGTCTGTTTAGTGAGACAGGGATGGATTTAGCACCCTGAAAGTGGCTTTATGCATGCTAAACGTTAGCTCTGTTCTGTTTCCCTCCCTGCAGGAGAAGCGTCTGCCCTGCGAGACTATGCAGCCAACACCATGAATGAGTTTCTAGGAATGTTTGGTTATGATGACCAGCAGGTTAGGGATGAGCTGACCAAGAAGATCAGCTTTGAGAAGCTCAAAGCCGCTACCTCAGACCCCTCATCCCTGAGCAGTGACGACGCCTCCCGGCGCGCCCGCTTCTCCAAGTACGAAGAGTACATCCGCAAGCTGAAAGCCGGCGAGACCGTACCTTGGCCCATGCACGCTTCCCCACCCAAACCGGACGACCTCAACTCAAAACTGGCCCAAGACAAGAGTGCTACCATGCTGCAGGCCTCTGGATGCCTACCAGGGGCCGAGGCGCAGATCTACCCATCCAGCCTGGACCACAAGCAGCCGGTAGCACCTCAGCTGGGGAACTCTCACCCCTCCAATCCCTCTCACATGCAGAACATGGCCTCCAGAGCCTCCAAGTATGACTTCTACATCCAGAAGCTGAAGATGGGCGAGAGTTTACAGCAGCAGAATGGCAACGCATACAAGCGTCCCTCGAAGTACGACCTGGAGAACGTCAAGTTCCTGCACCTCTTCAAGCCCGGCGAGGGCAACCCCGACATGGGCGGCGCCATCGCCTTCAAGACTGGCAAAGTGGGTCGGCCCTCCAAGTACGACATCAGACCAATCCAGAAGCTCATGCAGGGAAACCCAGAGGCCTCGCTGATGCCCAACATCCTCGCCACGGCGCCGGGGAACCCGGGTGCCCCCGGTGTTCCTACTGTAGGTGCAGCTGGGGCCAGCATCCCCCCCGGGCTCACAATGGACCAGGCGGGCAACTTGAGCTTCAACGCCTCTGACTACCTGAAGTCCAGCTTTTCCAAGACTGACTCCATCACCACGGGCACCGTGTCCTCCGTTAAGTAAGTCTGCAGTACGAGCTGAAACTTCATCTGTTTTCGATAACTAGAGTAGAGCGAGACAGGACTGGTTTTGTTGGTTTTAAGTTTATTTTGGTTCAAAGAATGAGGAAAAAAACAACTTCGTTGGGAAAAAAATGGACACTACAGTCTTCCAACAATTTTTTCTCAAAATTTTGTTGAAAATTTCGCACTTTTCACTCAGGCAATTCTTTGCTCCTTCAAATATGCTAATAATCACAGTTCCTCTCGCCGAAAATCTAATTTTAAGTTTACTGGTGGACTGAATAAATTCCGAGCGCACAGGTCTGTCTTTTTCACACTGATGGTCTCTCAGAGGAACCCCTCGGAGCTAATGTGAGGCTCACATACACTTAACTGCTACTGTGAGTCAGTTAGCCTAACGCAAAGGTAATTGCTACCTTCACAGCAGCCAACAGGAATGTAGTGTGAAATAGCGCATAGTGCCCAATAGATCCACGACATGATGAGTTGCGAAGGCGCATGAAGTGTTTACTCGCTGTAGCACTCCGTGGAGACTGATTTAGCACAGTCATCGCAAAGTGACTGACTTCTTTCGTTTGGCTAGGGTGTAACAACTCTCCCTTTAATTACTTTGGAGCCATGACTAACCTCCCGGCGAGTCGCAGGGGCCGACTCAACACTGCCTGACGAGTGCACTTTAAAGGAAGCAAACGAGGGGTTTGGGGAGCTAACCTACGGTTGTGTGCACTACCAGTCGGAAACAGCTCCCAGAGTCTGTTTGATTGGTTTTGACCTTGTCTCTAGTTAGTCAGGACCTATCAAAGACACTGTTCGAGAGCCCTCAGGCACCTCTCCCTCAGGCTTTGGCCTTTGTCAGGTTGAGGGGTGGGGAGGGGGGGCGGGGGAGAGAATGTCTGGCAGCGCATCCTCCCCTCTGGGGCAGATTAACCTGAGGTCATCCCCCGTGTGGTGCCGCTCACATGGAGCTAAATGCCACTTGCTGAGAGGGAGCAAACACGACCAATACTGTATTATTATGACTGTCACTTGACAAGGCGCACCCGCTGCCAGCTTCATGAAGGGGATCGCGATACAGGTGACGAAAGGCAAACACCATTCGTCTGAAGAGCAGGGGGGGGAAAAAAATGTTTCCTCTCTATCTGCGGCTTGGAAAATGAATCGGAACTGGGACGATGCGTCCGCCTAATCCATCAGGCTGCAGAGTTGTCTTTTACGTCCTAATTTGAGCTGAGCCCAGACTGATTGGAGACAATTTGACATCAGCATAAGAGCCGTGGTCCCGGGAGAGCGTCAGAAAAGACCTTTTCAGTGCTTTTCTTCCACATCCCCATTATCCAGTTTTGCATACGAGCGCTCACCAAAATACCCCCATAAAAGATTAATGTCCTTTTGCGCCTGCATTTTGCCTCTCATTGGTTGGGAGCCCATGCATCAAAGTGTGCACCTTTCCATCCTTGATTCATGCGGCGCATGAAAACGCTGTTATGCCACTGGAAAATGTATATTGATAGTCCGAAGTTTGGGAGCGGCGTGTAAGTAAATATTGTGTCAGTTTGTTTTTATTAACAACAGGCGGGCCAACCTCACCATTAATCCTGTCTCTTTTGTGTTTGCCGTTGCATTAGGAATGGTCTGCCACCAGATAAACCCGCCAGCGACGAAGTCAACCTCTACCAGAAATATATTGCCAGGTATGCAAATCCCTCAACGTGCTGCACCAATGAAAAAATATATCGTCAAAAAGAGAGGCGATTTTTTTATTTTTTTTTCCTCTCTCTCTTTCTTTGCCCGTCCACCGACGGGGCGTTTTTATCCAGTGATGTAACTACGTTTTACAGAATGTTATATGAGCTGTAAATTGATTAGGAAAAGACTTCAATTTATGTGCTGAGAGAAAGCAGAAGAATGTGGGGTAATGAAAGAGAAACGGCAGCTCACTGTGACCAGCATGTGAAGCACTAAACCGTCGGGAAGAACATGAGTCTGTGGCGTTCTGTGTCATGAGCTGTGACAGACACCGAGAGGATGTGATATCAGGCCGAGCCTGTGTTTTTTTTTTTCTTGAGTTCTCCCGTTTTATGGTTGAAACACAAGGAAGTGACTGATGTTCAGGAAGGGAAAAAAAAGTCAGTCATTCACACCGACAGAGACAAAAGCTTCAGAGGAGAGGCGGTGGCGGCTTGTGTGTCAGTGGCCACAGAACAATATTCTCCATTCTGGCTTCATCTTGAGCCGACACTAGAAAGGTGATTATCACTTGTTTGTTTATTCCGTTTAAAAAGAAAGAAAAACAGCATTTGAAAAGCCAAAGTGGCTTTGGCGTTAATGATTACTTCTCCAAGCCATAACATGAAGGGCACAAATCAAAGCCTTGGCACTGACAGACGCACACATACACACATCCTCCCCTGCACACACGTACACACGCGCGCACACAAAACCCCTTCCTTGGACTGATTACATTTTGCAAGAAGATTTAATTAAGGAATTTTTAATGAGGCTTCTGCTGGCACTGCCAAGAACTGTTTTGATATTTGCGCTGCATAATGCATAAAATTTGTCTAAACATCTCGGCAGTTGATGCACGGGGAGGTTGCAGATAAGCCCAGATACAGTTTCAATTTCCGTGTTGGGGTTGAGAAAAAAAAGAGAAAGGAAAGAAGAGGAGGGAGGGAAAAAAATGGAAAAGGAGGGCTCATAAAAAGGGCAAATGTAGCACTGAGAGGGGAGGTGGGAGCGGGGGGAGGGGTCCTCTTTAGAGCCGAGGCTAATGAGTGCACACTAACACTAAAAACCTGCTTTGTAAACGTGTTCGCATCCAATCCGTGTAAAAAGAGGGGGAAAAAAGTTGTTCATCTCTCCGGCGCGCCACGGTTTGATGTTTTAAAGAGCTTCCCTGCTCGCGTTTAGTTGCAGTTTTCACTCTTTAAATGCTTTCATGCACCCGCCGTTGCCTCGGCACTTTGATCTGTGTATCTCTATTGTAACTGGAGATGCGCTGCAATCTCTGTATCGTGGCGATATTAATATTTAATCTGCTGCTGAATAGCAGAGGCCCATTAGGCCCCCTGACGCGGCAAGTGGGAATTGTCCAGAGGCAAAGTGATACAGCTGGGCAATGAGCAGAGGGGTGGGCCACAGTCTCGAGGGGGGACTGAGGTAGAGGGGGGGGCTTTGTGTGTTCATCTGTGTGTGTGTGTGTGGACAAGCAGTATAGAAAACATTAATAGTTGGGACATATGTCGGCTGTATGGTAAGAGCGTGGAGCTCGACTTTATCTCCTCTAAAAGAGCCATCAGACCTCTCCAAAAAACCCTCAGCACCTCATCAAAATTGCACACACACACAGACGCGCACACACACACACACACAAGCACAGCCAACTTAAAAACAGTGGTGGATATGCCGTTCAATTAACTTAATGAACTCAGCAAAGTGATCTGTAAATGCAGCTCTGGGATAATCCTAACAAGGAAAAAAAACAGAAAGAGAGACGGAAAAAATATTACTCAGCCCCCTTTTCCCCCTCTCCTCTGCTCTAGCAGATGGAGTTCTTGGCAGCAGCAGCGCAAATGTTTATTTGTGTGTTTTCACTGGTAATTGGAGGATTTTAACAGTCATCATCGTCAGGCTTATAATCACCACTGTAAAAGCGGCTGTACTGTAGCAAGTAGCTGCCTTCTCTCTTTCTTTTTTTTCCCCACATCGAGCAACAGACTGGTATCTGGTTTGTGAGGCGCAGGTGAGAGACGTGAAGGGGGTCTGAGATGCCTGACCCCCCCCCCCACCTCCCTTCACCTCACGGAGCAAAACTGTGGTTCACCTGGAGGATCTGTGCATTGATTTGACAAGGATTTTCACAGCAACGAGAGAGAAAAGTAGTCATTGGGCGCCCGATGATTGAGTGGCTGTGGGGATGCGTGCGGCGAGGAAAACGTTTCTGTGTAATAAGTGTCTCTTACGGCTGCTTTGGAAATAAATGGAGATAATTTGGCTGAAATTGGTGTGACAGACGGGTAAATTGTCGCAACAGTGTGGAAAGCTGAAGTGGGTTGTGGAGGTGTGAGCCGCGTTAATCTGAAGGTGAGATGATGAGACGAGCCGAACGCCTTTTAAAACTCCTTCACCTGTTTTATTTTGATCCGTTCGTGGTATTTTAAATAATTTCACCGCTAATCGCTGCTGATTTGCTGTTGATCATTTTTCAATCACGCTGACATCTTCCTGAGCCGCCTCATTATTCAGCTTTTTCATCCCCGTGATTGTGCCGTGTGCGCGGCGAGCTCTGATGTGCTTCCAGGTTTTTGAACCTGTTGGCTGCCGTCGCGCGGCTGCTGGGGGGGAGAAAAAAAAAAAACATGTCGCCGTTCAAACGTGCGCTGTGACTTTGTTTTCAGGTTCTCGGGGAGTCAACACTGTGGACACGTGCACTGTGCCTACCAGTACAGAGAACATTACCACTGCATGGACCCCGAGTGTAACTACCAGGTGAGTGCACGCACACACACACACACACACACACACACACACACACACACACACACACTTTTGTAAACAAATATCAAAAAGAAAAAATTGTTAAAAAAGCGATAAATCCATAATTGTGACACAAAGAATTAAGCATTGTTCAAAAAAGCTGTTAAGAAAACTCAATACACAACAGACCAGTAAAGTCAAAAGATGAAACAATAAAAAAATTTGTTGGTTTGTCCTGTAAACAACTGTAAAAAATTTAATATTTTGCAACAAAAGAGAACATTTATTTATGTACTGTGCTCTAACTTTCTTTATTTAGCAGCTGCACAAACATGACATTCAATGTGAGGTAGACCAAAAAAATGGTTTCTTTTGATCATGAGGGATTTTAAAGATTCAATGCAAAACGTCTTGTCCTCTTTTTTACAACACGATAAATGAAATATTGTCGTCCCAGTTAGACCAATAGGAGAGCAGATCCGCTTTCATCAGGAGCCAAAGTTTACGCAGGTGAAAACTTGTCATCAGCTTGTCAAAAAAATGGCGACGAGTGTTTACATTCGCTCGGCTTTCTGGCGTCCTCGGCGAGAGTTGACGTTTGACAGTTGGCCAATCATGACCAAGGTTAATTGTAAGTAAGCTTGAGATATAGCTCTGTTTTTTTTTTTTTATCCGTTTGTTCTTTTTTTTTTTTGTTCCCTGTCTAAAGACACTGCCACCGTGAGGGGCCTGCCTTTAATCCACTTTCACATTATTAATCCTGCCCTGGTCCCTGGAGATGTCATGTATGGCACAGGAAGGAGGAAAAAACACAAAGCAGATCATCTCCCAGCACCGCGTGTTTGCTGTAGCATATGGCCCGGGAGAGTTAGACAAACACGGGTAGATTTGTCGCAGACGCAGGAAAAATCCATGCGCGGCTCGAACTGTGTGTGTGCTTCCCCCCCATTCCTCAGTATTTTCTGAATTAAGCCATCTTCAGATGTAATCTCCTGTCTGCTCCTGATCAAGAGAGATTACCGCTCGATAAATATTGTTTATGTAGTGAAAAGCATTACTGATCTAAGCTTTCATTTTCTGCATGAATCCCGCTTCACAGTCTGATGAGACACATTCTTGGAGGAATACAAAGGAAAATCATTTCATGTCATTATTTAGAGCGTTAGTTCAGGTTATCATGGCAATTTCCACGCCGAGGTCCACATTTCTCTGTTGCTCCGGCGTTGCGTGGAAACACAGATATGCTTTGGAAGCCAGCGCCCGGGATGTCAATACACTGAAAAAAACAGGCAGGCAGTGATGAGCAGCCCCTTTCAAAGCGATAACTCATGAAATGTTACATGACACACACTCCTGGAATATTATCCCACTGCCAGCCTTCGGGCGATTGGCTGAGTCCGAACATTCTCCTTTCATGGGCTTGTACGTGAGGGAGAGTGTGCATCTTGCCACACTAGTGGGAATCCTAAAATAAATGTAGCAAGTGGCTCCCAACCTTCATCACCACTCCACTGAAAATGAGATCTTTTTCCCAGTCAGCTCTCTCTCCATGGCCTATTTTAGACGGCTTGTTGGATCGAATGTACCATGACCGCAGTTCAACTTGTCTTCCGGTCATCATCAGCCGTTAGATAACAGAGCGCTCACGCAGCCGCGACGGGCGCAGATCTGGGTTTTCATCAGAAATATCCAGATAGATGTGGGGGGGGGGGGCTCTTATCGATGCTATTAAATATCCTAATGAAGCGTGGGCTCCTACAGGGGGGAAATATCTCTGAAACATACAGTGGGAAACGGGCCAAGAGCGAGGGAGCGAACAGCTGCGTGAGATCTTTCGCTTTTTCCTCGCGCGCAAGTGGAACACATGACACAAAGCAATTACCCTACTTTGTACAGCAATTAGTTGCTTTTTAGAATACTTCTTTCTGATGTTTTTTCCCTCAACTGGAGATAAATATGGATCGCAGACAGAACTGTCTCATTGATTTAAGCTTCTCCTGTTACACTTTCTGTAACATCAGCTTAAACCCAATTACAGCAGATTTGGTTGCGGCAGGTCTCTGTGGAGTGACTTTTTTGTTTCCCCTTCCTGACTCCTGGCTGTGGGAGGGATGTCAATTTATTTATTTATTTTGTAATTTCAGAAGGCGGGTCTCTTAGCATATTCTCTCATCGTTCCAGGCGAAGCCAGAAATCCCCCCCCCCGCCCCTCTCCACCACCACCACCCCACCCCACCCCACCCCCACACCCAAAGCGAGTGTTAATGCTTTAATTAAAACTGGAATCATATCTCAGCGAATTGAAAGGGAAAATGTTTTTTGGTTGACTTGTTTGTTTGTTTGTTTCTGTTGTCTTCCGTTTTCCCCCGTGCACCTCTGAGAAACCATCTGCATGGAACAGAATTTTTTTTTTCCCACAGCCAAAAACATCAGAACTGTGATCTTGCATGTCAATTGATTCATCTCAATTTGAAAAAAAAAAAAAGAGAGAGAAGGTTTTGTTGGAAGGAGGGCAAAAAGACACAGAGACAATTGGTGTGTTTGTGTGTGTGTGTGTGTGTGTGTGTGTGTGGGGGGGGTACATAAGTTGTGTTTCACGTGGAAGCTTCTGCTGTGCCCACACAGTCCCGCGGCCTTTGGTGTTGCATTTTGATAGGTCACAACTTTGAGATATGCCGAGTAAATCAATAACGCGTCATCTTTGAAGACACCGTGACCCGCTCTCCGTTGCAATGTGCACATCCCTCCCCACCTGCCAATTGGCTCCTGCATGTTGCAGCTGCTGCCTCCACAGAGATAAAGTGACTTGTTGCTGAATCTGTGACTGGTTTAAATAAACACCAACCTGTTGCCGTACATTCTCCCACCTCCCCCCCCCCCCTTCCCCCCTCCCCCTTTTGCAGAGGTTTACCAGTAAGCAGGATGTAATCAGGCACTACAACATGCACAAGAAGAGGGACAACTCCCTGCAGCATGGCTTCATGCGCTTCAGCCCTCTGGACGACTGCAGTGTCTACTACCATGGCTGCCACCTCAATGGAAAAAGCACCCATTACCACTGCATGCAGGTACATTACTACACAGTCACAGCTCCTCCTCCACCACCCACACACACACATGACCACAGCGAACCCACAGTCATGTACAGTGTACGCACTTGGAAACATCTGCTTCTATGGTTCCACGAGCTCAGTTCACACACCAGATAACCCACTGCACACTTATGCTGATGACACGGTGTAATTCAAGATTACATTTAAACTCCAGAGCCACAGCACATATCTGGTGTTTAAAGTCCAAATAGAGTCTAGTCATTAAGAGCACTTTAAGTACTTTTTTTTTCTTCTCAGTGGCAGTGAAGTCATCTCTAGAAATTGGAGGAGGCAGATCAAATCAAACATTTTTCACAGCAACTAAATTTGAAGTTTCAGACTCGAGTTTTATCCTTCAATCCGGTCTGAGCTCTGCACCGTTTCCACACTGCAAAGTTTCTTTCTTTTTTCTTTCTTTTTACAAAAGTACCCTTGAGCAAACAAAAGAAAAAGGCGATTCCAAGCGAGGCTGCTACTGCTTTCCCCCCAACCTCTTCACTCTCTCTCACTCCTTAATTGGCATGGATAAAATTCAGTTAGGTGTTTATATAAACTACACATTTTTCATCTTTTAGTACCAAGCAGCCAGTTGAAGATTGTTCTTCCTTCTGGATTTGTTTAATTTTTTACATCTGCTTATTTTCAACGTGTCATCGTGCCGAGAGCTTTCTCACCGTCAGGGCAGCAGCGCAGCGGAGGACGGCCCGAGATCTATTCTCTCCTAAACCCCTCTAACTGCGTAATTGTTATTAGGACGTTTCAGCCCTTGTTTTAACAGTCCCTGAGAACCTGCAGATGTTGGCATCGGCCCTCTTGATTTAAGGGGAAAAAAAAAACAGAGTGGCATTTTTTTCATTGTTTGACTCAATATGGAGAAGTTGCCCGGTTTGCGCGGGTGAAAAGTGCCACGGATGATATACAGTCGCTGCTTTTAATTCAAACATTACCTGGTTTCCCCCCCCCTTTGTTGGCTCTGACGACTCCTGCGTCCCAGAACGTTTAAACTAAAAACTAATCATCATCCTCCCCTTCTGACATCTCCCCCTCGCCCACCCCCACCCTCTGAATTTTACTCTCTCACTTACTCTACAACAAGACAGTGGTGACTCTCTCGTCACTCTTTAAATATGGGTTTCACCTTTTAGAATCTGGCTTTTCTGGGAACTTAGTGCAGTTTAGCAGCTTTCTGTAACCACTGTGTCAGTTGCCTTTTTTTTTCTCTCTCTCTCTCTGTCTCTTTTTTCCAATAGCCACAGTGACACGATAGTTTCCAATACACATTTGACATGAAACTTGTAATGCTCCGATGTGCATCACCACAAAATCTCTCGTCAATGTGAGAAAACAGCCTTCTCATACCCATTTTCTAGGCCGCTCGTGTTTTCTTAACCACAATGAGATCTTATATGCTGTTTAGTTTGCCAGAGCTCTTCAACGCAGAGCATTTCAGATGCCGCGCTTTACACACTCGAAAACTGAAACTGCACAGGCACGCTCGCGAGGGCCGGATCTCGTTTTCCGTTGTCATGCTTTGTCTCGGGCTTTTGCAGGTGGGCTGCAGCAAGGTGTACACCAGCACCTCAGACGTCATGACCCATGAAAACTTCCACAAGAAGAACGCCCAGCTGATCAACGACGGCTTCCAGAGATTCCGCGCCACCGAGGACTGTGGCACGGTCGGGTGCCAGTTCTACGGGCAGAAAACCACCCACTTCCACTGCAGGTCAGAGGGGAGGGGCCGGACCGGAAGTTAAATTAGAGAAAACTGACTTGTTTTAGGTTTTTTTTAAATTTGTTATTCTCAATAGGAGATAAAAGCTGCATTTGGATGATCCATTAATTGAATTTCATCCAAAATAAGTCAGTAAATCGATAAACACAAGTCCAACTAAATTTAACAAAATTTAAAATGGTTTAGTTGATACAAAAAGAATACATTTTTAAGACTTTATAGTTCACATCTATCTTATAACGCATCGTTAAATGGTGAGGATAACACACGGAGTGTTCCAATCACGTCGGCACCTCAGCCATAGACAGACACAATCGCTCAGTCGATCTATTAAAGTCCCTCCCAGGAATGTTTCTGTCTGGCAGCGGTTGACGGTGGTGACGTGTCAATGAGCTGCGGCTGTGTCACTGAACCTCCTCGGCTATCATTCCTCCATTGCGAAGTATTCAAATTATGTGCAGCCCCCTCCGCGACTCCCATCTGCGCGGAGGTAGACGAAACTTTTCCGACGTAGCTTCACTTCCGATCGTTTTGGGTTTTTTTCTCCATTTTTCCAGGCGCCCGGGCTGCACGTTCACCTTCAAGAACAAGTGTGACATCGAGAAGCACAAGAGCTACCACATTAAAGACGACGCCTACGCCAAAGATGGCTTCAAGAAGTTCTATAAGTATGAGGAATGCAAGTACGAGGGCTGCGTCTACAGCAAGGCCACCAACCACTTCCACTGTATCCGTTCGGGCTGCGGCTTCACCTTTACCTCCACCAGCCAGATGACCTCCCACAAGCGCAAGCACGAGCGCCGGCACATCCGCTCCTCCGGCGTCATGGGCCTCTCTTCCACTTTCCTGGCGGCGAAGGACGAGCCGGAGGAATCGAGCAACGACGACCTGATAGACTTCTCGGCCATCAGCAGCAAGAACTCCAGCCTGAGTGCCTCGCCCACCACCCAGCAGTCCTCCACCGTCCCGCACCTGCTGGCCACGCCCACCACCGCCGTCTCCTCCTCCTCGGCGTCGCCGCACGCCCTCAAGCCCACCGCCTCGCTGCCCAGCGCCAGCCAGCGCATGTCCAGCCTGCTGTCCCAGGCCCTGCCCAGCAACATGCCGGTGGCCCTGGCCCTCTCCAACAGCGGCCTGGCCACCTCCAACCCCTTCTTCCCCCTCATGCCCAGGCTGCCGCTCCAGCCGCCTCCACCGGCCGCCAGCCTCATCTCGGCCGCTTCCTCTGGGGCTCACTCCATGCCCACCGACTCGCTGACCCAAGGCTGCTCCACCGTGGGGGCCGACGGGCCCATGGCGTCCACACCGACCTCCTTCGCCACCGCCTCTATCATGGAGAAGATCTCTGCCAGCAAAGGGCTGATCTCGCCCATGATGGCCCGGCTGGCGGCCGCGGCGCTGAAGCCCTCCAGCAGCTCAGACACAGGTCAGTCACTTCACAAACACTCATTATTGTACGTGGTGCAGCTAACAATTACACACTGGAAAATAATAATTTGCTTGCAAACAAGACCAAATAAAACATCCAACAATTATGTAAATCCTGCAGTCCTGTGTTCAGGGCCCTTTTTAATGAATGAAATGCCACTTTATGGCTTGTTTTTTTTTCCCATCCCGTGAATAATTTCCAAGACAAATGTAGCAAAACTGTAAACAAACAGCGACTGTTTAAGCCGTCATGTGCAGAGAGGTTTTGCTTCATGTGTATGAAAAGCTGCATTCTTCTGTGTGTGTCTGTGTGTGTGTGTGGACGGAGCAGGCAGAGTGCACCGAGAGGTCATTTCTCTAACTATCCCACAGCAAAGAGAAAAGGCAGGGGGGGGGGGGGGGAACTGCCGCTTTCAGGGTTAAAGGGACATACCGGCGGCCCGGTCCTCTGCTCGGGGCTTGTTATTGTGTTGATCGTTTGTTAGATACCCACAATCCATTTGGAGATAAATGCGCTGACAGGGGAGAGTAGAGCCTGTAAAAGTCTCTTATGATGTTCGGAGTGGGGGGCTCCTGGGGCTTGTGTTGAACATGTTTCCTCATCATTGGTCTCTTATCTCTGTCTGCGCCCGTTCCAAGCAAATGGAGGTGGAATGAAATTAAGTTCAGAAATTACGAGAACAAAAAAAAAAAAAAAAGAAACGTTTTTTTTTTTTTTTTTTCCGGATCCTCTTTGCAAACTGATAAAAAAAACAGAAATCACTCAGGCAGAAATGACTCAATGCACCAGAGCTAAGAAACAGGCTTTTTCCTCACTGATACAAGAAGTCAGGCGCACTCGCGTGCATCACCAAAGACACTTTTTGAATTTCTAGAAACCTTCTGTTTCCCTGAAAACATGTTATTGTCTGTTTAGCATAAACATAATTCACATAAATTTTGGAGGTAATTGCCTTGTCTAGGTTTATCACGTTGCTCCAAAACAAAGCCTCTGAAAATGAAAACGGAGGTGAAAAATATTCAGCTGATAATGCGACGGCGCGCCGAGCGTCGTCTCCGCTGCGAGTCGTCGCGAGGTTCCTCGCGCACTCATCCTGAGCAGGTGGGGTGCGGATTGTAAATGGGAGCGCTCCGGATGTTGGGAGTGGGAAGGATTACAATTCCTGGTGGTGCTCCCGGAGCAGGACGGGCCCTGGGAGAGAGCTGGGGGGGTGGGTTTGGGGGGGGGCAGCTGCTCCGGGGAAGCCGGGCTGGGCCCAGGCTGTCAGGCTGAGCTCCACCTCTGGGCCTCCAGCAGGTAGTCTGAACACCGGGAAAAGCACCCCCCCTCCTACTGAGGGTGGGGTCTCCACAGATGGTGCCTTCACCGCCCCTCTCGTCGGCCCGCTCATGGGCTGCAGCTCAGATCTCTTTGCTGGGAAGCGAGTGGTTTGAAAAGGCGCCCGGCTCGACGAGTTGCACGCATTTTTTTCTTTTTCTTTTTTTTTTTTTTCGTGAAAGTTGTGCGCAGACACAGGATGGAGGGTTGGTGTGGTTTTGTTTCTCATATTTGCTTCATAAATGTGTGAACAGGACATTTGGGGCTAAAATAAGGAGGAAGTGGTTTGTGCTTCTCTGTCAGAAAGGTGTGAGAAAATTCAATGTGTTTGTGGCCATTACACACAAATTCACAGAGTTTGTTTTTTTCCCATTAGGTTGTCAAACTTTGCCTCTTTGCAGTGTATTAAGCACTTTTTTTTCATGTTTTTGCCTCAGCGTATTCTCAGTTTTTTTTTTTTTTTTTATTAATGTTCCGCTCTAATTTACCCCTAAGTGTTTTTTCCAGAGATTCAAGCATCTGAAGGGTTTACTAATTAGACACACAGTACAAATGATCTTTCACAAGCTCTGTATCTTATCCGGAGTAATTACATGGTGGTACATTATTCCTGGATAATTTCCAGAAAGAAGCTGCTTTGAGTCAAACTCATTTGTTCTCCCCTCCTTGGGAAGTGGATGGAAGAGAAAAAATAATTCACGATGTGCATTAGAACGAGAGTCTCGCGCTCTAATCCGCCCTCAGTCGCCATCGTCTCAGATAGCAGCGGAGGAACGCGGCGTTCGCGCCGACGATCTCGTGGCGATCCCGTGTAGAGAGGCTCCTTCTGATGTGATGTGCTTTCATTTTCGGTGATCTA
The DNA here is from genome assembly GCA_032274725.1 of Malacoctenus triangulatus. NCBI lineage: Eukaryota > Metazoa > Chordata > Actinopteri > Blenniiformes > Labrisomidae > Malacoctenus > Malacoctenus triangulatus. The sequence continues at coordinate 7,201,750 of JAUESE010000060.1, forward strand.
ATTGTCAATGACAAGGCAGGATCTGGCGGGCTGGGTCATTCTTTTTTTTTTGGGGGGGGGGGACTCTTTAACAAGTTAAGGGGGGAAGGCAGGGAAGGGAAAAAGCTGGACAGAGACTTGATTAGCAGTCTGACCTCAAACCAGACGAAAAATTGTTTGACTGCTGTTTTCCTTTAGCCCCCCCACCCCCACCCAACATCCCACCCCAGCCCCCACCCCCGCCAACCTCAGCCATTGTCAAACTGAGCTGACACTGACACTGACACTTCCCCGTCTCCGAGCTTTCAGCTGACAAGGCCCAAGACTGGCTTTTCCACTCCGATTCGGCCTGATATGTCTCTGGGTCATCTTGTGGCGAGGAGGGGGAACTCGACTCGGTTTCCCCCTTACGTCGGCTGCTCTTGTTTTCTCCCGAGCTGGGAGAAGGGAGAGGATCCTCACCAGGCTCAGGGCCAAGGGCGCACACTTGGTTGCCCATGACCTTGCCTGTCACTATCCCTCAACGCCAGCCCCAATTCCTAAACAACAGATTTCTCATCAGACCCATCACCCCAGCGCGTTTTATTGTCCCAAACCTTTCACCGTGCCCCCCCCCCCCTTCCCCTCACATATATTTTTTAGAGTAAACCACCACTTATTGTCAACCAAAGACTCAGCTTTCTCTGTATTGCCCCAGGACAAATTAATATTTCAGTCCCCCGAGATTGGAAAGAGGAAGGAGGGGGGCAGAATTCACCTTCCTGTCAGCGTTTTTACCCCAGGTCGTCCCCTGGTGTTTATTTATTTCAATCCCGCGCTCCCGTCCCACTCGCAGCACTCACTGAATACCTATTTGGAGGAGAATGTGATCGAGAGGTCACGCTATTTGAACCAATCTGATTGGCTGTCAGCTCCAATCTGACCGACATAGCACCCCTGTTCCTTGTGGGTACGCTCGGTGGCATTGGCTGCCGTCCGTTGTCAGGCCAACAAGGAGCCCGGGAAGGTGGGAAGGGAGGGGAGGAGAGGCGGAGGGGGGAGGGGGGTGGCCAATCTGAGACTGCCACTTTCCCTCAGCATTAGCATCTCACTTAATGACCAGTTAAGAGGCAGCCTGGCAAATGAGTTGTGACAAGTGCTGGAGAAAAAGGAGTCTTTTTCCCTCATATCTCCCGCCTCTCAATCACCATTTAAAAGGCTTGACTGCCTGACATAATTTCGCAATAATTATCACTCGGAGTATTCTTTTCGGGCCGGGACAGAAGTCAGATTGAATCTCGTCAGAGGGTAATAATGCTGACCAACAATAACTTTGTTGTCTCCGCTCTCCGCCGCGTCTCCGACTTGATCCTTCAGGGAACGGGCAGCCGGCTTCAGCCAGCCAGTTCAATCTGGTTCAAGTGAAGCAGGAGCCAGGCGAAGCCAACGCCGGGGCCTCCCAAGACTCCGCGCAGGAGCACAGCCTGGACCTGAGCAAGAAAGACCACAGGTACGCTCGCTGGCACCCTCGCCTTTCTTTCACGTAACACAAAGATTCTTCTTGTTTTTTCTTTTTGAGCTGAATCAGCTGAAAAATGGTTATGAAATAAATCAGCTCGTAAGTCAATATGTTTGTGGATGTAAAGGAATTTTTTTCTCCATGTATTTACACGTACAAACATCAGTGCGTTTTTCTCTGTGTTTCCATAAACCTTCAACTCCAACCCTGTAACTCACCGTCGATGTGATTTCTTAAGAAGACAGCATTTTTCTTCTTCATTATACAGGCACACCTTGCGTGATAAATAGTAATATTTACTGTTCTCATGCAAATCTTGACTAAACATTGTTCATTTTCCTTGTTCCAGTAATGAATCAAACGGACACCCTGTACCAGGGAATACATCTCTTTTATCCTCGCTTATGAATAAGGTAAGATCCATCCATCAAACGCCTTTCATCCCAAGACAAATTAGCGGGACACGGAGGGGCCTGTTTGTTTTTTAATGTTTCACCGCTAATAAGATGAGTTTGTATCATTTAAATTTTCCAGCCATTTTTCATACGGTGTAATTTTCACTGCACCTCTCACAAATTAATATAATGAAGCAGTAGCTGGGTGCCATGCCAGATATATAGAGATGTTTGTTTTTTGATGAGCTGTTTTGAACTCGCCGTCCATTTTTTTTTCCCTCCTCCTTTCCTCTTTTTCTTTCCCCGCCTCACTCTACATTTATTTATAGAGTTTATAAATTATTTGATTAAAAAGTCTGAGGAGGGGGGGAAAAAAAAAAAGAAGAAGCAGGAAGGCGCTGCCCTCATTTTTTAACTAGTCTAAATGTTAGCGTATGTAAATTTAAGTGCGTGTATTTTTTTGTCAAGATTAAAATGGACATTGTCTCGGCCATATATCTTCCCCGACTGATACAAACGAGCCAGGTGGTTTCCATCATATTGATGATGTAATGGCAGATCAGACTCCATTTTTTTCACGCTCACCAACAGATCAGAACGTCCTCCACCCCCCCCCACCCCCCCACCCCCCCACCCCCCCACCCCCCTGCTTCTCCTTCACACGGGCCCTTTATTTAATCTTGCTGTCGTTGAGCCTGACTTCAGCGTTGCAGCAGTAAACCCACACAGAGAGGCGCGAGTGGCGTCCAACAGCTCCGTCAGATTTTTCGGGGGGGGGGGATTGATTCAAGCCGCCACATCACATGAAAAAGGGTTAACAGTCGCACCCGGAGGACGCTTGGCAAACACGCTTGGCCGGCACTCAAACTGAGGCCTGCTTGTTTGTAAACGCGGCTGCTCATTTTTCCGCCTCGCCGAATGATGCGCCTGTGTGTGTGTGTGTGTGTGTGTGTTCGTCCCGCCCCCCCCCCCGCCCCCCCGTGACAAGTGGCACCGGCTCGCGTCTGCTCGTCTAACCCGGCGCCGCTCGTGCGCTGTGTGTGTTTCCGCAGATGTCCCAGGTGAACCCCGCCCTCTTCAGCGCCATGAACCTGAAGACCGAGCTGGAGGCGGGCCAGGCCGGCGAGACCTCCGAGCATCTGAGCAGAGTGCTGAGGAGGCCCCTGCCGGAAAAACCCAGCGAGATCTGGAGGACGTACCTGCGCAGGTGTGAAAAAGAAAAATGCAGAGAATCCAGTGAATCAGTCTCACTCCCCTGTCAGAGAACAGTCGATGCTGTCAAGAGGTTCAGTTCCTGATGCGATTTTTTTCCTTTCTTGTAAAAACTTTTGTCGCACGCTGTCTGAGATGAAACACCAAAAAATCCTGCCGTGCAGGAATTTTAATCATCCTGTCGTACATACGAAACTTCAGGTGTTTATGGACAGATAAGATGATGGATGGCGTTTCCTTGTGGTTGATGTTTCAACGAGAAAAGTAAATTTACGTTCTTCTTTATCTGTCTCGTGTTAAAGGTTCGACACCGATGACTTCTGTGAGGCTCAGTGTGACTTCCTGCAGAAGGTTCACTTCCACTGCCTGGTGGAGGACTGCGGCGCGCTCTTCAGCACCGTCGATGGAGCCATTAAACACGCTAAGTGAGCGTCACACTGATTCACCGTCCCAAAATAAAAGGCAGGCTTTTATTTTGGGGCTTTTTATTGACCTCCTGTCCCGCTCTTCAGCTTCCACCTTCGCGCCACCATGAAAGTGAAGTCGGAGTCTCCGTACGGCGAGGGCAAGGAGTCCGGGGAGGGCGTCCCGCTGCAGCCCGTCACCCCCGTCTCCATGGCCAACAACCCCTCCTTGGATGTGGCGCACCTCACCTCCTCCGGGGGCTACAGTTCGCCTCCCCCTTCCTTGCTGGCCTGGAAGCAGCTGACTGGCAGCATCCCACAAATGCCCGCCTCCATGCCCAACCTGCCGGCCAACTCCCCCATGGCCACCACATCTCTAGAGAACGCTAAGCCCCAAGTCAAACCTGGTTTCCTGCAGTTCCAGGAAAAGTATGAACAACCTTTCTGTCTCCAACTCATCATGCTGTTGTATCCAACAGATAAACACACCGATGAATGAACATTGCTTCTTCTTTCCCCCCTTTTCTCTCATCCAGTGATCCCTGCTTGGCTACTGACTGTAAATACTCCAACAAGTTCCACTTCCACTGCTTGTTTGGGAACTGCAAGTATGTGTGCAAGACCTCCGGGAAGGCCGAGTCCCACTGCTTGGACCACATCAACCCCAACAACAACCTGGTGAACGTGCGCGACCAGTTCTCCTACTACTCTCTCCAGTGTCTCTGCCCCAACCAGGTGAGTGAGGCAGGAGGGCTCAGCCAGGAGCTGAATCACCTACTGTCATCCCCCAGAGCTTTCTAAGCATGAAGTATGCTATCTATTAGACCAGTATTTGAGGTTATTTGACTCAAGGCTTTCACAACCACTGCTCCGCGCCTTCCATCTCGGCTGAGAAAGACAGTCGACTCACCCCAGTAATGCCTGTTTATATGTCAATGATGTCATTTTGACTGCCGCATTCTCCTCTCAGAAAAGGCCAATTTAGCTGATATTACCCAATAAATCATTGTCACTCGCACAGTAAACAAGGCTGTCTGGAATAGGGCAAAAATCAGGGGAATGCTTCGCAAATGAAACCTAAATGGCAGCCCCTGCCTGCTCTCATGAGCCCGTATTTGGAAAACCGTTTAAATGAATTCATTAATGTGTCGAAAATCACCCCCTCTCACAAAAGTCGCCCCCCCCCTCCCCCTCCTCCTCCCATCCCCCTCGTCCTCCTCCCTCTCAGCCCCTCCTCCCCTATGTCTCCATCTCCTGAACTGAGCAGATCTTATTTGGCCCGGTCCTTTGGGATCTGGGCCTCGCAAACAGATGGTGGTGTACAGACATGTTAGGAAGGAGGGGTGGTTGTGGGAAGCCTGGAAAAGCAACGTAATTGCTCTTAAAAATGTGGGATGTTCCGAGGAAACCGAGAGGAAAAAAAGGCCGGGTGAAGTGTCGATCGTGTTGTGGTGTTCACTTCAACTTTTTCAAATTAATCAGCTCCTCTTGGCTTTGGAACACATTTGACTCACGAAATCGGAAACGGTGTGTCTCCCGCTGCAGCACTGCGAGTTCCGAATGAGGGGCCACTATCACTGTCTGCGGCCCGGCTGCTACTTCGTCACCAACATCACCACCAAGCTGCCGTGGCACGTCAAGAAGCACGAGAAGGCCGAGCGCCGCGCCGCCAACGGCTTCAAATACTTCACCAAGAGGGAGGAGTGCGGGAGGCTGGGTAAGAGTCTTTCAGACTTCCCGACGTGGACGGTTCTCTAACACGACTCCGGCTCGAGCGACGCGTGGATTAAAGGTGTAACACATGCCGTCGGATTTGTACCGGCAGCGGCAGGGAGGATGTTGACAAAGGGAGAGGGGCCGGCGTTGGCAAACACAGCGTCGTGCTCTGTGAGCGATTTTGGAGGCATGGAACAAGTGCGCATCGTCGGGCTTTCGTCCCCGCACTTTGCATGTCCACAATGGCACCTCAAGTCCCAAAGGTAGTCCTGCCTGCACCAAACGAGCAGGAATGTCAGAGAGGGCAATCGCATCCAGGTTGTTTTCTTCCTTCTTTTTGGCCCCTGTCAGAAATGAGCAATTAGGTTTGTGTTTGTTAATTATCTGGCTTGTCTGGTTTAGCCTGTTTGTGTTGTGAAGCTGCGCCTCACAGCCACCGCTGCCATCACACAGAAATGAATTAGAAGTGATCTGTTTTCTTTTTTTTCTTTTTTTTTTCAGGCGGTTACACAAGCTTTTCAACGCGCCGAAACAAAGCAAACAAAACCAGGCCCTAAACAGCTGTTTTTTGTCCCCAGCCTGATCTGCCAACTGTATTGTTTGGGCTGTGGGGCGGGGGGGGGACAGAAAGGATTACCATCGCGCGCACTCCTCTCATAAAGAATTGATGGCTTGCCAGTATCCATGGCAGCAACATTAAACTGAACGCCGCTGATGATGTTACCTGGTTTCTGTCTCACAAAAGGCCCTCTGTGTCACGGGAGGAGGCGGGCGGGGGGGGGGTTGCTGTTATTTGCTCAACTTTGCATGTTTGAAAAACATTGTGTGCGCAAAGAAAAAAAAAAACAGCCATGTGATGACACAGACATGTGTTGTTTTTTTTAGTGTGTGTTTCCTGAAGCCGGTGCCATGGTTACTGACATGCTAGCACCTGCCCGGCATGCTACTCTTTCAATTATTTCTGCCTGCTTTTATATAATGGTATTTGATTAACAGGCACAAAACAGAACATTCATTTAATTTGAAATCATAAAGCAATTAGAGCCAGAGCGGTTTAAAACAGGCGAAAAAGAAGAGAAGAGTGTGAGGCGGACAGAGCAGCGATGGAGAACAAAAGGAAAAATGACAATGGAGATACTTTGAAAAATGAATTTAATATGGTAATAATTGTATATTTACTTTGGTTTGCAGGGGTGTGTGTGCATTATTGGCCCACAGAAAATGAGAATTTATTTATGTAAATTCCTAATTGAATAAAGCATGTCAGTGTAATAAAAGAGCTCCACAGGTTTAGTGCACGGAAGCCTTGACTTGCTCAGTGTGACACCCGAGTGATCTAATATTCCTCCTACATGTACACTCCCGAACACTTTGAAACCCGATCCCTCTTTTGTTGGCGCTCCAAATAGAAAAACAAATAAATAAAAGCCCTAAATATTTCGCTCGGCGTCGAATCCGGTCGCGATGCCGTCGTCATGGCGTTACATCGTCCTGGCACGTTTTTTGGACCACGAGTGAGTTTTTTTCATAACAGGTGTCTTCTCCACCCCCCCCCCCCCTCCCTCCACCCTCCGCAGGTTGCAAGTATAACCAAGTCAACAGCCACTTCCACTGCATCCGCGAGGGCTGCCAGTTCTCCTTCCTGCTCAAGCACCAGATGACCTCCCACGCCCGCAAACACATGAGGCGGATGCTGGGCAAAAACTTCGACCGAGTCCCGTCGCAGGTACGCCCCGCACGAGCAGCGGCGCGTGACACACGCCATTACAAGCAGGATAATTATATGAAAATACAGGCTGAATGTCTGGGCGAAGCAGCGCAGGTGTTGAATCGTCGACAACAAAGCTCACCCACCTTTTTCTGCGCGAGATTCGACGGGGAAAGTCCCTCGTTCCCTTTGAACTGCTGCAGCTTGTTTGTAAGGGGTTAGGTGTAATTTGATCGTAAGCAGTTTGAAGATCTAATAGAGTTTGCCCTGAAAAAGCTTTTCACCTTCAAGCGCTTTCTTTGGCTCAGCTTTTTTTTTTTTCAAGGAAGGAGCGTGTTTTGTGTTTCAAAGCCCACGACAGCTTTCTATTTGACGAATAAGGAAAAAATGGAGAGAAAGTGTACAAACCTAATCCTCAGAGTCACATGAAGCACCATCAGTCTTCTGTTCTTGTTGGTATCAATCACCTCTGTTCACATGCTTTACATTGTTGTCTTCGAACACTGTTTCCTGTAGTGTGAGTCAGATTCAGAACCAACAAGTGCAGGTGGTCTTTTTTTTCGTCTATCAAAAGAAAAGAAAAGAAAAGAACGCTCACATCCTGTGGCACTTGTCAATGACACATCCTCACCTCAGCACCTTCCTCGGTACATCACGGCCCACATGGACTAAAACATGTGGACTTTCTTGTTCTGGTTGTTCCGTGGTAATGTCTTGTCTTCTTTAATGACAAAGTGCATCGCTTATTTTCTTCAAAGCGATACTTTCAGACATGTTTGGTTAGAAGTCAAAAAGCCGCTCCCTGCACCACCACGACTTTATGCCCCCAAAGCGATCGTTTCAGTCTCCGCCGTCTGACCAATGAGGCTTGCTTTCCAGGTCCTGCCGCTTGGCCAGAGGCCGGATGAGATGCAGCACGCGTCCGGCATGGTGTCCGGGCATCTGTCCGCCCAGCACGGCCTCTCCTCCAGCTTCTCCTCCGCCAACATGGACGAGACCGACGATTATATGGACTACATGGGGGGAGGAGGCAGCCCCCTGGGCCTCTCCTCCGAGTCCTCCAACCCGGACCGGAGCTGCACCAGCACCCCCGTGGGCAACGACAGCTCTCCTGCAGGTGAGATAGTGCGAGAGCGACCCAGCGGGTCAGCATGCGGCGCTTTAATACAGTTTGCTGTAAAGGTGAATAGTGCAATAAAGGCCTTTTTTTTTTGTTCCACTCTCACATTCTGCAATGAACGTCAGGCTTCACTCGATCCAAAATCACCTCGCTCACCCAGAAAGGCAGCGACTTGTCATTTCATACATCCTTCAATCATGTGTTACGTGATTCAGTACTTTGACTTCCAGTCAGAGACGCATTAGTCAGAATAGATGAGCTTGATGACAATGCTCTATTCTTACGTTGAGTCGTGGACAAGACATTTCGCAGTTTGCCTGGTCATCCCCATAAAAGCTCCATTCTGTACATCAGTGGTTTGAGTTATTGCACTGTATGCAGCTTATTACATTTTCCTTTGGCCAGAGATCGCCCCTGTGGCTTTATGTCTACTTTAGCACTTTTAGTGGGTTGAATTGTGGCGGAAAGGAAAGGAAATGAGAAACAGCCTCTTTTTGCCTCAAACTTACCGAGCAAACGGCTGCGGCTCAATTCTTTATTTTTGATGATCTGTCCTGTGATTTTCACATTTCCTCACGTGTTGCCAGTATTATCCACTACTCTCATCATTGTTGTTTTGGCTGGTGTTTGGGGTTCTTGTCTGGAATGGGCCTCATTTTGTATCATTCTCTTATCTTTTATCTTTCCCTTTTTTACTTCCCATCCCTGTGTGTATGTGTGTGTGTGTGCGTGGGGGTACTTGTGTGCAATCTGGACCCTGTTTCTGTGTGTGTTCCCTTTGCGTACGTGTGTGTGTGTGTCCCCTCTTGCCTGTCCTTCACCCTCTCTGGTCAACCTGTCTCTCCAGGACAAGGCTGCCCCGCCACCACTTCTGCTCCTACCACCCCTGCTGACACTAGCGCAACCCAAAACGCACCTCCTTCTTCCTCTCCCCCCACCCGTCCCCCCCCACCGCCACTACCGCCCCCCCTCTCCGCTCTTCAGCCTGGCCTCCAGTCCCAGGCCCCATCCCTCTCCCCCGCTCTCCTCCGACCTCCTCTCCCCTCACTCCCATACCTCCTCTCTCCATCCTGTCTGTCATACTCTCTGCTCAGCGCCTCTCTGGGAGCCACTCGGAGTGTTGTCATGCCAACCAACACACCAGCTTTCAGCCCCATCATTGCCACCCCGTCTCCGGTTAAAAATGACGTCCCTATAGTGCAGGATGCTGCAGGTACTTATCCCCGGCGCAAACCAACACTGCAGCTGTCACTCTCAATTACTGAGTCCTGTGCAGCATTTCACTGTGTGATCCAGACTTTCTCTCCAGTATTGTTGTGGGAAAAATGAATCGGAAAGGGCCTCCCAGCATGCAAAGCAACAGATATGTGGGGAGGATGGTACATGCATGTGCACAGAGTAGGAAAGTATTGGGAGAAATTTGCAGAATGACTTGACTTCCACCTTCCTGTGTACTTTCACATTAAATATTATTAGGATTTGGAAGGTGCGGCAGTAAATTTGGCACCTGCTCCATGAAGCCCGGGCCTTGTTTAGCCTCCATTAACAAGGCTGCATCAGCATCCCCCTTATTTTAATCACGCCTCAAGTTTTATCGAGGCCCACTGCTTCCTGTCTCGCAGAACAGGGATCACATCATTAGCGGTGACCCCAGGGTGTAGCAAAAGGTGGGTGCCCCTCGTAAAACAACATGGAGATAAGAGGGTTGGTTAATACTCGCAGCTCCGCCTCTGTTTGGAGGCTGGAGACACCCTGTAAAAGTGTCATGTCCCACAGTCAATCTATCACCCCCCCCCTTCCTCCTTTAATCATTCAGGGAATTAGGAATAACAAACTTGTGGCTCTCTGTGCTTACTCAGCTGTGATCCACTTCTGGCTGAGTAGGGCTGGACGTTAGACTTTCATCCAGGACAGTCGTTTGCTTGTGGGTTGTTTTGGGTTTTTTTTTTTTCTCCGCGAATCAGCCGAATATCATTTAACGCGCGTCCCGTTTCTCTTTTTTTTTTGAAGGCAACACCATCTCCATTCCCACGGCCACCGGGGCAAAGAAGCGCTTCTGGATCATCGAGGACATGTCGCCGTTCGGCAAGCGCCGCAAGACGGCGTCGTCCCGCAAGATGCTGGACGAGGGCATGATGCTGGAGGGCTTCCGGCGCTACGACTTGTACGAGAACTGCAAGGACGCGAGCTGCCAGTTCTCGCTGAAGGTCACCCACTACCACTGCACGCGCGAGAACTGCGGCTACAAGTTCTGCGGGCGCACCCACATGTACAAGCACGCGCAGCACCACGACCGCGTGGACAACCTGGTGCTGGACGACTTCAAGCGCTTCAAGTCGTCGCTCAGCTGCAACTTCCCCGACTGCCAGTTCTCGGGCAACAGCACCCACTTCCACTGCCTGCGCTGCGGCTTCCGCTGCACCGACAGCACCAAGGTGACGGCCCACCGCAAGCACCACGGCAAGCAGGACGTGATCAGCGCCGCCGGCTTCTGCCAGTTCAGCTCCAGCGTGGACTGCGAGGTGCCCGACTGCAAGTACAAGCTCAAGTGCTCGCACTTCCACTGCACCTTCCCCGAGTGCAAGCACACGGTGGTGGGCATGTCCCAGATGGACTCCCACAAGAGGAAGCACGAGAAGCAGGAGCGGGGCGAGCTGCCGGCCGTCTCGCCCAAACAGGAGGCGGGGCACCTGCTGGGAGGGGGCGTGGCGGCGGCGGCGCTGCCCCCGTCCTCCATGGGGCTCGCCACGTCCTCGCCGGGCGGCCTCCACGGGCTGTCGCACAACATGGGCGGCAGCGGCGGCGGCGGCGCGCCCTCCATGCTGTACCAGACGGGCAGCCTGGCGTCGGACTACAACCACGCGTTCCCCCCGGCCTCCATCAGCCTGGACAGCTCGCTCAACCTGGCCACCGACGCCAGCAGCTCCCTCTTCTTCCTCAAGAACGCCGCCGGCCTGGGCCTCAGCGACTCGCTGGACCTCAGCAAGAAGATGCACCACGAGGCGGCGCGCCTGGGCCACGCCCACGGCCACGTCGACTCCGCCCTCGCCGCCGCCGCAGCAGCAGTCGGCGCGCTGGGCCTGCCGGCGGCCCAGGACGACACCACGGGCACGTCCGGGGAGGCCGAAGACGATCTGTCGCCGGAGGAGGAGGCGCAGGCGGAGGAGGAGGACGAGGAAGAGGAGGAGGAGGAAGAGGAGGAGGACGAGCTCAACAGTGACTCAAACGATGATTCGGCGGCCGAGCCCGACGGCGAAAAGGACAATGGCGAGAGTTTTGATGCTTCCGTTAACCACACTGATGCTTCCCAACTGGAAAAGCAAGAAACTGACCCATGAATATAAGTTAAAAAAAAACAAACATAAAAACTAAACAAAAAAACAGTGACTGTAGGAACTGCAGAAAAATCCTGTGTACTATGAATAAACAAAAATGAAAGTGGCCTCATTCATCATGTTCAGAGACTTCAGATGACAACGAAAAAAACAACAGCAGCGTGGAGAAAATGACGGCCCAAAATGATTTATTATGATGTTTACAAGATGACCAACATTATTAATTCAATTATGCATTAAAAAATATGAACGGAGACACACAGAGTTAGGCCCTGTTTTACACGGAAGGGCAGCAATGTAAAGCATTTTATTACACATCAGTCTTTTTGTGTGTGCGTGCATGTTTGACTTTAATTTATTTTGATTTTTTCTCACTTTTTTTGTGTGTGGAAAAAAAAAAAACACGTTAGAAAAACAAAAACAAATCTCTCTATATAACTATATATGTAGGTGTGTGTGTGAATGTGTGTGTGCGCGTGTGTGTGAGAACAAATATTCAAAAGGAAAGGCGACATGAACTGCAGGGCCGTGAATACGCAGAAAAAGGGACATGAATCACTAAGGAGGGGATGTGTTTCGAACTTGCGATCTTTTTTTTTTTCCTTTCTTCTTATTATTATTATTATGAATAATATTTCATGATTGATGTTAGACACTGGGAGAAAAGGGGGTGTGGCTCGTTCCCGTATCTTGGTTCTGCTTTTCCTCGTCCTCGCTGACACTTGGTGTTGACCAGTACCTGCTCGGTGCCCGCCTGCACCGTCCTCTCTCACATTCGCTCCGAAACCTTTTGCAAGTAGCACCGAAAAAAAACCCAAACTTAGACAGGTGTGTGTCCCCCCCCCCCAAACATCTGTGGAGGGATGGCGTTTGTGTGTGTGGATCGTGCACTTTTATATTAGCTGACCATGACGGCAAATGATGAGGAGGGTAGAAAAAGAAAAAGAATGAAACTCATGAGTTTATTTAAGATTATTTTTGTTACCGTTTGCATCTTTGCATTAAAATGTTGGGATTTTTTTTTTGTTTTGTTTTGTGTTGTTAAGTCGGAAGCATATCGATCTGTGAGGTCGTGATTAGCGGCCCGGTGGATGTGGGGGGGGGGGGGCTGACCGGAGGAAACGATGAGTCACTCGGATGCCCCGATTTGTCGGGAGGAGAGGGGTGGGCGGGGGTTGGGGTGTGGGGGGGGGGGGGGGGGGGGGGTCTGTGGGTGAAAAAGATCGGGGG
>JAUESE010000060.1:7237970-7251837 GCA_032274725.1 Malacoctenus triangulatus
CACACACACACACACACACACACACACACACACACACACACACACACACACACACACACACACACACACAGAGGGAGGCAGGCAGGCAGGCAGGCGGTGTGTGAGGGTTGCGTGTTAAGTGCACTAGGTGCTTGGGTGGAGGCTGAGTGGTGGGGTATCAGTAACGGGAGAGAATTGAAGTACGTCAACTTTAAAAGCCCCACCTGAAGTGCTGACACGGATCCAATGGAGCGTGCGGTGTGTAAGTCGGGATGTTTCAACAAAATGCTGATCAAAATATTTAACCTCCGCAGTCATTCAGCGACTCTGAACGCTTCATTTACATTTCGGAGGTTTTACCAGTAAAATACGGAAATCTGCTTTCTCTGGGTTTCTTGATTGCCTCAACCTTTTTTAGACAAGTTTTCATTTGTGTAGTTTGATTGTGATTTAGAAGCTTGTGTGTTTGTTCTACTCACATAAATTGACCTTATGAACTCATTTTTAAACAGTGTTCATTCACAGGGCCAAATGAGGGACCCTCAGCTCTCTCCCTGAGTTTTCCTGTGTTGCCCCAACGAATGATTTGGGGTATAAAAAGACTGAGAGGCATGAGTGTGCTCCTCTCCTGATGTTTGATGTATGCCACGTCTCTTGGTGTACAGGTGCAGGGCTCTATAGGGGCTCTGAGCGGCCTACAGAGCAGAGAGCACAAGTCCTCACTTGGCATTGCACATCGCAAAAAATCGGAATGCACGAGCAAACAATCAGCCCACCAAAAGAACCCAAACAAACAAAACCAAACAAGTGGAGCCTAAAACAGCGCAAACTGAACCCATCGCAGAGGAGCCACCTATCAAATTAACCGGCGGCCCCGAGCTGCCCGTGCGCGAGTCCTTTATTTTTAACCGCACAAATAGTGTTAAAGATTTCCTCTAGCTGGTTCAAAAGCCTTGTAACTAATACGTCTCGGGTGGGCGCCTGGGTGTGATAGAGGTCAGCCTGATTCTGCTGGTTAACCGAGTGCTCCAGAAAAAAAAGAAAAGAAAAGAAAAAAAAAATATATATATATATATATATTACAAGCAAAGAAAAAAAGACCATCAACTCTCGCAGCACCCAAGGACGGCAGCGCATCTGGCTAAATGAAGATAAATGCCTGTGGACCATTAGCAACAAGATAAGATCTTTAACAAGCCTTGTTTAAGAGTGTCTGAAGGCAAATTAATTCACAGTTATTCCGCCGGCAGACAGTGTGTTTTCGTGTAACACATGTATATTTATGATGGAATTAGTTTCAAAAGGAAGTCCCCAGAGGAGTGTTTTTGAGTAGAAACACGGCTACAGTGCAATTGATTTCGCTCTATTTATGCACTTTCCCACTGGCAGTCCGTCTCACGCAAGCAAGGAGGCGGTTACTAATCTTCTATGTAGTATCCACTAATAAAGAGAACGATCAGTGAGTTGAGACAGCGGGGCAAACACAGTTAACAGGCAGATTTGTAATGATAATGGAGCAGAAATAAACTTGGCTGTTTAACATCGGGGATGAATCATCCCAAGGCGAATCTATCCTTAACACTGGCGGAGAAGCGCGGGAGTGTGTCGTTACACAATCGTACGAGCAGGACTGCAGCGAAAAAGGAGAGGAACCGTCTGGAAATGTGCAGCATCAGGCCGAGCGTGCACGTGTGCGTGCGTGTGCGGAACGAGAGCCAGTTTCGTCTAAAACGCGCCTCCATAATGAGGTCCCCCGGTTTGGGGACAGACGCTCTCCGCAGTTGAGCGGTTTCTCGAACTACGAGAAATGTTTACTTAGCAGCTGAGGAAACAGAAGTCTCCATATGTTTCGGGTTAAAGGCACATTTCCGCGTTGAGAGGTATAATTGCTAAGCGTGGCGCGCTTTGAGCAGCGTGGTGATGCAAACCCTGAAAGCCGCAAACGGTGAATGATAAGTAGCTCCCCAGCTCCAACATGTGTTTCTCATCAAATAGCCGGGGACCTGAAAACAATTTCCCAATTTCCCCCACGGCCGGAGACAACAGAGGGCCGGGTGCCGACTCACAGGGAAAATTTAAGATCAACACTATAACTATAAAGCAGAGTTTATGATTTGTTTAATGGGTGTTTTGATGGGAAATATACTTTTTATACACTACTGCTGTCCAACAAGGCACTCATAGCAAATGAAGTAGACACTTTTTTAATCCAATCTGTGATTTAGAGACGACGAGTGGAAAGAAATAGCATCCCCTTTAGGCCGCAGGGAACTCATTGTTTAAATTGGACCTCCTGTCTGGCTGTGACAGAGAACCGAAGGCCGTTTTGTTTCAGCCCGGCGTGGGGTCAAATCAGATCATTGCTCCCATGCTCACATACGCTGACTGGAGCTGCCTCTCTTTTATACTACAGGGGAGGGGAAAAAAATTGTGACAATCGCAACCGGAAGAGGCACCAAATGAGCTATGACTCGTCAACTTTTGATGAACCACTTCCACGGGGAGAAATCTGTATTTTTTGCCCTCGTTGGTGCCGAAGCAGATGTGTCCGCATATGTTTCCCGGCTGCATCCAGATGCTGCAGTTACACACCCATGTGCTTAACAAGCTGTGGACATAAAACATTGTCTAAGATCGTCCCTTCCAAGGCAATTTTTAGAGCCTGGAGATCATAAAGGGATTTATGAGGGGTGTTATAAAAAAGCAAGTAACATTTCATCTCTGCACATAAGTTTTAGGAACAATCGCTCAGTCCGATTCATCTAAACACTCACAATTCTGAGTAGATTATGGACACTGTCTATAAAAATCAAGGCGAAGGAGAGCGATGCGGCGAAAGATTATGGTCCTATGATGAGATGCACCGTACGTTTTTGTAGCATGTGTTCTGATGATATACTGTATAATAAGGCTGTCCGTCTTAGCTAGTTACGACTCCGGCAGAGCCAAAGATTTTAGTGCGTGGAGGCCTCGAAAACCCCTCGTCCCGGTGCTCATCAATCTGTTTTCGACCTGCAACTTTACATTTACTGAGCTCTTCTGTAATTTCAGAGTTACTGCCTGTCGGGCTTTCCTCAAAAACATCAATCACACAAACACAGACTTTAAAGGCACAATCTGTAACTCTGAAATGCATGAACGCTTCACACACAGCACAAATAGGCATTAGGTGAGATGTTTAAAGTGAACAAAAGTGTTAAGATAACAACTACTTGACTAAACTACCTGCTTTTTTCACCCAGATTGAGAGAATTGGTTAAAAACTGACCAGTAAAAAGAGTGACAGCAAGAGCTGATCAAAATAAAGTGTAAGCTATTGATCGCTATGCTTGATCATCTTGTGCATTGTGGGTCGTCGGTAATGAGGTGATTGTTACCCCTGCTGCAGCCAGCTCCTGTGTGAGCTCCTGGATTTTCTGCTGCTGCTGGATCAAGAGCTCCTGAACAGACGCCAAGTTCTGCTGCAGCTGGCTGACTGTGAAAGAAAGAAAGGGGGGGGGGGGGAGAAAAAAAAGCAAAATATCAGACAGAAAATTCATTAAAAAAAAAAGAAGTCATATTGTATGATGAGGTTATTTTTGAAGCGACTGATCTAACCCAGTTTCTCACCGGAGATGATGACAGAACTCGGCTACAGTCGCTGATCAAAGCTGTCCTCTAAGAATTGTAATCACAGCTAATACCCAGTAACTTTAGTCGTGGCTTTTTGGTCTGAGGCGATGGGGGCAGAGGGTGGGGAGGGGGGGTGTGAGGTGGGGTTGGGGGGGGCACGGCACATAGGATGGAGGTATTAATCTCTAGTGTCTGAACTTAAATCAAATAACAGTCTCTAACCTTCCATTATCCACCCAGACACTGCCTTCTAATGCATCTTAAATCCTCAAACGATCAACAAAGGAAAAAACAAGGCTCTCATTTGGGAGGAGGCTGCCAGACAAAATGTCCCCCCTAATCCTAATAAATATTGTTCTTTTTCCATTGACTTTGAAGATTGAATTAGTTCAAGTGTTGGTGTTGGACGAAGGTGTATGATTTCAAATAACACCGGGCACAGTTTGTTGCCCCCTGCTTCCAGTCACGCGTGTATTACCAAACAATGCATTAAGTTTCCCCGAGCTGATTATATTACAGAAAACCAATAAACATTCATATAAATCATGGGCGTGTAAAGTGTTAAATCAAGCCTAATAGGATTAACATCAACAGATATTGTGGTGGTCCGCTTGCTGAGGTTGTCAGGCCAATGGTTAAAAGCCTGAGCTGCAGCCGGCTGGACGGGATGTAAAGAACCCTCCTCTCACATTAACCCAGGCACGGACAAAAGACAGAGGCTGGCCTGGGAGCTGTGTTTTCTTTTGAGAGGAAAAAAAACCCAACACAGACAAAATATTTGATCGTTCAAAGACCTTAATATCTTGCAGTGACACCTGTGTTTAAATGGGTGGAGTTGTATCAATATAGGTGGGGTGCTGAAACGTTTGATCTTTTCATGCATGCAGAATTTGCAGAATATGAGTTTGAGCAGGATCGTTGGTCGGGGCCATTGTGCAAACAATTTAGGTATGTTACTCGCTTTCTGCGCCGAAGTCTGAAAAAATAAAAAAAAGCCTTCCTGAAGACGGTAATAAAACTAAAATACGGTGGCAATCCCCGCTTAAAAAGGTGTTACCATGACAGGGTGTGCGCTGGAGACCGAGAGCTGCCCTATTAGGCTTTGAATCCACCTCGCCACAAGACTGCTTCTCCAGATGTGTGGGTCACAGTGCCAGCCTGTAACGCTGCGCCTCCTGAATTACCATTGGCACTGCCTTTTCAGCCACTTCAGCCAAACTGTCCACAGCCCAGCTCTTTTCATGTGCCTCCACAAAGTCGACTCCTTTGTACTGCTCAGACACTCGACAAAAAATGCGTAACTCCTCACTCAGTTATCACAGACATGAAGCCAAGAATAATAATAAAGTCAATGACTTTGGCCAGGCTTGAATCAGAAGAGGATGTAGCTAAAATGTGTGTGTGAGCAAGTGTGTGTGTGTGAGAGAGAGAGAAACAGAGACAAGATGATGTGTGAGACTTGCAGCTGCTGTGAGGAGGCTGCGCATTGTGTATTCAGTAAATTATTCAGTAAATACCTCAATATAATGTACACTACATATGTCCAGGCCTGTCTCTGCCTTTAATGGCCAGCTGGTCACCAATATGGCTCCCACCAACAAAGAGGGCCCAAACAGCCGCACAATTCCATTACAGCCCGGCCGCGCTGAAGTAGATCCAAGATTCATTCATTAATTGTCTGTGTGAAGTTGTAGGCAAATCATAATGGGAGTCAAGGCCCTTACTCTTGAGCTGGGGCTGGCGAGAGAGACTAATGTAGTCCCCATTCAAAAGGATACATCACCTCATTGCGCCTGGCACTAGAGAAATACATGAACTTTAACAAAAGGGGGTTCAAGCAATTGGCAGCAGCGAGGCAGTCGGTCGCTATTACTCAGTGCACAGAGAGAGAGAGAGGGGCAGAGAGGGAGGGAGAGGTGAAGAGGGGGGGGGGGGGACAAAGGGAAAAGCAAGGGGGAGAAAACTCTCAGTGTAATTGCAACCCCTCTCCCCAACTGTTAACTACAACAGTCATTAACTACAATAGCAGCTTGGCTACTGCAGTCATAGCAAATTAGTTCCCCACATTGGCTGCAGAATAGACCTGCGTTTTCTTCTTCTTTCCCCCTTTGCTGATGTCCCACCTACTGGCTGGGAAGAGCACCCGTGGACTCACACCGTGAAATCCCGCGTTTGCTGACTAACAAAACGCGGCTCGCGAGCTGGCAAACCTCCAAAAAAAAAAAAAAAACAGGAGTAGGATGAGGATGGGCAGTGAAATAGCAAGGGGAAGTATGTTTGCATAGTCGGGGGGGAAAAATGACCATAAAAGAGCAGATATTTGTTAATCAGATTCAGGGTGGCACACCTCGCACACCATCCCACGCAACTGCTGCCCTCAGTCTACCTGCGCCTGCCAGATCACAATAGGCATGGGTGTGACTGGATTAAACGATAACAGCTGTTTCATTTTTTCTCATCCAGAATCTGTGGATCCGTGACAGGAGCTGTAAACTCAACTTCTAAATTTGTTTTGCTTTGCAGATGAAGGGACAGTCAAACAAAGGACGCCTGCATGCAACTGATCGCATCAAATTAATGACACAAGTGTGGCTTTTCTTTGTTCCTCCGCGGCCCCAAACAGGTCTGTTCCTCGTTTACATAGCTTTTCCTGAGATCCGGAAAACACCGGATAAGAACAAGTCGAATGCACAAAACAAAAAAAAACACTCTCACTTTCTGGTTCATGTCATAAACAGGCAGCCACCTTATAAAAAAAAACAAAGAGGAATCTACTTGATTAACATTGAACAAATCAATTATATATATGTAATCCACAAGCTCGTAACAGTTACTCATAACTCACTTTTTAGGAATTGCTTTCATTGTTTGATTAAATGTGTTGTTGCCTTTCAGCCTTTGATATACAACGGCCCTCCACCTGGCTTTTCTTTTTTCTTTTTATTCGAACAGTGTTTGTGTATCTTGAAAAGCAGTGCACAATCTCTGTGTGTTGTTACAATCATAAGCCCACCAACTCCCCCCCGCCCCCGCCCCCCCAAAGTTTGATCCTGTTTTTTTCTGCCAGGCCACCAGTCTCTGAAAGGGGACTGGTACCCTTCAGGTGAAAACACACTCCAGTTCAACACCACTGCTAACGAGACCAAAGTTTCTCGGAGTGCCGCTCTCATTTACGCCTCCCTGGATTTTTAATTATACTGACGAAGAGCAAGGAAAGCATCTCTCTCTCCTTCTTCTCTCTCTCTCTCTCTCTCTCTCCCCTCGTCTGACAGCCAGGTTGAGATTCCTCACCTGTCCAACATGGGAGCCGCACCTGTCACCGTGCACTTAATCACACTAGGGCCAGTGCTGAGCCCAGACGCCACACAGTGCCGTATTGCACGCACACTCGCCCACACGCACGCATTCACACACACAAACACACACACGCGCGCTCATCCACACACACACAAATGCCCATATCCACGCACACAAAATTAAAATGAACTTTCTGCCCACCTACGGGAAAGAGGGTGGATGATGATGATGGCGATGGAGGTTTGGATGGGGGGGGTGAGGCTGGTGCAGGGTAGGGGGGGAGACGGATGGATGGGGGGGGGGGAGTGAGAGGGGATGGGTTGGGGGAGGAAGAAAAGTTGTCATTTCCCAACTCCTCATTAATATTCCGAGGTTAAGAGCTTTTCAGCGAAACGTAATTAATTGAGCCCGAGCCTGACAGTAAACAAGCAATTTCAAATTAAAGCGAAATGACAGCGGCGTCATTTGTTAAAAACGTACGGGGCCCCCCGATTTTGGCGACAGATAAATGAGGGAAAATGTTAAGGAGGGAGAAAGTGATGAAGATATTAATCTTCACCTGTCTGTGTCAGCGTGCCACTCATTGCCGCAATGTTGCTTTCCATCCTCTGCAGATGCTTCTTGTCCTCTCGTCTCGCCGTAATGAGGGGAAGGATGTATTTCTGCAATTAAAAGCATGCCACAATATTACACTTCTCTCTGGTGGAAAGAGGGCGAAAGAGAAAGAAAAGACAAGGCCACCTCGACATGGCAGTCCAGGGTCAAAAGCACTGTTTGACTCTCATTTCACAATCTAAATTGGATGATTAGGTGCATGCATTTTCCTATATTGTCAAATCACATATTACAGACTGATCACACAAGTATGAGCAGACATTTCAAGTGAAAAGGATTACGTGCATAGAGCTTTTTATAAATATTGCGAATGCCAAACGTGAAGGTATTTGGAAATTTACGGAGAAAACGATCAGTTGCTGCTTTTTCCATTTTAGAAATAGAAATGCATTTGCTATTTACAATTATCCATTTTGTATCTCATAAGTAAGCTGAACTGATTGAACAGCACTCGTCTGATAGAAGCGACTGTTAGTGGAAAAACCTAAGATGTGTTTCTGACAAAGCAAAATACATCAAATTGGTAGAAAGGAGAGAAAATGACACAGTTAAGCCAACAGGTAAACACACACAAACACACAGAATGTGAAGACTGAAAATAATCTCCCAAAACAAAACAAACTTGGTCCAATTGTTTGTCATCTCGCTGCCACTGTATAACCACAACACCACCAAATGATGTGCGTGTGTGACAGCCAAATGGGGGTGTTTGTGATCCAGAGTGAGTGTTACCCAGATGAGGAGTTGGAGAACGTCTCTCTGAGCCCCTCGCGCGACGAGCCGAGTTTACCAAATATTGTTCGTGGCGTGCTGCTGACCAGACCTGCTGCACCCATTTCAAAACCAGAAATGCGCGAGTCTTCCTTTCCCCCCCCCAAGCTGAAGATGACTCAATCCCTGGCTGGGCGCTCTCTGCCGGGTTTTCTCTCCAGCTCCCGTGGCACGCAGCCACACCAGCGCAAGTAATAAACACTTTTTAGAGAAAAAGATTAAATGGGTGTCAACACGTGGTAATTAATAAGTGGGTTGCTGGGAGTGTGGTGTTTACAAGGTGCTCCATAACATAAATAAAGTATGGGCAGAAGCCTGGACATATGGTGCGACTGGCGCTACACTCTGGTGACATGACAGCAACCTGTGCCGTCCCACCAGGGAATCCCACCTCACAGGTGACTGGTGGCTGGCGAACCCTGCTGTATGTGGGAAACAGTGGACTGGTACAGCGTGTGTTTTTCGTCTGCTGAGACAGAGGACCCCCGAATGTTCATGTGCCGCCTCGCAAAAGAGGAGAATAAAATAATCAGACACAACAGGGTCTATGGAGAGGCGAGCGTGTGAGTGTGTGTGTGTGTGACAGGGTCGGGGCGGCATATGCACGTACATGTGAGGTGCTCCTGGTCTCTCTTGTGCACAAAAAGGAGAGCAGCCTGTCATGGAGGCCAAGAGCTACTGCTGGAGCTCCTGTCCTCTTCTAAAAGGAGAGTAATGGCTTCCACATGCCACTCACACTCCTACTAACAACCACTATGGGATTAATGTCACCGGGGACAAGGGGCCTCATGAGCTCATGTTGCTCGGGCTGCTAAACCCGATAAAAAGTGGGGTGATTATTTTTAGTTCACTGGATGTAAAAAAAAAAAAAAAAAAATGTTTAAAAACAAAGCGGTGTGCTGTGTTAGCAAATCTATTTTTTATGGAGAAAAAAAAAGTGGGAAGAAGAGAGATGGGAAAGTTAAAAAGGGGGAGTTCAAATGAGATCATGCTTTGACGTAAAGCAGGGGGAGCCTTAATAACAAGACCAGAGTGATGTTACGTAGTGCAGAGGCGCCTGCTCCTCCAGCAGCATAATTCATCATAAGCTGATGTCCACCATTTTAATGCAATATATGGGAGAGTCAGAACAGACACATGTGGGGATGCAGCGTGCAACAAACATCCACTGTAAAGGCCGAGCAAGTCTGGGGGGGGGGGGGGGACGTGCGTGAACCGGCGTGGTGTAACTTGCCTTGTAAAGCTGATAAAAGCCAAACGCGACGCCTGCCATGATGATGGCGAGGGCGCCGTAATCTCTCCATCTGTAGCCTGCCGGACCTGGACACAGCAAAGCAACAGGGTCAGACACCGATCTCTGGAAACAGCACAGCAGGCACGCAAACGTTTGGCCTCTGGGATAATACAGCTCGGAGCCGCACAAGCGGTGCAGGCCGCTCGCTGTGATGGATGACACAACGCAAGCAAGTTTCACGAGCACGTGTCGGCTAATTGACTTTCACATGGTAAAGAAAATAAAATCAATGGAAGCCCACAGATGTGTGAAATGGCAGGAAAATACATTCAGCACACACGGAAAAACCCCGCGACACCACGGAGGGGAAAAAAAAAGGGTGAGTTCAGATATCTGATGCCAGTAAAAGTTCAATCGAGGTTAAGTTATGTCTGATAAATGTTGATGTAAGAAATTTTTGTTTTGACCAACACCTTTTCTAGTCAATCATGCAGCTCGGGTGATTCCCTGGTTTCAGTACACGTTTGTGTCTCTTCATTTTTCGGCACGAGTTTTTTTTTTTTTGTTGTGTGTTTTTCCTTTCTGATTCAATTTCCTTCTAATTGTTTTCTGGGATATTCACTTGTTTTTAATGTTTTCTGTACAGATGAACTTAAAACTACATTGCAATTAAAATATTATCAAGCGTATGAAGCAGAACAGACGATCCATAAGAGGCATGTATACGATGTACCAATATTGTTGAGTTCTGTCGCCTTGAATGAATGAAAAATTAAATGTATTTACATTTTGTGAAAAAAGATCTTGAAGACGGATAATTTGCACAATGTTTTTAAAAAATACATTTATTAAGCAGCCTGCTAAACAATTTATCTCTGTGTGACGCGACAATCATCCATATTTACGCAGATCATGTGAACCATGAGGGTTAAGCAGTCAGAGCAAACAAGCACTCCCCATCCTGCTGGTTCGTAAAGGACACCCATTGTCTCTCACAATTTTCTTTTCTACTTTCTTTTTTTTCTTCTCGGCTTTGGAGGGAGGAACAGCATTTGTGTATAAACCTTGTAAAATAAACAGAAAGGGAGCACAATGTGTATTTGGGAGTTTGGGAGTCGACCGTCTTGCTGAGTGACAGATAATGTGAAAGTGTGTCATTGTGCAAGCTGTCATCCTGGTAGGCCAACTGTCTGTCAAGGTGGAAATTCCCCACTTAAGAGAAGCATTCAAGTGAGAATGTCACTAAACAACAAGCAGGTCTCCAGGATATATATTAGATGTTTGGTTTTTTTTACCTTTTATTTACTCCGGTGGGCCCAAAATGAATAGAATCTTCTGTTTTAGAGTCCAGGCCACTAAAGTCCACCATTGGTATTCAATTACAGGTGTGATTTCACCTAATGGGGGATGTGCTGCATGTTTACTGGCTTCAAATAGGTAAACCAGATTGATCTCGTGCCATAGCACTTGTGTGAGTTTTACATGCAAATAAAACGGGAGACCTACTGTCATACTGGACTCTATGGTAAAATCTCAAGGTGAAAGCCTTTTTTTTTATCCTCTTTACTCAAGGGCAGGCTTCATTACTGTGGCAGCATCCAGCGGTGAACCCGTAACCTTTCCCATCGAAAATTTTGAATCATTCTCCAACATCCATATGGTAACCACATAAATTTGGGTCTTCATCAACATTATAGCCGCAATAGACTGCCACCTATCCCAGAATACCATGCATCTGAAAGGCCTCGGAGTCCTTGGGATGGGTGGTTGACCCTGAGCAAGCCTCACTGCATCACCGGGGGTCTTCACTTGCTCTTTCCCCCTCCGTTAGGACCTTTCATTCTTCCTCTGTCTCTCCTTTTTTCTACACCACTTCCAGTCTGCCATCTTCCTTTTTTTATTTGGTCACTTAAGCCGTGGAACTGTGGTCTCCATCCCCCGTTTTTCCAATCTCCTCTCAAATTTATTGGGTTCAGTGGAGGCCTTCCTGTCCTTCTACCGTGTGGAAATAGAGATCAGAGTATCCATTACTCCGACAGAGATGGATGCGGGTCCCTGTGCACCGTCCCCATAAGAAGGACATCAAAGGGAGGTAGCCCCCTCTTTTCGGCATGACCCCCCATACAAGACTCCCCGCTCTCACCTCATTATGCAGCTCCCTTATAGCCGTTTTGATATAAAACCCCCCACTATGGACAGAGAGCTGCGAGTCTCCCTAACTACATGGCCATCCCATCAACATCACTTTCATTACAAAACATGAGATGCCGGGGGAGTCAAGGACAGTGTGGTAATAAATGAGGGTGGAATACATCTGGAATCATTGTCATATGGGTTAAGCATTACGCGGACTTCATTCTGCATTGGTAAATCAGTGGACAGCACTCATAACCTCCTGAGGTAATAAAGATACAGGTGGCGGTGTGGGGTCCTGCCACGGTGGAACCTTCTCCAACAGAGGGGTGAGAGAGACTTCATAAGCTTGGTCAGTGCGATTCCACCATCCCACAGTCCAAAAAACCCCCCCAAAGAAACAGTCAACCAAAGAGAGACATTGTTTAGGATATGAGATTGGAGTTGATGAGTGTTTATTTAGTGGGTTTATTTCAAAAAGGTTGGATGAAAAACCTGCACGAGGCTGGAAACCAAGTTTGGAATCAGAAACTTCTAACACGCTATCCAATGCATAAGAGGCGATGGAAGTAATTTTTAACACCTGAATCTTCAAAGATAACCTTTTTCTGTGCATTGCATTTGTGTTTAAGAATGGGTGCATGTACTCACTGATTGGCACAGAAGCTAGGTGGGGTGCATGATAAGGATGTGGGGGTCCCACTGGGATCAGGGGAAGAACTTCTTCGGTGCTGCCAGAGCGCTGAATGGCCAACTCCACCTCCTCGTCAGTCAGTCCTGGAATCAAGACACACACTGTTGAGATATTCCCCGGATGTGCAGCGATTCTGTGACAATGGGACACACTGAATGGCTCCTCAGCTGTCATAAAGTAAGCCTAAATACTTCCCAAGCTCGCCACAAATCTTTTAAGTACAATTTTGAGGAAAGTACGTCAACTCTTATCCTGCTCTACGAGCTGTCCTCGCGAAAATGTATTTTCATTTCATCACTCGAAAAAAATTCCACAGAGAGTTTCTGTTTCAGGGACATCCATCACAGGAAGATAGTGCCGAAAGGTTCACAAAATGAAATCTGAAACCCTGCTAGCCTATTAACTGCCACCAAAGGCAAAGAAAATAAGAGTCTGTCCACTTCTCCAGTTATATTTCCCATGTGGAGATTTCATACACCCCAGACAGCGAAAATGCATTATTTTAATTTCTTCATTGTAATGTAAATGTATTACATAATTTTGCAAATGCCAATATAATTTAATCTTCAGATCTTTTTAATGATTTTAGTGATGATTAAATTGCAAAGGGCTCCCTGATGGAGAATCAGAGGGGAGGAGAGAAAAAAAATCTAATATGAACATCTCCTTTTGTGGCAAGAAAGGATTTTATTTCAGACGCCATATGCTGCCATTGCTGTGGGTCTCATCTTTTAATGAGCATCTTTGTCTAAACAAAGGAAAATAATTACAACTTTTGATGAACAACATTAAAAAAACAACAACATTAACCCATTTATAGCAAAACGATTAAAGAACGCCGAAGACAAAGAACCAAAACTCAGATGTTGCAGCGAGAAGTGAACGAGCTCAACGAGACTCATGGTGAAGAGTTTGCACAATTCAATGCTGTCACTTCTCACCACAGGCTGTTTCGGCTGATATTTTGACATCTGTTTGCTTCATTGATTTGAGAACTCCCATAATAGGTATGATTTTACATTGTCAACCATGGTCAGAACCAAAGGTTCCCAACCTAAAACCAGTGGTTCCCAACCTCAGGTCCAGGACTCTCTGGGGGGTTTCGGCAAAAACTTTGTCTGGAGAAGAAGTGTTGGGAACCGCTTCTTGGAAGACGACAGCCTTAATAAACTACATTGCAAAAGGCCAAACCACAGTATTTCCAGTAGTGAGCTCAAAGGACAAACATACAAAAACTTGCACTTGGACTCAACTCGGAATTGTAAAGCTTAAAAAAAACTCACGTGAATTACTTGACGTGGATAAGATGTTCTGGCCAAAATATTCCTATCTCTGTTTGAGATCTGTTCCGGTGGTTTATTTGTGTGTTCGATCTCAATAGAAGCTTTAAACTAAATAAGGAATCATACCGAGCCCAATTCTCTCATAATCTCCCACAAGGCTCATGCCAAGGGGACGTCCCTCCTGTCACTTATTTGAATGCTCAAAGGAAAGGCCATGAAAATTGTTGAATAATTGAAGGCAAATATTGG
>JAUESE010000060.1:7251937-7269404 GCA_032274725.1 Malacoctenus triangulatus
CGCCATGTGCTGAGTTTGTGCAGTCTGACTGCACCGTCAAATAAGCAATAATGTGTCCCCGGACTCCTGATTCATCTGACCACAGCAGACTACATGGTGACAGACTATTGAGTGAGACATGCAGCTATCTCGGTTTCACCCAATAAATGGGGGGAAAAATAATTAAAAACATTTCCTTTCACCTTGAAATGTAAAGTCTCTTTTTTATAATCTACATTTAGGCAGCTATTGAGATTAATATATGTACATCCTAATGACTGTTCACATCTTTGATGTCGTTATGTTGTTTATGCAGCAAATGAAAGGTTTTTCTCCGAGCATCAAAATAAAATACATGGAAATTCCTAAAGCTGTTTTCTAGTCAAATTACAGCTTGCCAAGTTGTGTTCTCGGCTCTGATCTGTTTATTGTTTAGGAGAAGACAACAGTAAATGAAAGAGCCCTTAGATCCAAGAGAAAAAGGAACAAGGTGAAAGTGAGTTTTACATATAAAAGGAAAAGACAAAAAAGGGATTGTGAAATTTATTATGGGTTCCAAAACCTGTGGAATGACCCCTGGACCCCCATTTCAGATCGACCTGTGGGGAGATGAATTTTTTAAGACATAAATTACACCTAATGACGACACCATAAAAAAGAACAATAATGGAAAGCTATTCTGTATTTCATTATACTGTATTATTTGGTGCACCTGATACACGCACTGCCTGTTTATGAGTCACCGTATTAGCAGATGCTCTGCCAAAGCATTTGCTTTGACCTTGCCATTCTCATTGGGGCATGAAATTACGGTGCTGGCACCTCGATATTACAGCTATAAATACTGTAAACTGCATATCTGGGCTACGTTTTCTATTGTCTTTCAACATAAACCTGATCGGTATTTATTTAAAGGAAAACCCATTGCTCGTCAGGTTATTTACAGCTCTATTTTCAGCGGCTCATATTCTCTGGGCATTTTTTTAAGGGCAAAGAGGCAGCAAGGCTCTTACATTAAATCTATTTCTCCGATTCTGGCACTTCTGGACTTTATGGGTCAAGACCTGGCCTGGACAGCCAATTATAAAAATTGCTTACTAAAATATTTTTGGTGGTAAAAGGTGAATGCCTTTTCCGCTGTCCTCCAAGGCCTGAATTATGAAGTTGCCCTTGAGTGAAAACTACTTACATTTTGAATATTATATTTAGAAGGGGGGAAAAAAAAACACAAGCGCATGGCAGGGGTCGTAAATAGATGGAGGTCAATGGGTTATTAAGAAGTTCAACCTGTTTCTCACGCAGTCCTAGCGAGTCAGATTCTACATGTCATTTGGTTCCATTCAATGGCTCGAAGATGGCATGCCCTAAATAATGACCACTCTCATAGAGTATTCATTTATGTATTAAAAAAGGAGACTCTGCTCTCATTTCCCTGCTTTATCGCCTTGTACTGATGACAAAGTAGGCAAGGCCTCGGCTAGGTGGCGCCGTGGAGTAATTTATAACCACATCAATCCCTTTACCTTCCATGCAGGCCTTGGTCATTGTCATTTTTGTCCGAGAGGTGAGTCACATAACCCCACTTACAAACAGCATCCTATTAATATCCGGGATGATGAACCTTACCCTTACCTTCATACCAGGTATGGTAATGGACCAAAAGCCTACCTGTGTTCCCCGTGACCCTCGATCGCCGGTCTTGCGCTCAGGGTGAAATCTATTAGCATTTTTTATTCAGCTCAATAACAACAGGGACGGTATAAAAAATAAATAAGTCAAGCCATCATTTTGGCCCCTCCTGACGGACAATGAACTGTGCCTGTTTCAGATGCCGACTTTAACGGCATCGCAACAATGTATGTGCACCCGCGGAGCTCCACTTCTCCCGACAAGCTGCATTCACTTTCGGTAATATAGGAGCGGCTGACTGATGTCGGCTTCGGGGCCACGGTCAAAGTGACACGCTTGAAAGCTTGGAAAATGTTGTTGACTTCGTCATGAGAATTGGATTTTTTTTTGGTAATTATGTGTGTAACTGCTAATTGTCTGGTCTAAATGGTGGTGCCAAGATGGGGCCCAATGCCTCTTCATTGTTGCAAGTGTTAACTGAAGAGGACAAAAACGACACAATTCACTAGATGGGACTGTGGCACATTATATTTCACTCAAACACAATAAAATTTACTTGATCTTGGCAAGGGACAAGTAAAGCAAAATTGCTTCAAGATTGCCGAATGACAGTTTAAAATGCAATTCATTTCCTCACTCCTCGGTAAAAGAAAGAGACAGCATCTCTGGGTTTAAATTTTGATTTATATTACATCAAAGTGACAAAGTTTCAATATTTCAGCCAGTTTATTCAACTTCAAGGACTCGAGAAGGGCAGCTCGAAATATTGGACTACATAATTGCCAATTCATACCCTGAAATTGGCAGTTGAAGGAAAACAGAAAATTATATTTTTCAATGAATATTGAAATAAACCACACTATTAGGATCTCTTTGGCAAAAAGGAGATGTAACCAGAGAGGCATCATTCAGTGCAGATTAGGGCACAAATGCGCCAGGAAATAATATGCACGACTGAGATTATTGTGTAAAGATTCTGCAACATGCAATCAAAGTGGGCCCTATTTTCCCCTTCATCAGCTGTCCAGCGTAAGTACTGGCAGCAAGAGGAATCCAATTTAAATTCCACTCTACCGGGAGATGGTATTGTTTCATTTTATGTGTGCTTTGACATTTCTGGCTGTTAATATAGAGTAAAATCCAGAAGTATTTACATAAATATGACATTAAACTGTATTAGAAATTAAGACTGACACATTTGCTGTGGTGACTGTGGAGGGAGGAGGATGATTGAGTTTCTCTGTCAAAAGGTTGAGAGGACAATCCGCGCCGGGTGCAGAAAAAGGATAAAGTGGCAGTGTTGGCCTGTTGTCGTTTGTGCAGAAGCCTTTTAGGGCTCAAGTGAGACAGAAAAAGGGGAACATCTAACTCAAAAAATACATCATTTTAGCTTCCCTTTTCAGTCTAAAAAAACAAACTTTTGGAAGGTCAGACAAAAAGAGGGAGATCCATGCATTTCAGTAATGTGGATAAATATTGCAGGATATACATTACAAGGGTACATAGACATAATCCTGTCATTCAGGACTTTGTGAAATTGAATTCTTAAACAATTTTCTGTATCAAACATTTAAAAATGCCCCTTCAAGTTCAGAGTTACTGTGTTGAGATGAAATACACAGCTGATTTGATGAAGCATGTGGCCACAGTGAAGCACTTTGCCTGAACAGAAAGAATAAATGCACAAGATTTACAGGCGTGTGACAGCATGACTGTACAATACAAGTCAAGAGTTATCAAAGAAATACTGCAGAGTGCTACTCTAACATACTTTGCGCTTAATGTTTGATTGCTTGTATCTACTCTCTCTCCCCCCCCCTCACTCCCTGAGATCAATGCCTTCATGCAAATCAACAGTTCTTGTTTAGACCTACAGTGGAACCGATTTTCCTAAATAAATCTGCATTAAAGCGTCATACATATTTCATGCACCTAAAGTGCAGTGAGAGCAAACCATTTTGGAAGGCGAGGAGCCTCTGTCAAGTTCGCAACAAAGCTGAAAGTAAGAAGAAATTAAAGTGCGGAGGGAGATTCTTTGGTAAAGAGGTTACGAGTTACGTAAGGGAGTGACCAAACACAACGTGAGCGTGAGTCTTCATTGGCAATAAAACAAAATGCCCCCCAAAAAATTCGAAAGATATCAGGACTCATGAGAGCCATGTGAGATGTGTGTCGCAGCAGCCGGCAACCATGGATTTAGTTTCAGGTTACGTTTCCCTGTCACGGGGCTTTTAGGCTCACTTTTCACAGTCTCCCCCCTGCCCCCCCCTTCCCCCTTGGTCCTGAAGGCACTGTCCCTCTTTAAGAGGTGCAGTCCAGGAAGTACCAAACTCTCCTGATAAACCAACAAACAAACAAAAAAAATCTGTGAACTGATGGCACACCTTGCGTGAAGCCACACACCCTTTGGTTACAAACTGTCACTGCTCAGCCATGTGTTGCCTGCAAGGACGCCACATGGAACAACACCGCACAGCTTCCCCCACCGCATCGTATTGAACCAACTCAAATGAGTTCAGAGTAATAAAGCTTTTTGCAAATTTTATTGCCCAAACAATATTCTCCTATGTGTCAGAAATATCTCAATGAATTGCAAAGAAAGTGAAGAGCCAGCAAACGCTTGAGCTCCGCCTGCTTAGAAAACCTGCCAGTGTCGTGCCTCAAATTTACGATAACAGTTAAATTAAGTAAAAGGGTTAAAATGCTGGAAGGCAATATTGATAATTCCATTGAAAACGCGGAGGGAGTTTGTCAATATTAATTTTCCTGAACCC
The DNA here is from genome assembly GCA_032274725.1 of Malacoctenus triangulatus. Lineage (NCBI taxonomy): Eukaryota > Metazoa > Chordata > Actinopteri > Blenniiformes > Labrisomidae > Malacoctenus > Malacoctenus triangulatus. The sequence continues at coordinate 7,256,320 of JAUESE010000060.1, forward strand.
AAAGGAGCATCCCAACTGGTGTGTCATTTATTCACAGGGCCTGAATCATGTTCTCTGAAGCTAAATCGACCCCTATTAGACCCCCCAGGGCAAAGAGCTGTGGCCAGAACCTTTGACCTTTACAGATTTTTCTTACCAAAATAAAAGGAAAGATACGGTGTCTGTATTGAGCGATACACATTGTGCACGAAAAAAAAAGGGAGAGAAGCAAACAACACAACAAAAATGTGATGCCAAACAAACACCCTCTAAGAGTTTGATGTTTTTTTGAAGCTTTTAGTGCAACACTCTGGCTGTACTGTGCAGGCAGCTCACCTTTTTTCTTCAAGAAGGCTTTTCTGGTGGCCAAGGGACTCTGACGCACTTTCTGGTTCTGCAGGAATTGTACAGCAGTGGTAATCTGGGAAGAGACAAATGTGATTTAATTTCTCATAATGAGATCATGTGAGAGGAAGAAGATAAGCTCCACAGGAAACTGATGCTTTTAACAGCACAAACAAGAGTCTAGACCTTCCTTAAGAAAATGGTTGATTATAAATCCGACGAAAACCTTAAATGGATTCCATTTGATAGTTGCTTTTACACCCTCCGTTCCCCCCCACGCGCCCGCCCCCACCCACCCATCCAGCAGTGAGGGAAAAGACCACCTGACCACTTTCCAGCTAAATGTGGAGAATGACCAAATCAGCAGTTATAAAATTAGCCCATCAAGAGTGCTGGACAAATGGAGTATGGAGCTTAATTTGCTATTACCCTCTTAAAGACAAACTTCCATTCTTAAGTGCGCAGTGGAAGAAAATCTATACTTAATGCAGAGGTGATCATTTGTATCTAATAACTTGAGAATCCTAGGCTGAAAACTTCTGTAATTCTTCCAGTTAAAAACCTGCCATGATCAAATCACCCGGCCAGAATGTTGTAATGACTTGAAACGTTAATGCACTAGAACGTTAAATAGCATCAGAACATCAGTAGTTTTAAGTGCACTGCGTTCATCGATTCTATTATGTTTTCCTTCGAGATGCACCTTAATTTTCCACCCCAGTATGCATTTCCAAGAATTGGAGAGAGGGGGGGAAAAAAAAAAAATCAGCCTCAAATGGCATTAAAACATAAATTTGAAGTGGGCGCCATGAAGTGGCGCCTCCTAAAATAGATAAATATGTAAGAACACGGAGAAAGGGGAAACACACTGGAGGGGAGGTTTCGATGACTTATTATCGCACCTGTGGTCCCCGTGATTCAATTGTAAAAGTCATCCCTCTAATAGGTTGAAAGGTTTTGATTACTCTTCTTTTCTCTTAGTGTTGAAAGATACAAAGTGATTGAGCGCCCTGCCAGTGGTAATTCATTTTGGGTAATGCATTGCATATACTATGAACCTGTTTCAATCCAAAAGAATTGCAGTTTAAACTTGTCCAAGCGGAGGGAGTGGCAGAGAGGCTGTTTAAAAAGCTGCGTTTCTGGGACACGCAGGCAGTACAGTGAGGGATCGCGGTACGGGCTCCAGGAAAAGTGGTGAAGCATGTGCATCCCAATACAATAGTCCAAGTTTTTCTCAGTGAACGAAGTTCCGTGATGAATTTTATCAAAACGTACCAGATTGATCCCACGGGACGGCACCACAATTTATTTATACACTAATCTACTGCTTCACTGGGACACAACCGTGACCTTGACGTACACAAAGGTTACACGAGGGGTATGGAATTTCCCGGATCTCTATATGCTGACGGCTTATTAAAGTCAGTCACCCGGAACCTTCGTTGTGACAACCAGATTAAACCATTTGCATGGTGAACCCCCAGCCGAGGTTCTGGGCTTAAAGATACCGTCAAAACACCGACAAAAAATACCCTCGATAACAAGACCAAATAGATCTGCTCTTGGAGAAGCCCTCACTGTTAAGTAGGTGCGACACACCTGGTGTGAAAGGCAGACAACAGCGATAAGACCAGACGTTAACATTCTAATATTGTTCCAGTAAACAGCGAGGCAGGCTCCACGAGACGCAATGACCTAATAGAGGAAGAATATGCTGAATGAGCAACCCTTGTTTACATTCCCTTAAATTTTCAGCAGCACAATATTGACAAGAAAATTGTATCAACGTTAACAAGCATAAGTATGACATCCTAGTAAAGACCGCAGCTAGCTCAGCGTCAAAGTAATGAGGCGAACACCCATTTGGTTCAAACTGTAGTGGTAGATCTTCGGGGAGAGAAAAGTGCACTTCTTAGCAGATGACATAGACGCTTTGCACAAGTTCCATCCAGACATCTCAATCAATTATAACCACATTGCACAGATTTCAGCCTTGTTATTGACTTATGGATCACCCCCGGTTATAGTGTTGGGTAGCACACAACTGGGCTTTTAGGAAAGCAAGACGGATCGCGGCACAACGCGAGTTTGGTTTGGCGGCGTAAGTACGTAAAATGAAATTTACCCCCCAAAAAAGGTGGAATTTTTTTCCCCTCCTTCACAAGAAACTGGTGAAATATCTCAGCTATCGATGGGAACTAGGCTCTTTTTGGGCTTCTTGACAAGCTTTGATTGCTAATGCACCGGAGTGGTTCATGTTAAGAGCAATAATCTTTGCAAACCAGATAACCAATAGAGTGTCAGGTAAAGCTGGAAAAAGAGGTGAAAACTCAATCATAGGGAGAGATAACATTAACCAACACACTTAAAAGGGAGTGAACTTGATGAACGGACAAGATTACAGAAATGTTATTGAGTTTGAATTGGACAAGTCTTCGCAGCCCACTTGTCTGAAAATTACAAATGTGATGCCTTGAATTGTGAGAAATGAGGGTGAAATCCAATTATGTTCGAGCCACAGGGATGCAGACCGGAGGGAATCCATGTAACCAGTTGTATATTTTTACTCTAACTAGTAATAGCATTTAACTATAGTATCCGTTGGACCTATGGAAAGGAAATTCAAGCACTCTTTCACTGAAACAGCAAGGCATTATTTGTAGTTACTTTCAGTTTTCGAAATAAACTCAATCCGAACCACAACCTGTGAAAGAGATGCAGGAGTGTTGTTTCCAGCCAAAATTATCGAGGCCAACTAAAACCACGGCTTACAAAGCAGATACTCAGAACTCGCAGTGCTGCACAGTACAAGTGCAATGTTTGATGTGTGACTCTACTCTGTTTGAGGTTGACTGCAGACTGTTGAGCTCTTAACCTCTCCTGAACAGACCTATGAAGATTTGATGAAGACGTTGGTTCCCGGACCAGGTCCATAAAATCTCACTTTTTTTTTCATCCGGTTTCACAGGCCAAGACACAACATGACACTGTGGTTGAAATGTACACTACAGTTCATCTTTTGTTCAATGTTCTTATTTCTTTGCATTTTGTTTTTGTTTCTGTGTGTTTGTCCTGTGACAGTCTGGTGACCTGTCCAGGGTGTCCCCTGCATTTTAATAATGTGAGGTGGGATCACCTCCATCACCTGCTATGTCCCTCAAAAGGATTACGAATTTAAAAAAAGAATGAAAAAAAAACATATATGATCTATTGAATAGGTTTAAATTCTATTTTTTGGGGGGTGAAACTATGAAACAATTCAGTGGGCAGCAATGAAGAGATTGCGAGGCCATGATGGAACCTGAAGTTGGGTGGGGGATCCATTGGAGGGGCTAAAAGGAAATCATTAGCAAGTATAGGATTCAGTCTCAGTGTGAATCAATTCATTCCAAATTGCCCCGGCCTGTACATTTGAGGAGAAGTGCCCCTGATATAATAACAGACTGATAGACATGAACAAAAATTGCGTTAGGCGAGTCTCAAATTTCCCCCCCAAACACACGTTTGAAGGACCAAAAGCGGGAGAAAGTGAGAGACGGCGAAAAATGAAGCTCTATATTAATTTGGTGCTTTCATGGATGATTTGCTATCAGGGGCAGCTGTCTTAAATGACTTAACCCAATACCTTTTCTGATATCAGAGCCCTGCCAGAAAGGAATTAAGTTTTAATGCAATTATTGTATTTCCTTTAGTCGCCTGACTGCTTGATGTGGCCAACAGTGCTTTTTAATCTTTTTAAAAGAGCAGCTTTAAATGCCCTTCTAATTGTGACATCTTTCCCGCCTTAATGTGACCTTTAGTGGAGGAAGCAAGGCCTCGTGGGAGCAGCTATAGGGAATTATTGACCCTGAGAGACATCAGGAAGTGAGGTGCAGACCTGACCATTTAGCTCACATGCTCACTTGTTCCGACACTGCAGGAGCTCGGAGGGCCCTGCTGGAGATGAACCCCTTCTGACAATGACTGTACAAAAGGAAAGAGAACCTTTTGTTTCTCGTCTCATTGTTTCTCCTCTTTATTTTTGTGCAGTGCAGCTCTAGGCAGAAGCCGTAATGTGAGAAAAAAAAAATCTAATCAGCAGCTATTACGGAAACTCAGCTGTGGTATCAGTAAGAAATGAACAAGGAACACATCTGAAAAATGAGCTTTTGTAAAATAAAAAAGATGGAAATCCTTCAGCAAACAAACTTAAATCTAAACTGTTACCTGTTAAAACACTGAAAACAGTTGTTTCATTTGTAATGTATTCCCTGAGCGTGGTCAATCTTTATCGAATGAGCCTAACTTTTGAAATTTAAAGGTCAGCGTCAACAAATCAGCAGACAAAAAAGGGTCATGGAAAAACGCATTGACATTTGCTATGCAAAGGTTTAAAAATAACATACAGCATTGTATCAGTGTCAGAGCCATGGGCAAGGCTGCGATCATGACATCAAAAGTGCATTATGCAAGGTTTGTGAAGGGGGGGGGGGGTTGTTGGACGGAAATCATGCTTTTTTTTTTGAGACCACTGTACGTACAAACCAAACTTTCCATTCAATCGCATTTCCCCGTCAGACTGCAGTTATCACGATGGCGGGGAGAGTTGAGTGGGTTTACTGGTTAGAAGCACACACAGACAGGGAGGCTTGATCTGGTGAGAACGCGACAAATATGAAAACAGTGCAGATAAACGCAGCTCTGGAAGTCAAGCGCAGAGTTGTCGGAGCAAAACAAGAGTCATCTCATTCTTATGAAGTGACAAACATTCTTTGTTTTATGATACTGAAAACTTTAACTTCATTACTGTGACCACATTTTTTATGGTTCAGTTTATTGAGCGTGAATCATGTGAGCGCTTCACTGCCTTTCGTCTACATCGTGACAATACGTCTAAAAAAAAATACCAGAAGCAGAAATAGGGTCAAACAATGTCTTGTATTCTTTTACTTCAACTCTTCTAGTTTGCGAAAAAAAAAGAAAAGAAAAATATTCAGCTGCTTTTGAGACGCAGATCTACAGGATGAAAGAGAAAAACATTTTAGTGAAGCATGAAGAAACAGTAGCTCGTGATAACAACAGGTGTTTTAAAAATAACACGAAGTGACAACAAAGAGACGCTGTTTTTTTTTTCCATTCTTGTAAGATATGAACCTGCACAAAAAAGGAAGAAAGGAAAAAAAAAACACAACACGTGGCAGCCAGCCAATTCAAAACTAGCTTGAGAGATACGGTATAAAGCCGAGTCTGACATTTCTTAATGTGCAACTGTCAGTGCTGCTGCCTGGGGTTGCCCTTGCTAAACTAGCGAGACAGATGACTGTTTAGATAAGGACATCCCCAGTGGGGCTCTGAGAGCCTCGATGACTAAAGAGGAGCGTCTCCGTCGGTGACACCTTGCATTCGCCCACTTTGGACCAAAAAAAAAAATACTTATATGGGCCACACATTCCTTTTAATTCAGGTAAAAGGCCCAAACCATGAGGCTGGAGCTGCTCTGAGAGATGAGGGTCATCAGAGATTAACCCATGGCACTTTAGCAGTGGGGGTGCAAGAGGGGAGTCGCAGCGGAGCACAACAAACTACTTAGCTACCACAAAACATTCCAGCCCCCTTTCTCAGCTGCAATCCAGTAATGGATACTTCCTCAGCTCCTCGATTGGTCAAAATGTTTTCATACAATAATTTAATTCAGAAACACATTTACAAAGCAGGAGTAATCAATTTTAATTAGTTGATTTTTTTTTCATTCGCATAAAATTTAATGTACTGCCATCGATCTCCTTTGTTCTTTAATGCAGTGCCTCTTTCCTGTAATTCGAAGCTTTTCTTTTTTCCTTTGCAGTCAGTGATGACATTCGGTGACAAGCTGCTCCGCGTGCGTTTCAGCGCGGCGCAATGAGCGTTTCCAAACATGAGAGGACTCACGAAGCAACACTACATCTGTGGTGCGCACTGCAGGAGTGTGGTTTCAGTGTTTGACAAAATGTGTCAAGAACAAAAATCCAGGCAACTGAAAAAAAAAGTAGTCGAAAAAAACAACAAAAAACTTCACAATCATTTTTATCTGGGGCAGTGCAGAAACTTTTATTTCTGCTTCCTTTTGACGAAACAAGTTTTCTTTAGGATATATTTCAAATCACAAAACTGCAGTCAGTGATCACGAGCGGGTCAGTGTGATTTAACCTTAAAATAATGAACTTTTAGAAAATTTAAGACTGTGAAATTCCGGTGGATTGACTTTCCTCCAAGAAACAATGTCACTCTTTTGCAACTACTCAGGTTAGGACTGCCGGTTTGATGTTAGGTGAATTTATTGAAAATTGAATGCTTTAAAAAAAAAAAAAAAAAAGAAGACATCCGGATACCTCTGCAAACTACATTTTGGCCCAAATGAAAGGTTGCAAACAAAGTTTACTTGCACACCGTTGAACAGAAATGGGAGTGGCAGCAGGCTGTTGTAACATGGACAAAGGCAAAGTCTTTTCTTAAAACTGCCACCACTCTGTGTGTGTGTGTGTGTGTGTGTGTGTGTGTGTGTGTGTGTGTGTGTGTGTGTGTGTGTGTGTTTTCCTTCATATCATCGAGGCCCGCCAGCCTTTCACATTCAATTAGTTGATTGAGGCAAAATGCAAGCGGCACCAGCAGCAAACAACGTGAAGCTTGTGTCCAGGCGACACACCACAGAAGTTGTGTTGTGGTGTCAGGAGAAGAGCCGCCTCCGTCACAAGCAACTTACAGTGACAAGCCTATCCTCCTCTGTTGATCCGAACTGCTCCTCTCACTGAGGAGGCACCCACCCACTGACACACACACACAAGCACACGCGCGCACACACACACACAGCAAAGTAAGTTCAATGGCACCACTGCGATAGGCAAATAAGGCAGAGAGTCGGGGTGAAGATGCGCTCAGTTGGCATCAGCTCTGTGTGCAGCCTTGCCAGCCTGCCAAATTGCCTAATAAAACTAGAATCGAGAGGCCAGTGACAATAGAGAGAGAGAGAGAGAGAGGTGTCCTTTTATTGATCGAATTATTCCTTCTTGGGTACACGTCGCCACCGGATGAGAGCACGCGCACAAAGACAACTTAGGCAGATTGTGACATTCTGGTGACATTGTAATCGTGTGTCAACTCTTCTTCAGTCAATAGGCTGAATGCACTAATCATGTGTCTTGGATCAGCAATTTCATGGTCTTCAAAGGGGGGCAGGAATTGGTGGCATGACCCTCCACGCAGGGTGAGACCCCTCTTTCCTCAGCGAGTGCCACAGAGAGGAAGCAGAGGGGAAGGATGGTGGAGCCGGAGATGCGCTGAGGCAGGAGCTGAGCCACAGAAGATGAACATCGCCATCTACTGGCGAGCAGGGGGGGGACTAAAGCGGAGTCGCAAGAGAATGGGGGGGGGGAGGAAAGCCTGGCTCTTTACCCTTGCGGCCTGTCTTTCACTGAGACCTGTCAGAAACATTTAGACACACTTGCCAAGACAATGGGCCACACATCTACAGTGTCAGACTGAAATCACCATCAAATGAGGGAGGAAACTTAAGGCAGTGGGGCCTTTGTTTGGTTTGGGAGAGCGAGCCAGCCAGCGTGGTCTGTTCCTGATCACACTAAGTGACAAAGAAAAATGTTGGCGAATCCTCTTTTTCTGGAGGCGTCCAAATAACACGGCGCATCTAACCCCGAGAAGAAGGAGAGCACAAAGAGAGCGCGGCGCTGACAGCATGAGAAAACGATCATCCGGGCCGGCGACGCGGCACTTGTCTTTCCTCTTTGCTTCGCCCCGATGTCAAAAGGAAGAACTCAGCGAAACAGGTCACCGGAACAAATAATTTATCATTTCAACGTCTGAAAACCAGTTGGGTGACAGAGTGGAGAATTCGTTGGTTCGAAAATGTCAAAGTCACGGAAGCATGTGTAACATTTGGTTTACGCGTTGCCCCACCTAAGCATAATCCACCCCTTCGGAGAAGTTATGACACATTTTTCAGGTTTTGCTGCATGATTGTCAGATACAGATAGCAAACGAACATACGAAACCAAGATACAAATCATCACACCATTATACAGCTGTCAGAAGTCACTTATTAGGCTCATAAATCTGTTTCACTTGGCTTGTTATCTCTTTCTTATTAAAAGATTTTCAAGGCATCTTTAATGAAGGTATTTGAACAGCTCATCTCACAAAAATGCCAAAACTCAACAACAAGTGTCAATCGGGAGAGATTGTCGCGAGTCTCCGCCACGCCACTTTCTTTGTTACAATCTGATATTCAGAGGCAGTGGTCAAGACTTTAGGCGCCAACGCCCGTCTCGACATCAGATCACACGGTGACGGAAAAGGGGGGGGGGAAAAAAATCCCCGTTTCACCGGGCTCCTCCTGAAGAATGAGGACAGCAGACAACCCGCAGTGAACCACTATAATGTCACCCGCGGTGGCGTGTTACAGCAAAAGGGGCTGAGTTGGCAAGCGGCTCAGCGGCAGACGCACACCTGTTCTGACATTTTCTGTCGACCTTGACACAGAAAACACATGACAATGCCACTCTCTGCATTTCTAAAGTACAGGCTGTTTGATGAAGACCCTTCACTTCGCTTTTTTTTTCTCCCTCATCCCCAAGACACCTAAAACCACTTTCCACTCACTGCAACAATGATGCAGCATTATAGGCTTAAGGGCAGGAAGTGATATAGAGACAGTAAACCAAAAAGTGCAGCTAAAAAAAGACACCGAGTCATATTTGTGCATACAAGACTAGTGTCCATTCTGACTGAGACTTGAAGACCACCTATAAAAAAAACCTCACATCATCACGATCTAAAAAAGAGCCCCCCAAAAACACAAGTCTCAGCCGTCTCTGAGTTGATTCCATTTCCACCGTCTCCCCATCGCCCTTTTCTTTTGAAGTTCATGACAGAGCTACAGTGCATCCATCCATCTACTATTTTAATCAAAGAGAAAGCAAAGCGCTGCTGCCAGGAGAGCTGCACAGGAAAACAAATGCAATCTTCCTGTTAATCACTGCATTAACAAGAAGTCGACAGTCTTGACGTACATGCGAGGGAGGGGAGCCAGTCCAGGTGTTAGGATAATTATCAGTTGTGCCACTGGCTCCAGTTGCTGTTTGCTTTTTGTTTTTTATTAGCTTGTGCCAACCTCTTTTTGTTCAAACTATGCTGGTCTACACTTGTGCTCCAACTTTAATCAAAGCTCTGGATATGAACCTTTTTTTGTTAAAAGAGTGCATGTAAACAAAAAAAAAGTGGTTTTTGCATGACTGTGGGACATAAAGGCAGCGGAGGGCAGGTGTAATCAGTGACAAAAGTAAAGTGAGCGCAACAAAACATGTTTGTAGAACAAGGAGGGCCGAACGCCAATGAAAGGCCAGAAAAACCTTCCAACACATGGGAGCCGGTGTGAAAAACAAGCCCCAACAGTGACAGCGTAACAGGCATGCATCACGGTCGCCAGAACAAACGTCGTGCCAAGACAGTAACTCCACAAAAATGGTTCACGCCTTCCCTTTGTCGGAAGACTGGAACTCCCGCAGCTGCAGGTGAGGATGATGCCACTCTGAGAGGAGTCAGATCAGCAAGTGAGGCGAGAGTTTTCAAAACGCGCCCAGAACTAAAAACCGCGAGCGTGTTTGTTTCCGAACCTACTTTTAAAGTTTGGCTAATTACAGTCTGAAACCTTCACTTGAGTAGTTAATATTAGGGAGGTTTTTAAGATGATTTATCTCAGTTTCTGGGACACTTTCATAGTAGCCTCGAGAGCGGGACACTATCTCTTTTTTTTTCCTGCAGATTCCTCTGATAAAGCCACAATCTTGGAGCGCCACACACAGAGAAACTCCGAAATCCTATTAGCATTTCGCTTTCATTATTTTTAATCAAACCCAGAAAACTGACACATATTAATTAATATCCATTACCAGTTTTTTGCCCCTCTCCCCGAGAAGACGTTCGGGAGGGGGGGTGGAGGGGGGGAGAAGCAATTAACTTAACAAAATAATCAAAAAAATTGTTACAGAAATCTCTGATAAATGTCATGTGAGGTCCCGTCTGAACGTAAGAAGTGTAATACATTCTTGCTGTCATATTCCATTAAACTGCTATTACAGTCTTGATAGAACTATTAGTCACTACATTATTAATAACATTAATGTATTTACATTTTTGGTGTACAAGCCTGCTTTCATGCAATAATTCATGAAGGCGACTTCAGATGTGTTCCAGCGTTCCCCATCCAGCCTCTTTTGTGTTTATTATTGATTGTGAAAACAGTCAAAATTTCAAATCTAATACCCCTCTGCCCTCCTTCGCCCCCCCCCCTTCCGCACCCCTTAATGTATTGGAGTGGGCTGTTTACATTAAAGGACTGGAATAAAGTGCATTTACATCTGAAGCATAAGTTCATAATTTACATTCCAACATTTATTAGAGGTGACAAACGAGCATTTGGTCCACTCGTGCTTTTCCACAATGCAGCACTCATTCAATCCATATAAATTACAGCTGGGCGAGGGAGTGCAAGAGCAAATTATTTTATTATATGTATGCATGTATGACTCTATAGGGGGTTACTAAGACAAACAGGGAATTACTTGATTAGGCCAACTGTGGTTAACAAAGGAAGAAATATGGGAGTGAGGGCTCGGCCAATCACATCTCAGCGTAAATGTTTTGGCTCCTGTTCAAATTTCTAAAACATTCAGATCTCTGTGTAAAAAACTCAAGACTGTTGGATTATTGTGCATCGTAGCACAATGTTTTTTTTTTTTCCCTTCCACTGAGTGTTTTTTTTTTTTGAAGCATTATCCCTCCAACAGCTTCTCATTGGCTGGCACTCATATTTTTTCAATTAAAAGAAACTTGCCTAAAAGGCAGTATTCTATTACATAATTAGAGAGAGCAGCGTTTTCAGAAGTGTAGTTACAAATGCACAGAGGGAATCCCGGCATTTGAACAAATATCTCGCGCTGTAGGGGAGCTGGCCGACCAATTAACAGCTAATAACTAACTGGGAAGCCAGATAAAAAGAGAAAAAAATGTTCCCCAAAGTGTCAATTACAAACCGCTTTTTTTTTTTCTCCTCTGATTTCTGCCGTTGCGGAGGCCTCGCGTGCTAAAAAGCCTTTTTAGCAGGGCTGCCAAAACTCCAAATCGCCTTTTTTTTTTCCTCCAGTTTGCGGAGTCAAACGGAGGGAGAGGTTTCAGCCACAGCAGCAGGACAATTTAGGAAAGCTCCGGAAGCATCCGCGCTTCACGAGTCCCCGGTGAGAGCAGGAGCTGGTCTGAGTGGAGACAGGCAGACAGGTGCGGGGGACGGGGGAAATGAAGGGGGATTCAATCAAATTCATGTTCATTAGAATCAAGAGGACATCGCTAAAAAATTAGAAAGATGCTGACAAATCAAAGGGGTCTCAGTACCTGAATTACCATAGTCATTTACTTATTAAAGCCAGGATGCTTCCTGTCAATCAAGAGCCATCACATTCTCCATTTGCGGCGGAAAGCCACCGTAATTGCTTCTCATACTAATCAACACAACTTGTGTAATTATGCCTTGAAAGTGACATTGGAGGCTGAGAGCGATGTGAGCAGTCTTGACAGCAGAGACATCTCAGATTCATCGGGAGATTTCCAGCCTCGCTGCGAGGAGACAAGCCACTCTCAGACCAAGTTACTCACTCGAGCAGTTTACAACCATAAACACAAAGAAAAGACGATAAATCAAGCTGAAGTAATTACAAAGCAGAATAGAGAGTATAAAGGAAGCTCGGCTCAATAGGGGCCGCTTTCCCAAGTATATTGAGGCAAAATGACTGCGCTGTAATTAAACCGGTGTCGTATTTCTATCATTTCTTAAGTAAACATATTGTGACAGTTCACTAAATTGTGGGAGAATGGGAAATTACAGCTGGGTTACCAGGCTGCTTACATTAATATCCTAGCTGGGACAAAAACCCGACAAATACAGTCCTAAGTATTCATTAAAGTTTATTGAATTCAGCTTAATCACAGACTTTACATATGTCTCCAAAATGAACTGTGCGTAAAACGGGCTTCGGCATTCCTCTGAGCATTGGAGAACTATCGAAACCATATTCCCAGGCTGCATCTGTCACTCGTCACACTGCGGCCCAGCCGGGAAGGTCAGAGGGAGGTCAAATTACTGCAACAAATCAAGAGCCGCGGGTTATGACACCAAACTCCATCGACATGAAATATGTGCATTATTGACAAACCGTGACAACCGCTTCTTCTTCATTTGCTGTGAACTTTATGGCAAATTAGAGGCTTCTCAGAGCTTTCGACAGAAAAAAAACAACAAAAGAAATTAAAAAAATAAAAAATTCTAAATAAAAATGGTATTGTCTGCGCTGGCAATGCAGATCAAGTCCGGCTGAGCACAGCAGGCAGAAACCACGAAATAAAAATAATTCATAAAAATGGGTTGGGACTCATCTGTGCTCATCCGTTTCAAAGATGTGGGTGGAACGGTTTGAAAAAAAAAAAAAAAAAGTCGCCAACATCAAAAGGAAGTCAACTGATAATTCTGGCATCCTATGAGGGGACTAAGTGTAATGATTTCATCTGCAAACAGACATTAAGACGAGAGATTTATGGCTCGTAAAAAGTTCAAACGGCAGAAAAACCAAAATCTTCATCTGTGTCATTCCTCGCTCATGACCTCCAAACTGCTGCACATGTTGCTCACAAAGCAGCAAAAAAAAAAAAAAAAAAAAAGCTCTTTTTTGTTGGAATGAGAGAAA
>JAUESE010000060.1:7338874-7354438 GCA_032274725.1 Malacoctenus triangulatus
GAATTCTCACTCGATTCCAACACCGATCAAAGGAATGAATAATTGATCAGCGGACAAATGCGTCTTAAACATCATAATGTTTACACTCCTGATAAAGCTCCTGTTTATTTTAAATCCAACCTTTAAAATAGAAAATTACCTTCACTCGGAAGACGGATGCTCGTTTAACTAAAGGAAAGCAATTCTGCCTCATGAATCAAACAGTTAATCAATTATCAAAATTAACATTTGTCTTTTTTTTATGACCCCTGGTCAATTGATTTACAGCCTCGCTGATTCAATAATACAATACTTCAATGTTGAGCGACACGGTCTGAAATATTTATTTTTGCACTAATTAAAACCTGACAGATTAAGATCTGCTTTAAATAGTCATACCACAGTTTAAGTGCCAACCGAAGACATCAATCAAAATCAGCCATTTTTTTTTTTTTTATCACTCCTTACCATTAGCCTGGATATAAATTACCGGGACTGACATGCCCCTGCGCTCACTTACTTTCTGTCATCATTATTCAGCGTTTTGCTGGTGTTGACATCTCGAGCGCCAGCGCAGGGATAAAAAACAAGGCAGAAGAGCCCGCTTTCCCGGATGAAGCCGGCGAACCATTGTTGGCTTTATTGAGCAAAAGAATAACAGCATCTCGCATTTAAAGCCTTTTGATCACCCTGATTATTCCGTCAGATGCATGCAGGCGAGGCAATCAGGCCGTCCCACTTCTCCAGTGTAAGACATAGAAAATCAGCAGTTCGGGGGTGAAAAATTGAACACTTTAGCGTTCCTTTTTTTTTTTTTATTTAGAAAACAACAACAGGAACACAGATCAAAATCCCCGTTGGTGCGACTGGGTTGGAGAGTAATTTCTTTATTCAGATTTTTCCCTGTTTCTGGCGCCGTGTAATGGCACGTCTTGGTGTTCTGGCATGCGGTCTGGCGTCGCGCGGCTATCATGGAGCTCTGTATCCTGACAGCAACACGAGGCGGCATGTGGACAAGCAATCTTCTTTTGTTCTCCGGGAAAAAAAAACCCAACAAAAAAACGCTCTGACATGTTTCCCTGTCGCATCGGTACAAAGAAATGTATAATATTAGCCATAACAGTTGTCCAACGGAGGCAGCCATTACCATGGCGACGCGGAGTTTGGGAGTGATGGCTTTTGAGGTACAACAGGGGTGATGACAAGCATTTGAATTGTGTTGTGTGATTTCTATTTCCATTTAAAAGAGTAAAATGTACCTCGTAGCCCAGAACCCTTTCAGGGGTGAAGGAGAGAGCCTGCCAATTCACCTCAATCTCAGAGGCTGAGACACTTCTGGCCCAAACTCCCGCTGGCATCCCACTTGGCTCTGAAAACAGACAACAGGAGACTGAGCGCCGCTGCCGTCGTCCAAACGGCACACAGACGAGCAGAACAAATCCCTCCGTTTCTACCCCCCCTCCCCCCCCCACCTCTCCTCCCTACATTCATAAACCGCGCCGCGTTCTTGTTGATCTCTGCTCAGATGAATCATCGCACACAGGTGCTGCCGGTGAACAGACAAGCCCACTACATTGCAGACTGACCCCCCCCCCCCCAACCCCCACCAACCACCCATACTCAGTGCGATGAGAGGGAGCATAGATCTAAATGCCAAGCGGTTGTTACTTTGGCTCAGCCACTCAGAGGAGAGATGATATTTAGAGACAAACTCTCTCTCTCCTCATATGAATTAGCCGCACTCACTTCCTGTTCTCCCACCGTTTCATCTGCCTTCGCAACCATTTCTACACGTTAGGGTCAATCCTGGCACTGAGCGCCATTGAAGCCCCCCCAATTCGACATTGTGGTAGAGTTTGTGTGGAGGACGGATCATTTATCTGTTGGGAAAATCTGATATTACACATTAAAAGTGAAAAAAAAACATATTTGCACGAAAATAAACTATGTGAGATAATTTGTTAGATTTCACTTGTTAGTGAGTGACACTCCCCTCTTATGTTTGCTACGATTATGAGTGATTAAAATCTAATTGAATTTATTTTTATTACCTCTGTGTTGCCAGTAGTCCAAATCTTGAATTGAGAAGTGATGAGGTATATTACTGAATGTGTTAAAAAAATCATTTGGATTATCTGATCTTACAAGGAAAACTCCCAGACAGCCTAAAATAAATATTTACACAGTCATAAATAGTTTAGAATAGTCAGCTACGTTTGAATTGTCTTGTAGCACCTTTACATGTATGATCTTTGCCCCTCTGAAAGCTTTGTGCGGCCCCTCCGTCCCCCCCCACTGTTTTTTTTTACCTATTTCTGCGCTGTAGATGGTGACCACTTGGCTGAAGGGACCCTGTCCTTTGCTGTTGTAGGTGCCAACCTTGACGTGGAACGGGGAGAACGGCGCGATGCTGTCGTTGCGGTACACGTAGCGCGCGGCGCCGGGGGCCGAGGTGGCCACGTGGGTCCAGCTGACTTCTCCGAAGGCGCGGAAAGCAATGATGTAACCAAAGCTCTCACCATTCTGCAGTTCTTCGGGAACAGGCTGAGAGTGAAACACAAAACTATAGTGATATTAAAACATATACAAACCACTCACGTTCACGCCACCGCCGGGGCTCGCGCAGTCGCCACCCACCCTGGTGGAGCCAAAAAAGACGGGAATGACCCGCAAATTGCTTTTGTGACCCACCTGATAAAATAAAACGAGCATTAAAATGCCATTTAAAAAATAAATCTATCCTCATTACGGGGCATCCGTGCAGCATTTGAAATGAAATGTTGCTCCGCGTTTGATGAAATGAGAAAACTCAGACAATAAGATAGCTTAGCGTCTAATGACGCCTCCAATGCCGACGTTAATTCCGCGACAACACAACCGATTTACTCCTCGTTACATTTGAGCATTGTAGTTTTGGCACAACAGCAGTAATTCATCACAGACCCAAGCCTCATAAATGACAATAACTGTCAGCGACGGTGGTCTGTGGTTTACACTGTTGCCGCTTTGCATCAGCGCTCTCCGACGGACAAATTACGACGAATGAGGTGGCAGACTTCAATTGACCCCAAATTTATGACACCCACAAGCCGCCGAGACGAGGAGCTTTGATTTAGCAAGAAATACCAAACATCTCAGTGGAGGATGGAAGAAAAAAAAAAACAGAAACAGGAGCCTGACTGCAGGCACTCTGGTACCAGACTGGAACATAAGACTGATCACTTACCTCCCACGTGATGACCAGTTCAGATCTGCTCCCGCCTCCTCCGCCCACGTCACCTGGCGCTGCGTCTGGAACTACAGAGCCAAGACGGCGTTCACTTAAAGCGTCTCACCAGGCTCTATAGGAGGGATTTGATCTCACGGAGCAAAAGTCGGGTCGGTTTGATTTCGTTTTTTTCCGCTACCTGCGTCCTCTGTCCGGGTCTTGACCGACACGGGGCTGGGCTCTCCCACGCCGACGCTGTTCCTGGCCAACACGCGGAACTCGTACTCCACCCAGGCGTTGAGGTCGACCACGGTGGCTGTGAGCGTGTTCCCGTCGATCGTCTCGGGGACTTGGTGAGAAGAGGCAAAAAAAACAAAATAAGCCTTGTCTTATCAATTATGTTAACAGGAGAGTGATGGAATGGCCCTAATTCAGAAGTGGCAACAAACTTATCGCACACATCTGTCTTTAACAGAGTAGACGGGCAATAAATATCATCTTCAGTCCTTTTTTCTTTGAATTTTTCACAATCTCTTAAACCCTCGACTGCTCAGGACAGATATTCTCTACTTTTTTATTATTTGTCATTCATTATTTATTCAACCAAGCTGACACCTGGACTACAAGGCCAGATTATCCTCGTGATGTGGCTTCACCGCTGTTGCGTTCCACCCAAGTTACTGAGAACAAAATGCCTCGGTGACAAGTGAACAATGCCAATATTGACTGACATCACTTTTTAGCTTTTATATAATGAACTTACTTTGAAAATCATTTGCCTTGCCTTCAAACAGAAGAGGTGTATGATCATAAAAAGGATTTATTGTATCTCGTTTTTCAGCCAAAGAACATTCAAAGGCTTCAAAACTTCTGTGATTCAGCAATCAGCTCAGCAGAAGAAAAAAAAAGCTGGTTTTGACGGAGGAATATCTACACAAAAAGTAATTAAAACAGTTTGAATGAAATATTGTAGAAGCAGCTGTGAGGACATGCAGGTCTCTTGAGTGAGACCCTGAATTCCTCCCAT
The DNA here is from genome assembly GCA_032274725.1 of Malacoctenus triangulatus. Classification (NCBI taxonomy): domain Eukaryota; kingdom Metazoa; phylum Chordata; class Actinopteri; order Blenniiformes; family Labrisomidae; genus Malacoctenus; species Malacoctenus triangulatus. The sequence continues at coordinate 7,343,089 of JAUESE010000060.1, forward strand.
CTCCTGCCCTCCCTTTCTGCGGCTGACCCCCCACCCTGACCTCTGCGCTGAGCGGGGAGAGAGAAATAACACAGCTTCCCTCCGGGGGGATCTGGGAATTATCTGAATAACATCATATCGGCTATAAGATGAGAATTCATCGTCTCGCCGGCGCCGTGTACCTGTGTTCACCCTCTGCCAGCCCACGGTGAAGGGAGTCCGGGTCTGGATGAGGTAATTGGTGATGGGGCTGCCGTTGTCTCTGCCGGGGCTCCACGCCAGCTGAGCTGTGCTGTCTGTCACCTCCTCCACCGTCACCGAGTCTGGGGGGCTGGGGGAGCCTGGCTCGGGCACAGGAACAGGAACAGACACCGTGAGGCACACACACCAACAACAACCGCCGAGTCTTCGGACGTACGTGTGTATGCTCGCACTTCCCTTGCGTGAAAAACACGAGCTGCACATATATTTGCATGAAAAACACATCCAACTTAAATTACATTTCCATGTGCCCCCCCCTCCCCAATCTGGAGATCAACACCATCGAGGGAATGGTGAGAAGAAATAATGTCCAACACAAGGAATTAGAAGTTAATTCAAGATTTCTCCTCCAATATTCCACTGAATTGTAATGCTTTTCCTTTCACGGTCCTTCTGGTGATTGATCGATGAAACCGCAGACGTAAGTGGATGCAGGGAGTCAAATTAAAAGCTAAAAGATGGAGGGAAAAAAAAACGGGGCTTCGCAGCCCCGAAGAATCAGAGCTTTATCATTTATTTTCATTATCCCACCAATTAAGTGGTGTGATGTTTTACTTTAGCCTCATCCACTGCTTCCTGTTCTAATGAATGTGTCGGCTCATCAGAAATAATGGACCACCGGAGAGCTGCGAGACGAACCGCAGGCTAATAACGGCCCTCGCTTTGCTCCCGCTCCTCACCAGCACTCAAGTGATTTTCCAATCTGAGGCAAAAAAAAAGAAATTATAATTATTTAGTGTTGAATTATTATTTGGGTAAACAATCAATGTTGCAGGCACGGAAAATAATAATTTTATGTTTCTATTTATGTGAGATTCATGTACATGATCCACCACCGTGTCTCTGTGTGAGGATCTATTGGAGCACTCTCACATGCTTTACAAAGAAACCCATGAAAGATGTCTATGTGTTTACAGGGGCCCTTAATGTACTGCCCTCATACATTTGGCCAAAAGCCCCGGCCTTAAAGATATTGATCTTTGGAAAACTCATTAGCGGGTCTTGACAAAAAACAAAACAAAACAACAGCAACAACCCCTAATACACTGGCCTCATTAATAGAAAAAATAACGGGGCCCACAATCAAAGATCAATTCCTCATCCTCTTAATTATATTTCATTGGCTGAGGCAAGGAGGTGCTGTCAGTGTCTCGGGCGCGTTCAAATAATCTCTTATTAATATGGACAGACGGGGATTTTATTGCGAGCTTGGCACGGGGAAAATTAATCGCAGTATTTACAGAGCGCACGACATGATTTGATATGCGCCGAATATTACCCAAAGAGGTAAAAACGCATTGTCACCCAAGTCAGAATGGAATTAAATTAACAGTGTGTCATAAAAGAGATGGAACCAAAATAAAAGGGCCGTGTTGTATCGACCACCACGAGGTGGATCCCCCCCCCACACACACACACACACGCGACCTCCCCGGGTAATGGCGATGATGCAACTGTCAAACAAGCGTGAGTGCTTCCCAAGTGGTCTGCATGCTAATGGCCGTGATGTTATCCTTACACCGTGACCTTCTCCATCGCCACCATCACCACCCGGTGGAGTGTTTGGCGACACACCGTAGAGTGGCATCTCAAACGTTTTCCACTGCCATTGTGTGTGTGTGTGTGGGGGGGGGGAGGGAACAGGAACGCGGATAATCACTCGAGAGTCTTTGTGTCGGGAGCGATTATCATTGACCTTCAGTGCCGCGAGAGGAGCCGAGCGAAGCGGGACTGGAAATAACACCCCGCGAAATTATTGAGTCGCCTAATATACATGATTGCAATAATATTTCTATTGCCAATAACACCAATAATCACTATTACTTTCGAGAGCCATCAGGAATGCCCATATGTGCACCTGCAATCACTGTAAGAGACCCCGCGGTTGCCGTGAACGTCGCTTCTCCGAGTGTTCATACAAGCTGGATGGTACCTGGAAGCTTTATCAGCTCCCCTCCCACATAACGCAGCCGTGCAGCCAGTTATGCTCTCATTCGCAAAAGCAGCGAGCTATTCAATCCGCCTCCCTCCAGAAAGCAATGGGCGTGAATGGATGCTTTAAGAAAAAAACGAGACTTTTCAATAGATTTAATAGGAATATCATTTTCCTGAGGTTAATCATTCACACAACAGGAGGCCACCTCCTTCAAGAAAACGTGGTTCTAATAGGAACAGTTCGTTTGGAGGGGTTTATTTACAGGGACGAGGGCAGTTTCACATTCGGAAATAGAAAAAGGGTTCTTTGAACATTGTGTCTCAAGTTGGAGATTCTTTCCTCGCCTCATTTTATCCCACAATTCGGAGAGGAACAATAATTCACCTCGACACCAGACAAGACGGAACACACATCAAATGAAAGTGCAACACTCGTGCAATTAAACCGAAACACGTTTTCACCCTGCGAACACTCAAGCTTAACTCATTTCTGGGCTTTATTCACACAGACAAAGGTTTGATCAAGGTGTGTTGGAATCCATTGTTGAAGAATTCGCTTACGTGTGTTAATTAGTGACTTTTATTTTGAAAAGATAAATAGGTGTTTTTCATGCCACAGTTGAGTTGAAAATTGTCCCTATTTTTTATTTGTACTTCGCATTCAGTTCTACAGATGTGTGAGTCGTGTTGACGATATCAGCGGATCCTTCTTCATCTTCTTCTCTTATCAAGGTTTTTTTTCTAAACATCCAATTTTGCTGTTTTATGCTTGTCAGTTCTTTTACTTCCATTTCTTTTCTTTGATGACTAATATCTGGTGTTTTTTATCTTTTCAGTCACCATGTCCAAAAGAAACCTCAATGAACTGATGTGGCAACTGACGGCACCGCCCCCCCCCCCCCCCTTGAGGATAAACGATCTTTACACTTGTATACTTAAAAAAATACTTGCGTTTGGCTGACAGCAGTTATCTCAGAAAAAGTGTCTCAAAATCCCATTTTTTTGGGGGCAAACTTAAATAAAATGTAATTGTGGTTCAGGAGGGAAACAGCAACACAGCGACACGGTGAAATTATCAAACGGTGATTTGACCGCCGCCTGTCAAAGGTCGGCAGTGATCAAGTGAAAGCATTTTTTATTTTTTTTTTTGCCCCTCATGACGGGGGCTTTTTCCACCCGGCTTCATGCTTTGCCGCCCAGCATTTGAAGCCATTCGATCCAAACAATGAGACATCCATGACAGCTGCCGAGAGCAGGAAGTGTAAATAATGCACAATCTGAGTCGCAGTCGAGTTTGCTTCCAGTCAGCGCTGGGACAATCTATTTCTCACCGCCTTGATTTTGCTTCCACTTGAAGAAGAAAAAAAAAGGAAAAAGGAAAAAAAAGTGCAATTTTTTTCACCTTTTTTTGGCCAATCAGAAAGAAAAAAAAAAACTCAATTCTTATCAGTGCTATTTAATATCTTCCACATGTCGAGCTGAATCACTTGTGGGTCTCCTTACAAGATAAAGATATGGATCCAACCTTTTCAAATCCTGACGCTCAAACCATCCCTCACCCCGGCTGACATTTAACATATTTACGTAGTGTCAATTTGCTGGGTTATTTGGCGCATCGATCTGAGCCGGGAACATGCCTCCTCCTCCCGAGCCACACGCGCTCCGAAAGCCCGACTCCGCATCCACAAAACTCGACACAAAAGTTATTTAGTTCTGCCTGGCGAAGCTCTCGACAACTGTGTCTCTCCGGGGCTGCACACACTGCGTGAGTGAGCACCGACAGGCATCCAAACATCCCCCCCTGTCAACTCCATCGCGAGGATATTTGAAAATTGGTCATTAAAAAGAGAGAGACTGTGAAAACACATGACTTGCACGTCGCTGGTATCACAAGAATCCTGCAGTTTCGCTGTTTTTTTGTTCCCCCTTTCACAATCATCCTTTAAATGCGATCTAAAGCAAACAGAAGCTCCCCCCCTCCTTTTTGATGTAATCACGCGACTGGAAATAACCCCAATGAGGGAAAAAAAAATATCTTCAGACTCTGATGACATCCAAAATGAGTTTCATGAGAATATGGGCACTTAGATCGCACTGCCATCACCATCCGCAACAAACCCATTTGAGCTTAAAAAACAGAGTGAACATTACACATCCTAAATGTCACTTATCTTTATATTCTCTGTAAATATAAGCAGCTCCAACACAGCTTAGCGTGGTAGCACTTAGAGGCTACAGATATCCTTTTATTGTGCCACATCCATCGCCGGGGTTTTACAGTCGAGGCCCGGCGTTTTAATTCGTCCTTTTTTAAAAGCAGAAGCCAATAAACAATGCTGGCTGCGAGCCCCGTTTTAATTAGTGACTGCAGAGCAGAGAGGAGGTTTTCTTACCTTTCACGATCAATACGGCCACGGCTGACAGGCTCTCCACGTCCGTGTCCACCACGCAGATATATTTGCCGGCATGGTAAAGCTGGATGTTCCTGATCATCAGATCTCCTGCCGCTCTCTATCAAGGAGGGAAGAAAGCTTTATGTAGCATGAAAGATAACATACCCAGCGACAGCTTATTAAAGAATGTAGTGGAGCATATATAAGACGCAGTAAATAGCCGCACCAAAACATTTGCAGAGCCCCGCGGTTGCCCGGCGAGGGAGCGCGTGGGGGGGGGGGTGAGCAGATCAACAGAATATCTCTGAATACATCAGGCCGCAAAACAGCTGCTCAACTTGAGCTCGAATAAAAAAGGATCGAGGCCAGAATTCGCTGAAATAACAGCAGCAAATGGACTTTCTGTGTCCGACGAGGTCGCAGCAATTTCACGACACCGCGACCTTGAAGACCTGCTGCAAAGAAGGACACAAATAAGCCATTAAACCGGAGTTCAGCATGCACTTTTTTTGCCACACCGGATGCAAGGTGGGAAAGAGGCCCCCCCTCCCCCCCACCCGATGCTCTATGCTGTGATGTGAGAGGACACCCGTAAGCAGCGAATGGTAAATTAGTGGTGAAATTGTTCTGTTGGCGTTGGCACAGAAACATGGCAGGCGATCCAATGTGGTTTTAATTATGGAAATTAAATTCCCTCAAGCAGCAAAGTTAAGTTGATAATCTCTTTGGACTGGAGACATTTGAGCATTTCTGGGGAAGGAGTCGCTCCTCCGATAAGAATATTGTCAGTCAAACACGCACAGGAAGAATAGTTAATCTGGGAGCATGCGAGGATGCTCCAAAAAAAGTGTTTTGTCATTTTGGGTCGCTTCCATGCTTTGATTCCCCTAAAAGACACCTCTAATAATGCGAATCCCCTCCCCGCTACGAGGGGCTGCGCGGCGGGCCGCGTCAAAGCAGAGTTGGAAGAGAAACCCAGACCAGCCAAAGTATTAAAAAATAGATTACTCCCGAAGACTGAGCTGGAGTGGGAGAAGTGTACTCGAAAGGATGACAACCTGTCACAATGGCTGAGTACCTCGCGCATTACCTACATGATGGTTTTTATGTACCGAGTGTATTTTGACACGGCGACTGCGATGTTTCCATTCAGGAGAATACAATTGAAAGAGAAGAGGCGCTGAGTGATCTAAAAGCGCTTCCTTATAAAGATTCCTTCCCTGCAACATTCCCACAGCACGTTGTGCCTCCGAGGAGACGTTTGTGAAAAGAGGAAGGTATCAAAACCAACGGCAGCAACACTCTCTGCAGCGAGACTGAAAAACGCTGCTTTTACACTCACGCCAGAGATGGAGTGACCCAAGATGGGAAGAGGTGCCAGCTGCCTATTTGCACCCCCTAGGAAAAAAAAAGCAAGTCACTCACCCCGCCCACCAGCTCAAAGTGACCGTCTCCTTTGGCGATGAGCTGTCCGTTAAAGGCCCAGGAGAAAGAAACATCAAGGACGGGGTCGCTGGTGACCTGGCAGGGGAGCACAATGCTCTCGCCCACAATGATCTCCATGTCCACGGGCCCCTGGATGATTCTGGTTGGATCTGCACCAGAAAAGCAGAAAAAGAGAGAGAGAGAGAGAGAGAGAGGGAGTCGTTTCAGAAGGAGAGGATGCCAATCTCAAACGGAGCCTGAGACGTTTCATTTGCCAGGAGAGGAGCGGCCCTTTGTTGATTCTCCGAGATAGAAGCGCCGAGTGATACAACGCTGGCTGGAACACAAGACCCCGCTCTGTAACACAGTGAGTCAGACGCCGAGCAGTGTTGTCTATATAAAGGAAAAGGTCTCATGAAAGTCAAATAATGTGCGATAACATGCGGCCTGCCACCACTCAAATGGCACAAAACTCCAGGAAGACACGGCTCGCGCGATCTTCTGAAAACCCTGATAGCAATTACAATACACAGTGGATCAGATAAAGCCTCGTGTAATGGGGCTGCTCTTTGCATCCAGTGCAGAAATAAGAAGCTCTGCTTCAAAGTCGACGACTGCGATCATTCGGTGAAGCCTTTTGTGCTTCAAAAGTCAAGATAATGAATCTGCAGGCATCAAATGAAGGAGGTGCGACACAAAGGAGGAGGGTTTGCGTTCTCACGTCTCACCTGACAAAGTCAGAGGGACAGAAAAGAAAACATCACACGTGAGCTTCCCTTCAGTTCTTACGCTTGTAATAAGCAACGTCTGGGTCACGACTCTGTGTCGCCGAATGCATTTACAGCTGTGAAAAATACTCTGGTAATTAAAAAAAAAATCACTGGCCTTGGCAGTAACAGCAGGAGAAAAAACATCATTGAGGACATTAATAAAACCAAGAAGAAACTCAGAGAACCCTCGACTCTCACTGTGGTGGAAAGGCAACAATAACTGCATCTCGAGCACCCCCTCACTGAGGCTTTCATTGCTTCCACTCAGGCCACTTTCATTTGTTGCAGTAAATTGGTTGTTTCAACTGCTTTGAGGAGAAGTATTTTGTCAAACACCGTCCGAGTGCATTATTGCAGCCTCTGCAAAATGCAGCCGGACAAAACAGCTCAATAAAAATCGAGCAGGAAGACACCAGCTTTTGGTGATGCTGAGACTACCAAAGAACTTCCCCCCCCCCCAACAAGGAAGTGAAGTAAAGAAACAGAACGCGTGGCAGCCGGCGTTTCACGCTGCGGCGAGAAAAAACTTTGCAAAGTCACGCACGCTCCACGGAGCAAAACTCCGAGTTCCTCCATGTTTCCTTACCTGCCAAGTTATTGACCCGAGTCCTGGCGCTACAGTAGCTGTCTATCCTGTTAATCCATACTGAGCAATAAATTCTGCTTACTAAGTGGAGTGCACAACATTCTGCTTTTCAGGGCTTACCAGTAACAAGGAGCCTTCCAGTTGTACTTGACATGCCAAATCTATTCCGAGCGAAGCATGTATAGCTGCCTGCGTCAGACTTGCTCACGTTGGCAAGCCGCAGCGTTCCATCTGGGGAAAGCGTGATCCTATAGGAGTGTGCAAACACAGGCAGCCGTTTGCAATGCGACTTCCACAGCAAAGACTCATTTTAGCAGGAAGACAATGATTTCTGAATCTTGCCGAAGCTATAAGTAATTGTTTGCGAATTCAATATTTATCAAACAAAAAAATGAAGGCAAAGAAAGAGTACATCTGCCATGAATAATTCACGTTTTCTGAAATGCTGTTTCACCCCCCCAAAAAAATGCGTATTCATGTTGATGAATTCAGGATGCAGCGAGCTCCCGCTCCTCTGCCTACCTGTCGTTGGTGTGGATCGGCAGGTTTCCTTTCTTCCACAGAATGCTGGCGATGGGATAGGCCTGGGGTTTACACTCTAAAGTCACCGTGGTTCCTGCCTTGGCTTTGAGCAAAGCTCGGAGGACGTTCCCTGTGAAGTCTGGAGGAGAGGCTGATGGGGGAAACAGTAAACCCACTTCAGTACAAGGCTCGCGGCAAATCTCGGCGGGCACTCGAGGCCGGCGCGAGTTTGATCTGCGAAAATCATCAAATCTTAAAGTAATGGAGACAGACGTTTAAAACGTTTGCAGTGGGAATCAAAAAAGATACGAATCCGAGCATGACTCTTGGTCTTTACTCCTTGTGTGTGTGTGTGTAGAAGAAAAAACAAACTGAGTGAACAATAATGGAACTTTTAATTGGTTTTACAGTAAAAGATCAAATTTACTGTGCAGCCGGGAAATCTGCGCCTATCACAGCATCTTCATCACAACATCAGAGCAGCAGATATCATGAAAGGAGAAATATATTTAAATGCGTTTGACCCCACAAAACCATCTGCGCTGACCCCATTATCTGCTAATCCACACAACCTTTAAGAATGACAGTAAGATGACCTTTAAGATTCTTTGCCAACAATGATTTGAGGATTTAAGGGGAGAGATAAATGCCATCCTACCTAAAACCATTAGTTCGGCCGCAAAATATATGACACCGTGTTTATTCTCGGCCACACACTGGTACATGCCGGCGTCCGACAGTGTCAGCACCGACACTGACAGGACTCCGTCCTCCACGTTGATCCTGTCCTGTGGGAGGGAGAGGATGAGAAAGCAATCATTTTGCCTCGCACCTAAAGGTGGCGTCGCACTGTGGGTAAACACCGGGGTTGGGCTGAGAGGCCCGTCAACATTGCGTGTAATTCAAATCAGTCAGAGCATACGTGCACCACGTTTTTTTTTTTGTTTTCCTGATTATTGACTTACTCATCCTGCTGCGATCATGTAAACATGTTTCAGTTTGCTGCCTCGTCTGCCTGCTGCCGCTTTCCAAACGAAACATCGCCTCCAGTGGAAAGCCATCTTGTGAGACGTGTGTGTCGGTGGGACTCAATTAAAATGTTCCGTTATAAAAGTTAATTCTTCTCATAGATATGGCTCATTAAAAATGAGTGTTGAAGGTGCTCCATGTAAGATTTGCGCCATTAAAGTGCACTGCTTCGCCAAAAAAGCATTTCAATTTGAACATACAGCGAATAGTAAAGATTTTTGGGGCAATTTATGGGCACATTAAGGGAGATAAAATGAAACCAGTTGGAGAACGACAGCAAACAGTAGACGTGCTGCTCGGTGCATAAATATAAAGCTATGGCTGAGCTCCGGCTGGACAGCCGGTTAGTGGAAAACGCTCACGCCACACAGAGAGACAGAACTCGGTTTGTACGGTGGAGCGTTTCTGTGCAGTTTGCATGTTCTTCCTGTGCGTGCATGCGTTTATCTTGTCTGAAACAAGCAGATGGGATCAACTGGAGAATCAAAATAGTCCCTGGCTCTCATTTTATGTGCATGATTGTGTGTTTCTCTGTGTTTGCTTTGTGATGCACTGACTGATCTCAGCTCAATGTGGGCCGGGATGGCCCCCCGTCCCCCCCCCACCCAGCCCCCCGCCACTCTTACTGAGAAAAGCGTTACGGAGGGTGAACGAAGGAATGAATAATCTAAATACACACGCGCCCTCCGTTTAGAGGCATCAGCCAGCCTGACCCATCATGCATGTCTTTAGATTGTGTGAGGAAGCCCAGATATGTGCAAGAAAAAACACACACATGCAGAGGGAGGATATGCAAACACACTGAAAAAATTCAGCCCGTCTTGGAGCTGAGAGGTTCATGACCACTTCACCATCGAGCAGTTGTGCTGAAATTCATCTTCCGGCTTTCAAAACGCAATTTCGATCCTCATTTCTACAACAGAGATATTATTCCCAGGACCAGAATAAAGGCTGGCATTTAAAAATGTCTTCTCAATAATAAAGTTTCACCAGTTTGCATTTGCAGGCTGATTCAAAGGAGATCTGCCTCGCCTGGAGCGCATTAAGCTCGGCTAAGAAAACAAATCTCCGGCAGCAGGTCAAAGTCACAAAGTTTAAAGCTACAGATCTCAGAATATGCGAGGCGGCGCGCATTCCTCCGGTGGTCTGGAGTGAGGTGCGCTGCTACAGTATATTTCACAGTAGATTGAGCCCATTGTCCCCCTAAATCTGAAGGAGCTTAAACATGCGGCATGAATAATGAAAAACAACCACTGAGTCCATTCAGATGAAATGGAGCAATCTCTCGGGAAGCGCACTGATCCACTCTCTAAGACTGTGTAATCTGCCAAGGTAAAGCAGAATAAGAGACAGTTACATCCGTGTCTCATCACTGGCACACCTCAGCAAGGTGTTTACACTCTCTTCTCATCTCACTCTGAATTACACTTGGAAGAAAAAAAAAAAAAGAAGAGAGAAACAGCGCAAGGGTGTTTTGTGCCAAGCTCGGCGAAATGAAAGGATGAGGCGAAGCCGGAGATTAAGTCTTTAAAATGAAATACTTGAAGGTGGCAGACGAGGGGCGGCGATTTACCTCGGAGAGGAGCTGCTGGCCGTTCTTCAGCCACGTGTAGGCGGGCTTGGGCTTGCCATTGGCGCGACACTCCCAGTACAGCCTCTCCTCTATGGCCAAGGCCGTGTCCTTCATGGTCTGGATCCACTGAGGCTTGGCTGGGGACACACAAATATTCTCCGGTGAGAAATCCGACGAGAAAGCAGACGGCCAAATTTGAGTAAAGAGAATGATCTCATTAAACCTGGCGAATCCGAAAGTGGAAGGAGAAAGGAAAAAAAAAAATTTAAAAAAAGAAAAGGCAGACTGGCAGCTTGAATCAGTGGGAAACATAAAACGTTGGCAGAATGGATTCGTCTTTAAGAGGCTAAAGCAGAGAAAGATTGAATGCAGAGTATCGGTTTCATCACTTAAATGTGTCAGCTGCCTGTGGCAACTCACTATTAACATGAAACACTGAATCACAAAGCAGGGCGCACTCATGACTGGTGAAGAGCGCCCGGCATCACCATTCACCCCAACCTGTCACCTACGCTCTGTGTGTGTAATCAACAGCAGCGCCGCCTGTTTCTCAGCCAGCACACAACTCCCTGCATCTCCTACATATTTACAGCTTTCCAGGAAATTTCATGCTTGGAGTGCCGCACTCATAATAAGCATGGCTCACTTTGCAGGCACTGTACATACTGTCAATTCCAATTTCACAAATGTCATTTTCTCCTCTTTCACAAATTCAGGGGAGGGGAGGAGAGACAGTGAAATTAAAAACAAGAGATCAACAAGTAGACTTTTTTTCGGCCGTGTGGACAACAATCAGTGGATCCAATAAAGTTGATATCAGATAATTGCATTTCCTTCATTTGTACCACTTAATCTGATTCATGATCTGAAGAGCAAT
>JAUESE010000060.1:7423775-7435777 GCA_032274725.1 Malacoctenus triangulatus
CGTCTGACTGTCCCTCTGCGATGGACTGGCGACCTGTCCGGGGTTTTCCACGCCTCTGCTCAATGACAGAGCTTCAGAACCCCCCCACCCCTGCAACAAATTAACATTTCACAGTAAAAGCTTCCAATGACTGCAGGTGACCAAGGGCCTTCTACTTGTCTGTGAATCCCAAATCTTGTTAACACAACTGTTTTTTTTGTTTTCTTTATTTTGCACCAACTTGATTTTGGGAGTCGCAAATCCCCACAACCCCCCAAGACTCAATTTTTAACAAGGCAGAGTATGTTTATTTTACTAGCAATCCTAGTGCTATTAATAATCTATAAAGGAGATAAAAAAAACAAATAAAAAGGTAGAATTATGCTGCTGCTCTAAAATGCTCAGTAGTATTGTCTCGCTAATATCCCTGTGACTGCTTACCGCAGTTCGCAAATGAAAAGGAGCAACTCTGTTTTTCACGACAGTCGTGGTGAATATTTAGCGACTTGCTGCTGAGGATCCGAGTGAGCCCGAGAACACATAAAACACAGCAAGACTGCGGTTCAGTCCAGTCGGGAGATATTCAGTGTTTAGTGGAGAGCAGAAGGCCTTTTTGATTTTCTGCTCTAAAAGAACACAGAGCGAGTATTGTTCAACCAAGACTGGAGTGCTCTTTCTCGTTTTGGAAGTTTATTTAAGAAGTCTGGCGGCACAACTGCTTCTATTTCTTTTATATGTGTTTTTAAAGGAGAAAAAAAAAGATTGAGGGATAAAATGGTCTTATAGAAATTCTGAATTCACTTTGTGGCATCAAGCCAGTTGAACAGTAAGTATTCCCCTGGCAAATAATTTCCACTTTGTGGTATTTTTTTTCCTCTTTAAAACCCAATTGAATGCCGAGATGCAATGCAATTAAACATTTCAGTCCAAATGTACAAGCTGATGATTTTGTCAGGGTAACAAGAGAAACATTAGGTTTACCCATTATATATGCTGTTTTTCTTACTGTGAAATCGAGACATTTGAGATGATTAGTAATTCTGGCCAATCAAAAATCTCGCCTTCTTTCTTCGAATTCATATTTTCCACCAGTAAAGTGCCCTAAAAAAACTGCATTTAAAAGAAAACACCAACTCATAAAGATAAACCTATATGTTGCACAAATAGCATCCTGAATTTGAGCTGCGAGCAAAATACTGGAGCGCAGTCGGCAAAGTTTCCAGTTGTGCACACGCCTCCTCCTGTTCTTTGGAAAGACAGAAAACAAGAGTGGCAGAGAAAATATGTGTCCACTCTCTCTGAATGTTTTAATAAAAGTTCAGTATTCTCTCCAAGCTTTTATGCATCTTCTGAGAGGCGCCGCATCCTGTAGGTGGATGTCCAGCCTGAGAGCCATTAGATGCATTGTTTGTAAATATGGTCGGGGAGAGGCTCGACGGGCAGATAAAACAGTTCTGTTTCCGAGAGCCGTCCTGAGGGCACGTTACTCACACCGCAGCGCGGTAGATTTATGGAGGCCAGTAGTGTGGCGCCGGGGCAACGTGAATTCAGAGATTTCAAAGTGTCACGATGGAGTGACCTTGACGAGACGGAGGGGTTTGTGTGTCGGCGCCCTGTGCCTCTCAGGCTCCTCGGCTCCTGACTGGATGAGCCGGTAATCTGCATCACCACCACTTTGCGACTGTGAACGGTTTCAGGCTTAAAAAGGGGGCACGTTACAGACTGACATGCCAGAACGAAAACAACAAGCACACAGATAGGAGCAGATGCGTGCATGCCATGTTTGTTTGCAAAGCTTGTAATGCAGCGAGAAGGGCTAAAGTGCCAGAAGTACAGGGGGAAAAAAACACACTGAAAGATTGTTTGAAACAACAGAAACATGAGCAGCAAAATGGAGAGGAGAGCAGCTAACAGCCGTGGCATACAGCAGAAATATCTCCCTTTTTTTCCCTCTCCATCAGGTCTCATGAGATAACAAAAGCAGCAGAGATAAAGCAGCCTGCAAACTAGACAAAAAGCACAGAGGAGCATATACCTCTAAAGTCCCACCAAAATAACCAGCTCCTCCAGAGATTAAATTATTTGCTCTCTGGCTCTGAATGCGAACACCCAAGTTGTTATCGCCAGCAACATTTTGCTAATGGTTTAAACCTAATGTTTGAGAAAAGTTAGAAACGTAATAACAGACCTTCTCCCAGACTGTAATCAGCACAGGAGTTAGCAATCAGAGCATAACAAGCCGCTCTGTGCACAGAAGTATTAATTAATTTTTTATTTTTTTTTAACAGTAGTTCAGACGGAGGTGCAAATTATTCACACTAGACAATGTGAGAAATAATGCAGGCAACACCATGTGCAGATGAAATGATACGTTTGCCACAGGTAATGACACATTTATTCCAATGATTGCAAATTAAGTGCAAGAAAAAGCCTGCATTGAAATGGAAAATTACATAGCTTTTATCAGCATAATGACGAGTAGAAGTCGATCCATGTGGCAGTTTTCCTACAATCCAACTATTGAGTGGTGACATATTTATGAAAAGGTTACAGATTAGATTAATGAAATCGGTACCTGCTTATTTTTTTACAAAAAAGGTAACTAATACCAGAAAAGTATTTTGAACTAGGGCCACATTAAAGAGTGGATCACATGGTATTAGTCTCGAGATGAAGATAAATGACAAATGATCCCAGCTGATGTTGGGTGGAGGAACGTCGACAGGTGAAACCTGCAGACCGTACAGGAAGTCCCACAAACTCAGACATCAACCAGTGATGTTCCCACAGTTGAGGCGAGGTGCTAATGACTTGACCACTATATGGTCCGATCGTCCATGCAGTTACTACAAGACTGTCGACTGGATTCCCCGGTTCTCTTATTGCTATATTAATCATTTATCACGAGTAATACATGACCTATAAGCCAATTATTGCCTCTTGCAGTGGTGGTAAAAGTAAAAAACAATTTGTGCGACTGCCCCCTGAGTCAGATGTGCCCTGAAATTAAATTGGTTTGTTTTTGACTCTTGCGACACTCTCACATCAAATGTCATTGGGCTTGTCGAGTGTTTTCATAAACCGCAGTAAAAAAAAAAAAACAAAAAAAAATCTCCTTGACGATAACAACAAATGGATTGCTCGCGCTCGTATCTGCGTGTGCATGCTGGTTTTTGTGCGAATGCGCTGCGGCTCCTGCCGCATCCCTACAGATGTGTTTTGTGTTTGTGTGGCTGGTTTATAAACCTTAAAGCTGGCTTTCCATATATCTGTAATCTTCTGCTGTATTTCATTTTCTTTTTTATCCCTCTGAAGATTTGTCCCCGACTCCAGCTGTGGCCCCTGTTCAGAGCAGTATGTATCACCGCCCGCAGCCTCGGTAGCCAGCCAACTTAGAAGTAGCGCTAGAGATAGACAAGCTTGTAGGCGTGTTGGTGCAGCGAGTAGCCGGCCGTAGCCTCAGCAAAAGTTTGTTCTTTACAAACGCACCAAAATAATTTGGTTTGCCTTGTGCATGGCGGTGCAAAGAGACAGAAAGTCTCCCTGTGAGAGCGCCTTGTCATGAAAGAACAGTTGTGGTTGTTTAATTTGCAATTCAGATTGGCTGTGCAATCCCTGCTACAGGTACTCCACGTAGACTGCACTATGGGATGCACTGTACTCGTACAGGCGCTGCTATTAATACAGTTTTCCCACCCGCTCTAACAGTCCCACCCTCATTTCATCTATAGAGCCTGCTTGTTGCACGATGCAGAGTATTAGTCTCGACAGCTTTGTAGCAGAAATCTAACATCTGAGGCCACAACTGCTCTCTCTCAGTTCCCGGCTCCATCGCCGGCAAATTCGACTCATCCTCCTTCAGGTGTGCAGCGCTCCCTCACACGTGCACCAGCCAATGAGATATTTCTGATCTCATCTTGACGCACCTGAACTTTGAAGTCACAATGGGAATGGAGACGTGGAGCCGTTTCAATCTATTCTGATATCTGCTCGTGTTGGTGGGTGGGGTGGGGGGTGGGGGGGGTGGAGGGGTGGGGTTGTCAGGAAATGCCAGCTTTGCTTAAGATGGAGTGAAGACTGGATGTCACTCCCGCCCACGATCTCTATATCTACCCTTTATGAGGCGAAATCCAGCTCTGCTCAATTGAGTCTGGGGCCCTGAATTGCCTTTTGAACTGTCGTCTTGAAGGGTTTCTGCTCGACGCGGTGTTCTCGGGCTGCGGGGGATCCTATTTGCCTCTGCTAATCCTCTTTTCTTGCCTTCTTTCTGCTTTTTCCTCTGTGCCTGTCTGTGTTTTCCTTTCCTCCTAATTTCCCTCCTCCTATTTCTCCTCTCTTTATCAGTTCCAGCCCTGTTGAACGTAAGCTCCTATGTGAGTGACACCTTTGCCAAAATCAGCTGGACTGCCAGAGAAGAGCAGCGGGACTTGCAGCTTTATGTGGCTTATATGAACACCCGTAAGCTACTTTTCCTGTGCCCGCCTTGCTGAACATTGATAGGAATTTCAGGTTGCATCATGTTTAGGTACACCTGGGAATCTTCAACAACCACATCTAAAAATACATATTATAAGCCTCCATGACTTGCTTCCATCAGTCCCATGCTTATTTTTTTTTCTCAATGTGTTTAAAGTTACATCAAGTGCCACGAATGTATTTCACAACTTGAGAGCCATTTAGTGCACAGCAACATCCTCGTCTCTGTGGCTACTAGCATGAATGCTAACGCACACTTGCTGCATGTGCGCTTCTTGTGCTTGGGTGTGTAGGTGATGGTATCTGGAGGATTTCAGAGGCTATAAACTCCTCTCAAAGTTCCCACGTTATTGAGGGGCTCGAACCCGGGACCGTGTACACTGTGCGCCTCATGGCCAAGAGGCTGCTCGATAGCGCTAGCATTTTCGAAGAGGTTATCCAGACGAGAGCAACAGGTGAGAGCAGAGTTTGGACCTCCCGTCAGTAGAGAGTAGTGACTTTGCATTTGAGCGATTGGTGAATGAGTGAAATCCTGATTTGTCAACGTGTCAATTCCCTTTTTTCCTTCCATTGTTGATATTCCTGAAGAAGTGAGGAGGTGCAAGTCCAGCCAGGACGTTTCTCTTATTCTCCTGTGTCTTGAGCTCAGTGTCTCTTTGCTGTCCTCAGGTGTGGCCAGTCAGGGGAGTGACTTCTCCACTCAGGGCTGGTTCATCGGGACCATGTGTGCCGTGGCACTGCTCACCCTGGTGGCACTTATGGCCTGCTTTGTGCGAAAAAACAAAGGCGGCAAGTATGCAGGTACGCCACCGCTCCAGCGACAAGACATGTTCTCCATGGAAAAAGGTCAGTCATTCTTGGACCAGGGGAGGAACCCCCTTTTTCGTTTTGCTCGCAGAAGTGACCCAATCAATGAATGGCTGTGTTTGAAACGCTGTGCTACCAGAGAGCTTTGTGGTGATTCGCATGATTTGCAAAAAATGAAGCGTACAACTAACAATAAAATGAACTCTACAGCAGAGGTGTCAAACATGCAAATCTGGACAAAGATATGCAGCATTTAACACTCGCTCCATATTTTTGCATTGGAAATGGCCTTTGTGTTGACGCCACATTATGAGGGTTAGTTGGTGTCGACGCTATTGCAGAAAATGTACAGACAAGCAATGACCAGCTTTTCTCAGCATTAGCCTGAAGTAAAAACTCTGGCAGATTTGATTGGAGATTTCACTCACGTTTACAAGGTTCAGTGAAAATGAGTTTCAGGACTTGCTCTTACGCCCTCGCACAAAAACGGAGGAGAATTACTTGCAGGTGCTATTATTTATAGGCTGATAATGTATCCTTGCTGCTTCAGCCCCTTTGAAACCAAACAGGGCTGCAGACGCACAGTCTGAGACTGAACTCCAAGAAGTTTGACACCTCCGCTCAACAGTTCAACAAAACAAAATTTGTGTGTCTTTGTGATGCAGTGAAACATCCCCAGCAGCCATCATGTAAAAACACTCAGAAGCTAATTTCTCCTTTTTCTTTATTGATGTTTAGTTACAGTTGGCACACAGCTGCGGTTTGGACTGGGGATCGAATTGCAAAACCACTTAAATTACAAGAGAGCGAACATTTACAGTTAAGCTGTACTGTGACATTTTGTCAGTGAGTTTGCTTCAATGCAGTTCTCATATTTGAAATTGTTCCCATTACAAGATAACCCATTAAAAGATATCTGCTCGCATTTTTTTTCAAAGTGTGTCAGCCCCTCATTAGTTCTGCTATTAATTACTTCAGCTTCCACAAACTGGAAATTGAGTGAAACTGAAATTCAATCGACTGTCTCACTCATGAAAAAATGACATGGCATACGTGCGAAGCTCCTCCGTAGCACCAAGCAGGCAGGTTTCAATACAGCCAACCCTCAGCCTAACCCTCCACGCTGACCCCCATGTCGTCTATCTCATGTTATGCATGCATGCGCAACACCTCTGCATGCCAACACTGTCAAATCCCGAGATCATCCAGGAGACGCGTGCAGCCACTGTGGCTGGGCTGCATAGGAAGTAGTTTGTTTGTTACCTTTGATTATATAGCTCGTCAGGCGAGACGAGGGGGAATCAGCTGGCTTTGTTCCACTCCCTGTCGCCCCTCAACCTGTACAGACCTTTCTGGCGCCTTCGCTGGCCCTTTGTGCTTCCCCCTGAATCAGAGCCAAATGCAGTCTCACAATGGTCATACCTGCAAAGTCTTTTTTTTTCCCTTTCTCCTTTCTTACCATTTCTTTCCTCTCAACTTGCCTCCTTCTCTCCACTATACCCCACTTCCTTTTCCTGCAGTAGCTTTTGACACGAAGCGCTGAATATTTCATCAGCCTCTTTGGATTCCTCCATTGCCCATCCAGCTCCTTTTTTCACTAAGCCCATCTTTTGTCTCTCTCAAAAGCAACGGGTGGTTCTGTAAAGCATATTTACTCTGAGGTCGTACATCTAACACTGAGCAGACGTGCGGAGGAGATGCTCTGTGCGCAAAAAGACTGGCTGTAGTGTTTTGCAGAGCAGTTTATATCATCCATGACGCTAAAAACCATCAAAGCTTCAATGTCAAATTTTGGTTTTGCTTCTGTTGCCAGTAATCGTCTGGCAGACAATCTTTGCAATCGATTTAAAAGATCAAGAAATGGATGTTACCGTGTTAATTTAACTTTCAGATGCGGTGTGTTGTGGAGAGAGTGGAAAGTAGCTGCATCTGTGCATGGAAATGCTGAACTGTTCTTTGTTGTTGTTTTTTCTGCCTGTCCTGCAGTGAAAGAAAAGGAGGATCTCCATCCTGACTTGGAGTCACAAGAGCTGAATGACGACACGTTCAACGAGTACAGGTGAGCCACTGGAACCTGCACAGCAGGTGGGAGCTGCGGCGTGTGGTTGTGACGAGGGGCATCACATTTTTCATTCCCCTTGAAAATGCATTCTGCTGACGCAATATCTCTCAAACAGCCATATGTTGAATGTTTCCTCTCTGAGCAAAGTGACTTTTCAACTGTATCACAGTGATGTTTTTTCCCCCTCTTACCCTGAAAGCAAACCGCGCATTCATGAACTTTACCAGGATCAACCTAGAAGCCATTGTTCCCGTCATGTAATGGGCTAGGTAATCACACGGTGTCGTTAGGAGCAGTTGGTAACACTCAGCTTAAGCTTTGTTCCCTTTTAGTTAGAATTATGTGCTTTTACCTTGTTGTCCGATTTAATGGTGTGCTTGTGTCTGCTCCTTCCTGTCGGCCATTCTTGTGTGTTTGAAAGTGTGTGAGTCCATCTATTTTTGTGCCTCGCTTGCTTTCTGTTTTTTTGTGTTTTTTATTGAGTGTTTCCAATTTTACCCCCAAATTACATGTGCTTGAAAAATCCCTCCCTGTGTGCCACCCCTCTGTGTGTGTAGTGTAATTACAGCTGACTTACAGACTGGTACCACTCTAAAAAAAAAAAACAAAAACACAATGCTGTAGTTTTTAGTCAAATAGTCCAATTATCTTAATTGTTCTGTGAATACGTCTTAGCCCCCGCTTTTAATTTGGCAGGGTTTCTCCTGCTTGGCATGCAGGTCCAAACTCAAACAAACACCTTCGAGTGCAGCTCCTCAGCAGCGCGCTCGCGCCAAAACAAAAACACTCAAAGTATTCGCCCCTCCAATCAGACACCTGAGAGACGTCGCCAAGATCTGAAGACAGAGTCAGATGAAATCAGGCTGCACATCCCCATTTTTGTGGAATATTTTCCATCGTCCTGGGAAACAGTAATTATTCCTCTTCTAATGGTGTTCAAAAGCGGAAAACACAGATTCATCTGCCTATAAAGCGACACTGTCACATTTCGCACATTTGGAGTGAGCCTCACATAATTAACTCTAAACTCACACTCCACACTGTTTGTCTCCTAATCAGTACTGAATTTTGTCCAAACGCTGGACACAATTTGGTTCATTAAATTGTATTTTAGATTAAATGTCTGATAGAAAAACAAAGTCACAGAGCCTGCTCAACTCGAGGTGCTATTAAGTGCTAATTTGTCCCAGAATAATAATGAGCCTGTCTTAAAAGCATTCGATTTTAAGGTGAATTCAACAACATTATCTAAATAGTTCAGTTAGAAATGCACTCTTGCCCTATTTGATTCCATCAATCCTTATGCTTTATTCGTTCCTTTGGTGACATACAAGTTACGAGTTTGCTTCGATAACCACCAGGCCCCCACAGCCCCCACTGACCCTTGCCAGCATGCTAACCATTTACAAGACTCATCGAGCTCTGAAGTTTTAGTCCACCTGTACAGTTGACGCTACGTCACCTTCCGGGCCGGAGTCCCGCGTGACGTCACGCTCCTCCTGCAGACTCAGTGGCCTCTGTGATCAAGCAGGGACTCGATCAAAACAAATTAATCAGGAGGCACGCTTTAATTTCTTAGCAACACTGAATTTCAATCAGACTTCAGGCTCTTTGATCTGCTGCCTGATGGCCTTATCTCCCCTCCAGTCTCACCAGCTCCTGCGTGTGACTGACATGTTTGGGAACCGACTAATGGTACACGTGTAACACGAGATGTCACGACGCGCCACGCGTCCGCTCACCTGGGAGACTGGCAGCTGTAGGTTTGGGTTTTGGGCGCTGACTCACGCGTTATTATCGGGCTGTGTGCTGCAGAGGAGGCCACGCTCCGACAATAGAGGAAGCCTCTGCAGCAGGCGCAGAGATTCTGGATGCAAAGCGATTGCTGATGGGGGGGAAAAAAAAATCCCGCATTCAGCGACGCAGGCATAAACTAAGCATTGCAAATGGGCGAAAAACTGGGCCTTTTGAGCCTGAAGCAGACAGCTGTTGTACTTCATAATAGCTGTTGAATTTCCATTGTTTGCATTGTCGAGCGTCTACGGCGACAGTTTAGGGAAAATGGACTGAATCCTATTTTGCTTGACAGCGCTGCAGCAACTGTGTGACAATGGCGTGTTTGTTTGTGCAGGAATCACCTAAAATAGCCTCTTCTGTCTGCTTTGATTCTGCTTGTCATCGCATTATTCACAACATGATTACTCACAATTGTGTGGCTGCTGCCAGTTGCGTTACCGCAGCTCCTGCCAAGAGAATAAATCAGTTAAACAGCAAAAAGAGCACATAGCCGCTGGTGTCCATGACCCCGATCATAGATCGGATCGTCGAAAGTGTCTTAAAGTGTGGACGATCGCATAACTTGGGATAACGGCGAAGGCGACGTGGGTGGTCGATCTATATGAATTCTGACTTCTCTGTAAGTTCTCGGATTACTTTCTAACACGCCTCAGCAGCTGTTTTCTTTAAAAAAAACAAAAACAACCCGGCGTCAAATCTTCATAAAACGAGCCTTTCGCAGTTTGTTATTGATAACGCGGATGAGGAGAGATGAGGCGAGGTGCAGTAGGGAAACACTGATACTGTTGACAGCCTCCCGGATCCCGACTCCGACTTCGGAGCTCGCCAAGCGGGCGGAGTCGCGCTGCGTGCTTGTAAGTTGGCGCAGATGTTTTGGCTGCAGCGATCTGTTCAGAATGCTTCTCATGGTCGGTTTTCACGAGGCTGCTCTGAGTACTGTCCCCCCAGAGTGCCCTTAGCCTCACTGTGATGTTGTTTTCCCCGGCTTTAGTGCTGGATTCAGGGCTCTCTTGTGCCCTTTGAATCTCCGAAGGCAATAGACCACCCACTGGTGTGCCACGTGTCTGGGGAGCCGACAAGTGGTAATTATGCTTCAGATGATTCCTCTTCGGAGACGGCCCCTCCGCCGCTTCGCCTCCCTGTCCACTGCAAGAACAGCAGGTGTCATCGCTGGAGTAACCAACCAGCGTGATGCAATATTTTCCTCAGCTACTTTATGTTGTTGTTGGGGTTTTTTTTGTGTTTTTTTTTTTCCCCCTGCTTTCGCATCTGCGCCTCCCATCTTCTCATATTTATACGTGCAATTTGGGAGTGGGCAGCAGGTGTGGGCAAGTTTTCCTCCTCACACCTTTGAACAGAAATAAATACAACTTCAGGTGCGAAGAGGGAGAGAAGGAAAATATAAAAAAAAAAAAACAACTTTTCACCCGAAGTTTCCGAGCTGCCCCCCGGACCAAGTCAGCGTGGGTCAACGGCGAGACAAATTTAATTACTTTCTGCCCGGTGATGTGCCTCCGTTTCTCACCTGTTTGTGGGGTTGAAGGGGGGGAAAAAAAAGGCTTTTCCAGGAGAGCAGCTGAGACTGTGAGCGGGGATCCAAAGTCTCCAGTGAGCCGGGGCTCAGAAGCACTCAGCCCCATTTTATCACTGTATTCAAAGTCACTGTGGGCGGGCCAGCCGCGGCTGTGGCGTTTCCACTGCTCTTAGATAACAGCCACTTATCTTCAGAGCTCGAGAGTCGTCAGAGAAAGGAGGTTTTGATAAGAGCTGAAACGCGGACCTTATGCGGCTTGCATCGTAAACGGCCTCATGAAATGGGAAAGATAAGATTGGTTATTAAAAATCCCCGTGAAGGAGACCCAATTTGTAATCTTAGCTTGAACCGCGTCTCCACGCCGCAATTCTGCTGCCGGTGTTGAGCCCGTATTTGACACAGGTGTCAACTACAATACGCCTCAAATGGCACTATCATATACGAGCCACCTGAGCGCCTGTGAACGCAGACGCTTTGTGTTATGAATACAAAAAAACCGGGAGGAGTGACAGAGGTGTTGCCAAACACAGATAGTGCGGGGAATTAAAAAAAAAAAAAAAAAGAGGAGGACATGGAGGAAAAATCTCCTCAGTGCTTTGAGGTGACCCCGCGTCTTGTTGCGAGACACCTGCGAGCTGGCCAGTTGCCCAGCCTTTAAATTGGCATCTAATCTCCTCGGCCCGCGTGTGGGGGCCCCCGGGAATACCAGGAATGACAGGCTGTTTGTCTGGGATTGCATATGCCCCACCTTTTCTCCCCTCTTCCTTCTCCTTTTCTCAATCTCAGCCTTCACCCTCAACCCCCCCCCCCCCCCCCCATCTCCCCTACACACACACACCTCCTACTCGCCTTCTTTTCCACTGCACTCTGGCAATTTCCATCGCCGGCTCTAAAGAGATTTGAAATTGCCTTTGGTCCTGAAGCCTTGGCAATTAGCAATTAGTGAAGTGATTGTAGCAAACCCTCCCCGCCTCCCTTGTGCTCCCTCTCCTGCTGTGCAGCCGCTGCATCCACCCCTGCCTGCTGCTTTTAGTGATGCATTGAAACCATAAGACCTTGCTGTGTGAGTGGGAGCCATTGTGTCTATTAGTGTAGTGAAGCATTTAATAGTCTTTACATCCAGAATATTCTTTGTTTGCAAGTGTTAATGTGCGTTTCGTTCTTATTGTGTGCATGTGTGCGCGCGTGCTCGTGCTCGTCAGCGATGGCCTTTTAGGGCCGCGTTTGTTGCTTTCAAACATCTGTTCCATGTGCTATACAATTTGTGTGCCTGCGCGCCGCTCAGCTGACCTCGGCCGTGGGGGGGGGGGGGGGGGGGGGGGGGGGGGGGGGGGGGGGGGGGGGGGG
>JAUESE010000060.1:7473878-7489212 GCA_032274725.1 Malacoctenus triangulatus
ATGGGCAGGAAGCAAGGCCATAATTTAAAACTGTCTTTGAAATCTGTAGGATTACCCTAAAACAATACACTGATTTTGATGGACAACCCATTTTTTGGATGAAATTGCAGCTCTTTGTTTACTTGAAGGCAATGAACGAAGCAGAACAACTCAGCTTCTACAGATGTAGATTCAGACAATCACAACGCCTGCTGACAAGGAAAAAAACAAACAAACCAGTTTTTGGAGCTTGTAGAATTATTTGAAAATTGTCTGTGCACAATGTGTTCTAATTGTTTCACATTACAAGATCATCTGAGTATCATAGAATGAAACAGTGCTTCTTTTCATTTCACAAGCAAACAATATGACACTAAATATACGACACAGTGCCGCTTCTTCCTACTTGAACCAAACTAATTGAAAAATACACTGCATTTATCACTTTCAACTTAAGATGTTATTTTAAATCATTCTCGGCAGCCCTGATGTCTCAGACAGACAAAAAGATTAGTACTCAATTAACACATTTCACCTTAATTTGGTCAATGTTAACACATGCAATTATTGCTGGCAAGAGAACAAATGCAAATGACAAATTCTATATTGAGCATGCCTCGCTGCTTTTATAACTGCACACGAGAACAGACGGGAACTGGTTGCCACCGTGAATTTCCACTGCTGCGACTGCGGCAGAGTCATTTTCAAGAGAAATGCTGGACAATCTCCGCTGAACAGCAAAACAACATGTGTCCAACAGCTTTCCATTTGGGAACTAATAGAGTTGTTGGGCTGGAGATGTTTGAGACAAGTGAGCCTAAATGATGCCAAAACAGCTGGTGAGATGTGCTCATGATTGACTTTTGCACCGCAGGTGAAATAAAACAAGGGCAATGCTGGCGACACACACAAACAGGCGCTCCGGCGCAGGCTAACGCGCATCACGACATGTGAGCACTCACACATCCCAGCGAGCCCGTATCCCCTCAAAGGAACTCCTTCGCAGCCTCCTCTCATGTTTTTATCATGCGGCGTTTGATCCCACCCTCCTTCTCTCTGTGTCTCCCCTCCAGCTCGTCCAATTTCGAGAGGCCAGGTGCAGTCTTGTTCAGGGGAGCCAACACAACGGCCCTCCAGTTTATCGCGCCCGCACCAACACCGCAGTCGTGTGCAACAAGTCATTGTGGTGTTTTGCCACTCCAGGACTGGAAACATTTTCTCCCTTTTGAAACCGACTGTGGGTGTCACGGCAGGAAGGAAACCTTTTGCTCTCCTTTCTCTCCTCCAGCTTTCTTCAGTCGTTTGCTGCTTTCTATGGCAGTGAAGGCAGCGTAGGATTCAACAGCCGAAGGGCAAAAGGAACGGATTCACAGAAAGTGAATATTAGACCCGTCCTGTGTTCGTACACGCCTGCTACGAAATCAAACAAACCCGGCATGGTTTGTGTGTTGTTCGTTTGGAATGGCAAACTGGGCCACTTGAACCCCCACACCGACCAGTTGAGAGGCGGGTCTCGAACAGCTTCTAAGCAAACTCTGGTGGAGTCTGACTGAAGTGCAAACACAGCATGGGGCAGAGCCTGAACGCGGCAAACCCAGGAAGTGACAGGTGTCAGAGGCGCCATCTTTTCGCAGCACATGTTCCTGGTTGGTGTTGGCAAACAGGGGAGATGTCTCCGCTGCTTCTCTGGAATCCTTTCTACGTTTTCTTCAAGCGGATACTCTCAGCTGGTGAAAATATCGCAGTGAAACCAGTCGCAGTAGGAGTGTGGATGGAATGACAAAAAGGTTTTGTCACAACATCTCATTTTGCAATGATCCAACGTACTTCTTGTTTACTTTTCCTGCTTCAAGAGTGATAATAACAGTGGGACCATTGGTCAGTTCCAGGGTGGTTTTAAGTGCTTCATTATAGCCCAAGAACCACAGGAGCGACACGGCCTCACATTTATCACACGGCCAAATTGACAGCCAAGTGAGTGAATAATGATGTTTTTCTGATACTGCTGTGAGTGCGAGAAAGTGTTTGTTGACAAGGTTGTTAGCTTAATTCATCACTGCTCTGTCACAACTTGTTCCCTCCAACGCCCATGAGACCATCAAGCAAATTATTGTGGCTTTCAGGTTTAAGTCCGCCGCTTTTGCGGGACGTTTTGTGCGTGTGAGTAATGAAAAGTATTGTTTACCAAGATTTTATTGTGAGCTAAGCATCTGATCATGCAACAGTGCCTCGAGGCGCAGTGCCACCCCAGAGTCTGTGCTGATTGGACTGAATGGGGTCAAACAGCGCGGCTACACTGATGATTACAAAATCGGCGTCCTTTGTCCACTCTGAGCTGCGACTTTGGGCCTGTTTGTGACGGGAGCTGAGCGGGGATTGAATCTGGCATTTTCCACGGCGACACTGCGTTCGTGCAACTGCCAAAAACAACCACGACAGCCTCTTGCCAGCCAAAAAGTTATCCCATGAAAAACATGCTGTATCTGTTTAATTCCCAGCTATTATATCATCAACTGATGTCTGCATAATGAGGTCATTGGCAGAGGGGGTGCATGTACACCTTTCCCCCCACCACCACTCGCTCCATCTTCAGCGTACCAACCTATTTAGTCAAGCCGGCTCCTCTCCCCTCCCACCGCAACCCCACCACCATCATTTCTGTCAGCCATTCTTCTGCTCTATTGAGTGCAAAGCCACTCATGCCCTCTTTTCCTCAACTCAAGCAGAATCATTGGCACTGACAAACATCGTTATAATGTTCCTCAATGAGTGCTCCACCTTTAGCTGAATGTTATAGCCTGCGGGGGGCTCTTCCCTCTTTGTGCTGACCCATGTTTGCATGCCGGCAGTTTGACTGTCCACTCCAGTGATTCACCCAGCCGAGTCACCTACATTCGATTTTGCTGAGAGTAAAAAAAAAACATTTAAAAAGGGGGGAAAAAGTTAATAAAGCAAAGATTTCTCCTTTCTCTCGTCTTGCATGTTTGCGAGACATCAGGCTGTTTGAAAGCAATAAATGTAAACTTCTAATTAACACACAGTGAAGGCCACCCAGTGAAGAGTACCTTAGAATTTATTAGAGACTATTTTTAGTGATGCATCGAGGCAATGCTGACTGCCAGAAAAATCAAGATTAATGAGAGGGTTGTTTGTCTCTTTCCCGCCTCTGTTAAAAAAGCAACAATTAGGAGAAACATATTGCTTGAAATTAATCTCACACCAGTGCCGCGCTGATGATACACACGATATGAAAACAAATATTTTGGAACTGCAACGGCTGCAATGTTTGGCCGGTGACATTTTGTGTGGATTCAAATAAATAAATATTGGTCCTGATGGATCGCGACACTATTTGGAGCTGCGGTGAATCTGTCTTTTAGTGGTCTGGGCTCAGCATTTTCTGTGATAAGATAAACTCCTGGATGAACATCGTCCTCACCATCATTCATATGAGATGAAAAATGCTAAACATGTTCCTTTACGTTCCACGCCGAAGCAAATGGGCCCCGCACGTATCTGGGCGTGAAACTCTGGAATGCTTCGGATGCATTTGTGTTACACTTGGCGTAAATTAGTCACTTTAAAATTTAAGCACGCTAATATGCATAAAATATTAATCCGTGGACTCCCAGAGATGCACTGCCAGTGAGTCTATTGGGGGCTGGAATATTCATTGGAGCAGAGCGGTGCATGGAGAGAGCCTGTGCACTCCAAGTGTTAACGCTTTGAGTCCTGTGTGGATTGTCCTAATACTGAGCTTCAAAGAAAAGTCAGGCGTGTCCCCAGGCTGGCTTTGTCCTAAAACCGTTCCTTCACCCATGATTTACAACGTATAATTACAGATGCAACTCTCTGGCGACCTTGTTGACTTGCACCATTTATGTTGCTGAAATCCGGGCCATGAAATGCGTACTGGGTCACAAAAACAGAACAATACACCATGCATTGCTTTTTTTTTCCCCCTCCTGCCTTTTTGTTGTTTTTCTTCAGCCACCGTGTTGGTTTTTGGAGGTAGACTCGTGATACTTCACCGGTTAGGAGGCATGTGGTGACTTTGACCTTTTCTAACCTTGGCAAGATGACGCTGTGTCCGACTGTGAGGCCGGCTGTCCGTCTCTCACTGGGTTCTTTTCATTAAGTGACAGGCCTGCAAATGTTGCCAGCACTTTACCTAGTTTGGACGCATTATATATGAGCATCGGACGATGCAGGCAAGAAAATGATCATGAGCACGCCTTTATTATTGAGACAAAGAGATTGTTGGAGTAAATGGAGTATTTGGACCACACTGTGACCACATGGAATCCTAATCCTGTTTATGCTGACTCTGCTCCATGGAAGAACCCTTGTTTTGGTCGGCGAGCGCTGTTCTGCTGGTCATTTATGGCAGAAATCATGAGGAGCAAATGTACTTGTTGTCAGGAATGGGAGCCCATGCGAAGCGTTGGTTAGTTTTGTGCTCTGGGATCATGTGGTTGCTCTGTTACCCAGTCCAAAGGCTGTGTGACACACTGGTGACAGGTGGATTGCCTGATCTCTCAGTCGGCAGCCCGGCTTCCATGTGAGTTGTCACATTTTCTGGTGTATCGACGGATCCGGATGGGCCCATCAGGCCACCCGCTGAAGGGACGACTGGTCAGGGTGCACGTAACATGAGTGCTTTAAAAGTTCAGTTCCCAACTGTTTGGATCATTTACTGTCATTCCTTTTACTCTTTTTCAACTATTTCTGTCAAATAAAAACAGAAAAATCTGAAGTAAATTTTAGTGCAGCGGTATTCAAGTTATTCGCTGACATCCATTTTTCCTTGAGAGCAAAGCTTTTAACAAAACACACACACACACACACACACACACACACACACACACACACACACACACACACACAGAGCGAAGGCATGAATTACCATCTTGATCCCACCCACAGCCATCACTACGCTGCAAACTTATTGTTCTGTCTCATGCTGAGGTCACCTTCATCAAAACAAGCCTGGGTGTGGCGTTGAGCTGTCTGCAGCCTCCACAGCTGTGATCCTTTGTTCTACCTGTGAAACGTGTTATATATCACCCCGCAAAATGCATTCTCATCATTTAGCAGCAACAAAAGCAGGTTGACTTGCGAACCTGCTGGGGTTTCTTTTGCCCACAGCAGACATTGTGGAGCTCAACAGCTGTGAAGCGAACACAAATTCTGGTGTTTCCAAAGTCTATTTAATGCAACAGTGATGCGTTTTCCAGCACAAGTTTTTTTTTTTTTTTTAATCCTTCTCAAAAAGCTTAGTCATTGCATTGACAGCAAACCACTGTAACTGTCTCGCATTTAGTATCTTGGGCCCTTTTGTGCATTGTTCAATATTTGGTGCAGATTAAATATTGATTTCTATACATTTTGGAACACGGTGAAAAATGTTCCTCTGAGTTGGATTCTAAGGGGCGTTTCTGGGGACCACTCATCATTCCTCTGATGCCTACAATTTGACTCAGTGGGTAGGATTATACGATATACTTTTCTTATGGTTCTTTAATATTTCAGTCGAGTGTTCAGAAAACCTTTCTCAAGCGAATCATCCCGAGATGTGATGAAAACTCCACTAAACTTATTCTGCTCAGCGCGATGTCCTTAAAGCAATCAAGGATGAGTAGAAAATAGACAATCTCCAAGAGAGTATCTCTTGCTGATTTGCTCGCCACGCTTATCCAAATCGTCTGGCTCCTTATCAAATTGGATTGGTTTATTTGAATGGCAGTGAAGTCCCTTTTGGTCAGCGGAAGATTAATATTGATTTAATCTGAAATTGTTAAATATGGGACAGATGGCGACAGTAGAAGGACCTTGAATGCTGAAAGCGAAGTCTACAATACGCTGGTGTCCGTCTTCCTTCCAGCGCAGAGACAAGATGGACTGAAGTGTGCTCTTCAGAGAGCACTCCTGTAAACTCTTTACATTGTGAACCCATTGATTTCCTTTGAAAGAATGACCCGCAGCAGTTTCAAATCCTTTTGTAACGTCTGCAAAATGTTCGAGGAGCGTCTCGAACAAAAAATCCTTCAGAAACTTAACCACTCAGTGTAAACCCGAGTGGACTTTCGTGAGCCTAACTAAGTGGGTGCTTAAGTGCAGCGTTTTGTGGCACGGAGAATTCACAAATTAATAAACCGCTGGTGTTCCCACAAATATGGTGCCATGATTACAATAGATGTTGCATATAATCATCTCTCTTGGGAAGGTGATGCTACTGATTGTGAAAAATGAGGACCGGTTCCCACCGAAGCTGTTTCAGCATGGTCGTCCAAAGCTCATTAAAAGCTCCCTCCTTGTGCCAGTTTGGTAATTACGAGGGATTTCCTGCAAAAACCTCCATCCTGGAACATGGCCGGTCTCAACAGGGGCAAGTGTGGTCTACCTGTTCCTAAGATTAAGATAGCAGCTGTGACATCAGCATCTGACAGCACTTAAAGATATCATAAGCAGTGTGATAACGTGGCCTCCGCTTTCATCCTGAGTATCCAAGAGGGAGCGTCAAGCTTGATGTTTGTCTGGTTGTTGTTCGTTTATTCCCTGGCCCCCTCGCACAGGGGCAATCTTTGAGCCTCTGCAGACGCTGGTGGGAGCTCGGAAATCAATGCACTCAAACAGGGATAAGAGGGACTTGGTTTTGGATAACTCGGGGTGTCTTAGTGTGCATTATTCATTAGACAGGAGCGATACAGCCACAATTGCTGCAGCTGCAGAGTTGTACTGGAGACAGAGCATATGAAAGTCTCACCGTATCAGACCCCTAAATCACCAGCATGCTGAAATTCCTGGTGTTTTGGTTTCTTTCACTGTTGCAAGGCCGCTACAACACAGCCTCTGATGATGTAAACCTATTTGAAATGGAAACAAGGATGAGGCGTTCTCTGTAGCGGCCCTGCAGGCTTTTTGGGTTTTATTTTTTTTTTTGGGCTTGATGTATTAAAGATAAAACAAACAAACCCCAAAAAACTACACTCTGAAACACACAATTAGCACTCGAGGGAAAAAAAAATCCTGGAGGAATCCTCCATTTCTCAAGACTTTCAACTAATACCTCATTGATGGGCTTTCATTACGACGCAGCAGCTTGAGAAAGTGGACAGGCAATCATTTGCATGGGAGGAAACAAAGCAAGTCTCATTGAAGCATACATTTGATTGAATGGAATTATTTAAATGTACCGGTGCCGGCTGGAGTGGCTGCCTGTTAAATCTAGATGTCCTCACGGCAATTTTTATTTGCACTGCCAATAATTTCAGTCAGTGAATAACTTCTTTTCAGGCTCAGAGACGAGAGAGGGGAATGTAATCAAAAGCTGCGCGTGTACCTACTGTAAGAATCCAATTCATTACAACAGAGGCCTCGCCGTTTTTGTATTTATTTCAAAAATACGTTACCTCATTAATTTCAGGGTAAATATGTGAAAGTATTATTCATGCCACTCCTACGCACAATGTTCCTGCAAGTGGGTGGCCTTTGCTCGGAGAGTCTGGCATATATCCTCACAAAAATGAAAATACATAGAATAGCAACATACGGATTAGTGAAACCACCTCGAGGGTGTTTTCACACATATTTGCACGACTACGCTGACACACACACACCTCTACTCTTTTTTTCCAAAGGTTAAGGTTGTCATTTCTACACTGTTAGTCAGCCTTCGAAAAGGTTTCACCTCTGGAATACTTGTAAAACAGGCTACAGCCATGATCAGAGTGAACGCCCAATAAACCCCTTTGGTATATGGCAGAAGTGTGTTTATCCAAACGGTTAATCTGCACAGGTACACACACGCAGAGACCCGCACGTCGTCGTCACTCTCGAGCACGTCGCTCTGTGGCTGCACTGACACAGCTGGGAGCCTTTCTGGCTCCACTCACCAGATCTGACAGCAGAATCTTTTGGGTTCTGCATGAGTGTGATAAATTATTTTTTCCGCCGAGGTGTATAACCCCTGTTATGTTTGGACAGGTTATACAAATCCCTCCTGGATTTGACAGCCTTTGTGTGTTGAGAGTTCGTTCCTTTTGTTGCCTCCGCACGGAAACAATTGTGGAGCCAAACGGACCGAAAAAGACAAAGTTGCGATCCCGATTCCAGACAACAACTTTGTGGCATTTTGCAATGGCAATAATTGATTAATCTTGAAGTACCCTGGGTTGTAACCTCTTTTCAGGGGGACAACTACCTCCATTTCATGGTTCAGGAACTCAGCTTTTCTAAGTGAGAAGACAGATTGGCTCAAGGTTAAATGCTTTGGCAAGACAGTCATTAGTGTGCAGCGAGTGAAGGCTGGTGGTAAGAGAGAAAGACTCTACCTCTTGATTTTCTGTGAGATATTTCCCACACACACAATTTGCCCCATGCAGCCAGGAGTCGCAAGTCAATATTAAAGCCCTTAAACCATTTCAGACTAACAGGACTAATTAGAGAAATGAGGTTCAGGTCACTTCGATGAACTGTCTCTGAATTCTCACTTGGTATATGTTATTAGATGACAATCATGTCTGTTAAAATCCTTCTAATCCTGCATCAGGCCCATTTCAATTAGCTCGGCGAGGACGGTTCCTGAGCCCGAGGTGTTTCTGTTGCACACAAAAAATCGATGGAAATCTTCCAGTGTAAACACAAACCACTGAACACGGCCACTTGTTTGGGTTTGCGCCACCTGTGATAAACAACGTGGGCACAGTGTTCAGCATGTTGGAGCAGCAGGTACAGATTCTATAGCTTAAGCTGCTGTAATATGCAAACAACCCCTGGTGCCGAATTCAGGTCGACAGTGGGGGCGGGGGGGGATTTTTCCATTTTTGGTGGAGGTGACATCAGCAGCTCTACTGACACTCCCAGTGAATGAAAGCATAGGCTGCAATCTGCCATTGTGTCCTTGGCCAAGACACAACACAAACACCAAGAGCTGTTTTTCTTTTGTTTCTTACGTGCTTGTTTAGATTATTATCCCGACTAATACACACAAACATGGACGCTCTTTATATTTACAGTTTTGTATCCCAAAGACTGTTTCCATTTACAGTTGGAATAAAACATTGCATGATAATATGTCAAATATTTGCACAAAATGCACAACATACTTCATCCTGATTATCGGGATTATCATCATAGTGGAGAAGCATTTGCAGTATAGTAAATGTATTCACTACTGCCATTTTTTCATGTTCATCCTGATCCTACTTACAAATAAAGCCACAATCAGAGTACACACATGTAACATTAATGGACTCAGAATGGGCAGTTTTTAAAGAAAGGATAGAAACGAGTGCAGCACATCCAGCCATAATACCTTTTGTACTCTGTGCATCCTTCTCTCTCCATTGCAAAACCTGTAAACACACTTTGAAGTGTAAAATCAATGAAGTTCCCCTTTAAGAAACTCAAAGCACTCTCAAAACTCAAAGTGTGTCATTGTGACATCAAAGTGAAAATCCTGTGGCCCTAGACGTCCTAATTACTGCTTGGGAAAGAGAAGAAGAAATTAAATCAGTGGGGGGAAAAGCTAGACAGCAGCTGAGCTTGAATGGGAATACATTTGGTGATGTCATAATCCACATTTCCGTTTCTAATTGCAGTGTTATGCTCTTAGATTAATAATTCAGAGGCCATTTCCATTGTTACCATTGCTTTGCACACGTGGTGAGTTTCCTTCTTAGCCTCAGTGACTTCAGACTGTTGCCATTCACTTATCCTTCATCGTCATTCACACCAAATGACGGGATCACAGCAGTTAGAAAAGAACAAACAAATGGAATACACAGTATTGGACTGCGTTCAACAGTTAGGAGTCAATAACGATCAGTGTCACAGTGGTGCAGCAGCAGGATGAGCAGTGAGAATTGTTGTTAAGGTGGAGTGTTGTGTGTTTGGGTGATGGAGCAGTGGAGCAGTCTGACTGCCACCAGGTGAAGCCTGTTTCACACTGTAGTTCTCAACCCTTTTCTACACCAAGAACCAGCAGAAAAAAACAAGTGGCTCTCCATTCACCACCACCATCATGACAGATTACTCCAGCAGAGCAGCAGGCCTGAGTATCCAGCTACGTCTACGTGAAGTTCAATAATGAGGCCAGGGCTTCAAACATCATCTTACTAGAATCCTTTCTATTGTACGATGTTACTTTTTTCAGATTTCAGTTCTTTTTATTCATATTTAAGTGGTTTCTTCGTGCACCTCTAGTTGGAGCCTGAGTACTCCCATGGGTACTCATATGACACTTTGAGAAAACCTGATCTAGGTGTTTTATAGCTGAGTACAGAGTGGTCTCTTGGGCAGCGCATGGGCAGGGCGGGTGGGATTCTTTTGGAACAATGTGACTTGATAGAGATTTATACTTTCCAGAGCTTCCACACCCTCATTGACTTGCAGACTGAACACGTTTGCCACAACATATCATTTGTGCTTGTTCGTTCTACACTACGATCCTGTTTGTGAACAGTAAAACCCTGAATGTGCTCAACAGCAGCTGATGTACATCGCTTTCCCCTTGAGTGGACTCTGATCGGACTTCCTGTCGGAAAGAAAGCAGTCAACCCATCCAGTCTTAGACTTCTAAAACAGATGCACAGGAAGGATTTTTCCACTCCAGCGTTCACTTTGCTTCGGAGCTTCTATGTCCTCACTTGTCCGTCCATCACCTTGGCTTCATGAATGATGGAAGTTTCGGCTGCAGAAATAAGTCTTAAAAGTTGAGATCTGTGCATGGCCAAAGAACTCAA
Organism: Malacoctenus triangulatus; assembly: GCA_032274725.1. Classification (NCBI taxonomy): domain Eukaryota; kingdom Metazoa; phylum Chordata; class Actinopteri; order Blenniiformes; family Labrisomidae; genus Malacoctenus; species Malacoctenus triangulatus. The sequence continues at coordinate 7,484,603 of JAUESE010000060.1, forward strand.
AGATAAACAAACAGGATAAATGAAATTTGTTTTCAGCAGCCAGTGATTAATGGGTTTTCATTGATCAAGTTCTTATAAGTTGCTCTCTGAGTGGCCATCGTAGTAGCATGATGAAACTCATACAGCCGAAGATGATGCCGTTCAATTATTCATATGTTTGAATTATACACTCTAAAAGCTTCTGAGATTACAACAAACGTAATACAAGACACAATCATATCACATAACAAGTCATGTTTCAGTGAGATTGGGGACTTGTGCTCTTGGACAGCTTGATTATCGAGAAAGAATCTCACCAATTTTCTTTTCATTTCAATCAAACTACAATCTTTTCCCCTGTTTTTCAACGACAAAGTCTTCCAGTGTGTGGACTGAGCAGAGTTTTATACTTTTGAACACACCAGATGAGTATAAATTGCCAAGTTAAAGCTGTCAAGAAGTCTGGCTTAGTGATAACTTACACTCACTAAAAGCTCTCTCTTTTAGCAGAGCACCATCCCACATTAGCCAGGTGATACTTCAGTAGTAAATCATGTTAGTGGCTACTAACAAGAGTGCAAAACAGGTCTGTTTACTGTGAGCTTTCCTTACTCTCCTATCCCTAAACAATTATCGTTCTGCACTCTGCATCATCCTTTAGCTAGCAGTGAAACCCAGTTAAGCGAAATGTGGCGAAAACTTGAACAGTTACCAGGTGGTTCATTAAGTTTTGTACAGCTCTGATTTTGGATGTCTTCCTCACTCAGTTTCACATAAGGTGAGGATTACAGTACATCTCAGGGCATCAGTTGATCATCATTAGTCTTTGTCGTGCATTTATTCATTCATCCTCAATCTCACTTTTCCACTCTCACTCAGTCACTCGTCTTCTATGTAGCTTATTCCATTGAAGGAATCCCACACGTTACTATTTGATTATCTGCAAAAACCAGACAACACACAGTCAGTTTCAGAGCTGAAAATTCGCTCTTTTGTTTTTTCCCCCTGCTGAGCAGACAGCATCCATTAATACATATTAAGTTTACGAGATGAAAAACATGAAATCTCAACCGTAGCACCCAAAATAGCCCGAATCAAAAGTCTAAACCTAACACAAAGACAATCTTTTTTTTTTTTTTTTTTCCCACTTCAGCGTGACAGCACAATCAGCATGAGTGACACGTCGGGTGTGAGGGTCTTCTGCCATCAGCTGCATTAAATGAGCATAAAAACAAATGAGGTGCAATGTTCTGCTAACTGCATCCCAGAGGTTGAATGTCACAATATCAATCCACATCCAGTTCTGCGGGTCATTAAACACCGTCTCGTCACACCAGGCACACGTGTCAGGTTTAGCTCCACGCCCCTGTTTTTTTGAGAACAAACTCAGGGGTGACGTCTGCACTGCTGAGCAGCTGCCTGCCCTTCATTCGATTCAACGTGAATGATGTCATCCAGACACAAGGGCAGGGAGGATTGTCCTAAGTCAGTCGGTGCACACGCAGACAACCATCTGTTCCCCAAACTAAGATGTAATAGACGCGTTCAGGCCCAGTGTCGAATCTGCTTTTCCCTTTTCTCAGTTTGTAAAACAACACATTATCACAATAAAAACACTGGACATGGCTTGTACATATTTGTTACAATGCACATTGAAGAGTAACAAAACGACAAATAGGCATCGACAAGTTTCTGCAATCATCAAACAAACAGAAGATAATATTGATGTACACCACTGATTCTGTGCGTGTTCACAAATTGCACGTTAACCTTTTTTTTTCTAAAGTGCAACATATGAAGAAGAAAAAGGATATTTTTCATCATTATCTCTTTGTAACTTGAAAGATAGAGACTGGGAGGAGGATGGGGGGAGCAACTTAATCACGGCATGTGCAAAAAAAAAAACCTGAACTCAGTAAATTAAACAAGAATCAATCCAAGGGTCCCGACACATTTGCATGCAACAGAAGAACAACAATCCACATACGGTATCAGTGAAAGTGTCTGTGATTAAAGTATATTTCATTTAGGATCAGTTCCATGTGAGATGAGACGGCTCTGCAGAAGAATAATCTGCCTTTACATGCTCTCGGAGAGACGGCCCTGAAAACGCCTGTCTCTCTGACTCCTGGCAGTGTTGACAAGCTGCTCATTTCTGCATCTCATTTACCGCCTCAGGACAAACCTAATTCATGTATTTAAATGACATCTTCCAAACGACAAAGAAAAGTTCATTGTCACATCGGGACGGTTGCGTGTCATATCTCCGCCCTCAGAAAGCGGAGGGAAATGAGCTAAAAAAAAAAAAAAAAAAAAAAAAAAACTGGATGAGGTAAAAATTCAGCCATTTTTTTTTCTCTTTGGAAAGAAATTATTGCAGTAAAACGATAAGGAAATTTCCCTCCAGTCTTGAGCATTAAAGAATTCATGAAATATTCAGGCCCAGTTGCAGATATTTGTGTTTAGGGTGGCTATACTATTAAGTGTTCCTTGGAGCTTTGATGTGCCATTATTAGCTGAGCGCACGAGTGACTAAGGAATACTCAATGTTCATTCAGTAGGTTAATCCAAATATTCTCTTTTCCTTGTGCCTTTTCCAAGGCTTAGCAGGGCATTCATTAATTTCTTCCGTAATTATCACTCCACCGTTGGCTCAAACAGAAGTAGATTCTCTTAAATCCCACTCAACATTATGAGTGGATTATGAGCCAGAGGCGTAGTGCATATAACAAGTTCTCACTGTTTAATCTTTATGAGCTGGCAATCTGTCGCTTGTTGTGTTCGACAACTGAAGATGAAAAACAAACGCATGATCAACAGACAGACAAAGATATGGGTTCCCAGGCACAACTGTCTCTCTTTTTGTTTGTGTTGTCATAAGTGAAAGACATTTTGTTGTTTAGCAACAGATTGTTAAATCTGATTGGACAAACGATTCGGCTGCCATTACAATCACTGCAGGGCAGATTCACCAAAGTGGTGAATTTTGGTCCAATAACAACCTTTTCCATTGTCATTTAACCTTCCTCCAAGAGCTGTATACAAAGGTTGTCGCTATTCAAGAGTGGTTAAATGACAGCATCAGGTGTCCAGTGACTAATTCTAAGTTTCAGTGATCATATTTGAAGATAAACGCTCACTATCATCCAATAGTTGTCACAGATGTGGAGGACTGAAGTCCATGACAAGAAGAGGAGATGTGTTTGAGAGTCCTTAATGGAGAAATGAGCATAAACAGGGAGAAGGCAGGTCCGTGGTCTAACAGGCGGAGTTCGGTAACGAGGCAGGCAGCAGGAGAGGGAATCCAGAGGCGTAGTCGGACAGGCAGGGTTCGATAACAAGACAGGCTGTGTAACAGGGGATCCACAGTAGTTGCTGGAAAACAATCCGAAAATCCAGAGACAGAGTGTCAGAGGGCAGGAAGGTTCAGAGGTCAGACGGAAACGATCGGCAACGTGGAACTTGAAGAACAAGGGGTGGGAGTTAACAGAGACGAACTGGCAATGAGACGGAGAACTGAAGTCCAGTGAGTACAACGGCCACCAGGCGCAGACCAAAGCCAATCAGGCAACGGTGAAACACATCAGGGCAGCAGCAAGTAATCAGACACAAGTAAGGGAAGTCAAAGAGCCTGGAACGACAGACAGTGTGAGACTTTCAAAATAAAACGAGAAACTGACAAGACAAAAAAAACAACAAATGTGACACGCAACAGTAGAATGAAGCTCCTAAGGAAAAATAGACACTTGGGCTTTATTATTTATTATTATTCTCCTTGTCAATGTCATCGTGTGTAATGAAAATATTGCAACAACAGCACATGAAGAATGTATGATTGGAGCCCCCCCACCCCCACCCACCCCCACCCCTCAGTAGACACAGGCTGTGTCCAACCTCTTACAGTATTCCCACAGGAAACTCCATATCGTCTTTGCCATTAGCACAGTTGCATTGTACAGCTTTTACATGCCACTTGAATTATTTTACCATGTGTTGGTCATGAAGAGCAGCGTTGGTAAACCAATGGTCACATTGTGCTTCATTATTTACGGCTGTGTCATCGTGTGCGACAGTATCAGGCTGTAAAAGCAATGGGATCACAATTGAGAGCAAAAACAGAGAAGAGCTTGAAAAAGGATTCCATCATTCACTCCACATTCGGAGCGACACAGAGCTCCCTTGGTAGACGGCAGTGAATGAATGAGTGATTTCAGACACGCCCATCCACTGTATGCAGTCACTGTAAAGGGCTGACAGCACTATATGCTCTAATAATACTCCTCAACATTCAGAAGGATTTTTTTGTTGTTGACATTTTGTGTCAACCATGGTGGTATTTTTTTCATAAAATATAGATATCTACCATACTTTGTGTTTCTTTTTCGTTTTCTGGATCTTCTCACTGGATTACCGCCACAGTTACTGTGGCAGTCACAAGTAACACACAGGTGTTCTTAATTAGTGTGGCTGAGTTCATGCCTGTCAGGCACAGGTGCAATAATTCACACTGATGGCTGCAACAGATTTCACAGGTTCCACCCGCTCAAGTATTTGGATCAGTCACAACACTTTGGCTTGTTTTGACTGGAAGACACTGAATTCCACTGGCGGGGGGGAAGTTTGAGGAATCT
>JAUESE010000060.1:7489312-7504728 GCA_032274725.1 Malacoctenus triangulatus
CTTCCTTCACGGCCACCACTTTCGGCTGCCGAAATTTGAAACAAAAGAAACGAGATAAAACTGTCGAATTGATGTAATTAAAAAAAAAAAAAAGAAAGGACAAAGCGGAGCCGAGGACTGTGGCGGGGAGAAGCCAGCGCTCCGGGTCGGAGCCCGCGTGCCGCTGACGCGTGGCGGCTCGCCGGGGTAAACGGATCTGTACGTGTCGCGGACTTGTTTGCGGTGCTGCCGCCGAAACTACCGGGACAACGAGATCAGCGGCACCGAGGATGGACGCGGGGAACGGCAGTGTTTAGGCTCACCCGCCTGCAGGCGAGGCGAGAGTTTCTGTGGCTCTCTTTTTTTTCCACGAGAGCGACATCCGCACTTTGTCAGAGCCCAACTTCATTCGGTGCTGATGGGAGCTGCCGGACTAACGGGGTGAGGAGATGCGAGGTGTAACATGGACATACGAGAAGGGATAAATATCAGCGAACACCGCAGGAGATGTACTCGGGTAAATATGGACCATTTTATTTTATCCACGCTTGAGAAAAAAATCAAGTGTATTCTTTAGGTCATTTTCGGTCTGTTTTCCTCGGTCACTACAACTTTGAGTCGATTTAAACGCGTCTTCTGACGAAAGTACGATAAAACCGAGTGTTGGTGTTTAATGCAGCTCAGCTTTTTTCCCCAATTCGTTCTCAACATAATGCGTTGTGTTCTTTAATATTTACCTCGTAAGTGACAACGTGCAGTCCTCGCACGATACACATCCCCTCTCTCACTGCACATGTCGACGCTTGCAACATATTTGTCCTGCTGTTTGTACATAGAAAACTAACGGGTTTAAATTCCTCGCTTTCATACAAGTGTGCCTACAATTAGACATGATAATATTCTTTGCATTCTTTATTAGTCATGGCCATCACTGGGACTGTGCTAGGTTTTGATTTAATTTATTTTGAAAGTCAGCATGAATCCACATTTCCTCTCTGGTTGGTTTCAAACCTCTGGCAGAGCTGCTTGTGGTCAGTGATCAACAGGAGATTGGACTGCATCCAGTCTCATCAGCTCCTCCTTTCTTTGATTGCACTGAGCTGGGAGCTTGATTGGTTGGGACTGGCTTAAGTCCTCAAATGTGCCTCTTTGTTGGAAAATAATTATTCTCGCAAAAACCAAGTGCCCATATGTTGCTGCCGCCACCGCTCGATCAGCCAGTTGTTCTCCTTCGAATGAACTAGAGAGAGCTTTACCTCAACAGTCCTCTTGGACCTGTGATTACCTGGGTGTTTCTGTGTTGTGAGGACTCTGTCTTTTGTTTCATGGAGACACACAGCCAGGTTCCACGCCGCCCGGATCCGAGATTCAATTCCCTCACCTAAACTCCACGCCGCAGCGCAGTTACTCCTCTTACCTTCTGTGCTCAAGTGGTTGGAATAGTAGAGCTACTCCACATCTCCTTGGGGAAGTGTGCTTATGGCTGGACACGTTTCTGATGATGTCACTGGCTCGCAAAGAAAGGGAGGAGGGCGAACATGAATCTCAGAGTGCCCCGCTGAGTGGAGCGGCTCTGCCAGGGGGAGAGAGCGGAAATCCACGCGCAGGCTGACTCAGGTTAACATGTGTGCAAGTCCAAAAAAAAAAAGAAAGAATAAACCTGACACATTTTAACAGGTGAGCTTTGATAGCAGGTTGACCCACATGGCATTCCAGTTATGCCTCTCTGAAATGCAGCAGACCTCTAATGTTCATCTTTTATTCAAGCACACTTGTCTATACAATATGTAAGTGGGACAGCAGCCTTATATGAATGGAGTCTGTGTGGACATTATGCTCACCTACTGCTTTAAAAAGTTTGAATTACAATAAGAATGTCCCTTGCCCGCTCCATTCGTCACTAGTTGGCTTTATGGTATTAAAGTCACACTCGGCATAGTGTAGTAGAACAACGAGCGAGTGTTGAATGTACTATAGGCAAAGTAGAGGAGGTGTAAGTGAACTGAGAAATGGCTGCTCACTCGCCTTTCTAATGAGGCTGGTGCAGCAGGCAGCTGTCTCCGTGGTTGTTTTGAAACTGATGTCTGTGTCTGCAGCTGTGCGGAAATAGCAAATTAGGCTCTCCGCTAATTTTATTTATATTAGGATAATAGAGCGTCATTGTGTATGTACAAGTGCCCCTACAAAGGCAAAAGCTTGTCATTTTTTGGGGGAGATTCTGTGGCCAGAAGCCACCTAAATTTTCTTTTTGGAAAGACTCTGGGGGAAAAAAAGAGAAAGTAAATCTTAAAACGCAGTTTGAGTTGTTTGTCCTTGCCATATAGAGTATTTAGGAACCCCCTGTGTAGTTACTGCTTGTCCAGCATAGTTTTAGCTTTAGGATATGTTCATTAAATGTTGTTTAGAATTATGCGACAGTTTGTTTTCACATTGTTTTCTTTGGGTTCTTTGGACCTACAGTTTTCATGGAGCCTGCAGGATGATCTTCCATTTAGCAGCAGTTTGCCTTTTCTCCTTCACAGGCTCAAAATGATGTCCCATGATAACTGCAGCGTTCAAGCAAAGTCTTTTAACAAGATCTAATTTGGGGTGTTTAAGGAAGTATTAATTGGCAGCCTTTTTTTAAAAATCCTAACGGGATCCTTAATTAGTATTTCAGTGACGGCAGGTGAAGCGGAGTTGTCTGCGACTTGTGTCTAAAAATATTTAGTCGAACATCAGGTGTGAGACATGCGAGTCAAGTTTTTAGAGGAACTGGAAAGTGAGCCATAAAAGGAGTGAAACTGTTTTCTATTTCATTCTGAAAAAGGACCAGCTTTTCATTCTTTCTAACAAGTCCTCTGTAAGTGGGAAACAATGACTGAATTGCAGGCCTTTAACAAACCGCATCTGATGCTGTGTGAATTATTACTGTATGCTGGCTCATTATGGTAAAACTTGGAGCATACATGCAAGCAGGAAGCCCCTTTCAACATACTCTCGTCGCAGGGGAGATTGGGATGAGCGCTTTGCTGGAGCGCCCCTGGTGCGGGCTGGAGAAATGAAGTAGCTGGCATGTGTTATGTCACGCCTGCGGCTTGTGTGCTTAGATCAAAACACTATTAGTCTCTTTGTCTTGTGCCACCATTTGAGGTACAGTCTTGGCTTGGGATCACGTTGGCACTTCCTTGGCTCCCGCGGTGTGCCATTTGTGAGGAAGGAAGGTGGGTAGAAAAGGGAGCCCGTTGGTGCTGTATGAAATCTTCAAACTCAAGAAAGTTTTGAGCCTATTGATTCTTCGTGTGTGGATCCTTGTAGAGCGGCGCTGGCAGGGGGAAGTAAAGATTTGTCTGACATTTTTATCTCGGCGTAACGGGGAAAGAGCTCCGCCATTCGATAGTTCCAGTCAGTGGCGGGAGAGGCGAGCACACGCATGATATTTGTGAAAGTGCAGCTTGACTCTTTGCATTAAAATTGAACAGGACACTACACAGCACTTAACGCAAAGCAGCGTCCATGTCAGTTTGATGAGGAAGAAGAAGACGAAGAAACCTCGAGACCAGCTGTGCGGGCCTGGACACTGTCTAAATGCACTTACTCGAATAAAAAAAGGGGGTCCTCAAAGCTGTATATAGCTCATTGAATATTTACTGCAAAAAGGTCTATAACTGTAAAGTACATGTGGTGTGATTAGGACTTCATTAGCACTTGCACTCAACCGTGGAGGAGCTTAGTAAATCGTCAATTTATGTGTGCGGTGAATCAAACTATGCAGGATTAGGGGGAAATTTCACATATCCTACTACTCTTCAAGTCAAGCTTCAAAATAAATTTTAAATGAGTGGAAGCACTCAGAGCCGCGAGACGAGGCACACGTGCAGGAAAACACTGATCGGGTGGGTGTCTGCAGATCAAGTGAAGTCACAGCTCAGGTGATTAAAGATGCAGCATTGTATGTTTCCTGGTTTCGTCTCGTTCCTGCAGAGTGTGGGAGTCTGGCCTCATTCATGATTCAGAGTCCGTGTGTGTGTGTGTGTGGGGAGGGGGGGTGATGCTCATGCTTTTTAGTGTGAATTTTATCTTCATCTGGACTTTACAACCAAGGGGGGGCCCAGAGTACCCGTCTATTAATACATTTTTGAGCCCTGAAAAATTGATGGCAGCTGAAAGATCGGGTGTAGCAGAGAGGGTCGAATCAGCTGCCATCAGTGTCGGCTCCTGTGGCTGACTGAACTACAATCTGGGGTTTATCAACTCCAGCTGGAGCTGTGACAGAACAAGAAGACACGAGGTGTCACTTTGACAGCGCTGGATTTTAGAGGAGTGCTTTGTCTGCATGAATCTAAAGCCTCCATGAAAGCAACTGCTCAAAAGTCAAACCAAATCAAGTGCTCACTGTGGTGTCTCAGCACGCTTCCCTCCCGGTATGTTGCAATGACTTCCTCTGACTTGATGAAGACTCAGAAGATTAAAAGATCAATTTATTATTTGTTTGGAGAGAAATTATTCAGCAATTAAATTTAATTGGTTTGGTTTATTGTGAAACAGTTATTGACATTTGATACTTTCCCCAATACTTGGAAGCTCTTTATTAGAGCGATAATTGCAAACATACAAGGTAAACACACTAGAGGCAGACGATGCAGATGTCTACATGTGGTGATGATTTGCTCATTCTTTACTTCTGTCACTTCATGTTTTATCTAATGTTTATGCTTGAAAGTTTGCTGTTTTAAATAGCATTTGCTTAAAAATGATAATCAGTCTCCATAAACAGTGTGAATAAATATAATCATGTAAAATTGGACATACTTTGAGGTGTTGAGGTTCGGATAATTTAGACATTTGGAAAAAAAACCCAAACTGAAAACAGTTTTTACCCACACATTGTGGAGCCACCACCTTCATTCCCTCATCACTGTGGCACCCATCTAATTAAAATATTTCCATCTGCTAACATCAATCATTGGCAACTTGACACACTCATACAGAAAGGATTTCCAATTTGGCAGTTTTTCCCTCCAAAAGTTGAGAAAATTTGCGTCAGTTCTCGAGCTTGAAAAAGTAATTTTATGCACAGAAATGCAAGGCTGAGTGCAGTCGGTGTGGTCTCCAGCTCGTCCAGCACAGGGTCACCACTGATTGAGTCATTTTACCCCCCCGAGATAAAAGGCAAAATGGAAATGTGTGTAGCTTGGATGCATCCTGCCATTTTTCCCTTCATTATACCATCTGCATTCAAGGAATATGAAACATAATGTCCTCGCCGTCACAATAAAACGAAGTTGACTTTGTGTGAAGTGGGTCAGGAAATACTTCGGTCAGGACCGCCATTCCAGCCGCACTCGTAGTTTTTTTTTTTTGCGCCCATTGGCTTTTTTCTCCCAGTAACATGAAAGTGATAGAAACTTGAAAGGCTACATTTGAAAGCCTCTTCCTGTCATTAACTTTCATCTTATACGACAAACAAATGAGAGAATCAATTTGTGATGAAAGTAAGTCATTGGGCTTGTCACCACCACTTAGGGTCACCGGGGTAATTAATTTTGTCCTGAATAGGCAGTCGAACTCTCTGCGGCGGACACTCCGCGATTCCTGCAGCCATCATTTCACTTCTGAGATTCTTGGGATCAAACGCCCCCCCCCCTCTAACCCCCACAGCCCCCTTTCCACCGACGCTGTTGTCTGATGTCTCGTGTCTCAGGGCTCGCGGAGTAATAGAGATCAAGAGATTGCTGTTAGAGGCCAACAGAGATACCAGCTTTTATGAATGGGCGTCTCGATATTTCACACATCCTGGCAGTGATCGCTTGTTTTGCTGTCGAGGCGGGATGAATTAATTTTGAATGACCGGACTGTAAAACATTTACATGGCTGACAAAACAATTACTTGAAAGGATTTTGAAACCGTGAATTGTTTGTTGTGTGTCACATAGCGACAATGGTTCAATCTGCAATCTGAGGTTACGCACACACGGTCAAAATAAACCTCGAGAACACATTTAAATTAGTAAATAGATGCTAAATTGCATCCATATATTGCATAAGTGGGCAGAAATTAAAGTTTTGCTGATTCGCCTATTAAAGCGATTGTGTGATAATTTATTCAGGGCATCTTGCAGAGTGATTCCCTCAAAGGAGGAGCGATCCAAAAATAACCAGGAGCACAAGAAGGGATTTGAAGTCTCTCTGTTTTATTATTAAATGCCAACATTTACTCATGACATTTGCATCCTAATAACTGCAAGATAAGTTGGGACTAAGATGACACTCCAATAACGGATCTCCATAATGAGATTTATAGGGGAAAAGTGTTGCCTTTAATGGTTTAGTACACACAGATGGGGAAGGAGTGCAGGCAAACCTGTCAGGGACGCCGCTGATGTATTCACATAAGCATCAGTATGCTCTGTCATGCCTTTCAGTGGTGCAAAGATAGGGCGCGTGCAGATAACTGAGAAAGTATGAATATGGAATCTCTCAGTCGCCTTGCATTGTGACAGACTGTAGGTTTTTATTAACTTTTTTTCCCCGGCCCCTCATTTATTCAGCATGCTGATGGCGTGTAGTCGGAGCGAGCTGTACCATCAGTCAGCTCAATGTACCAAGGAGAGTCAGTTTGAGCAAGACAATGGCTAATTTCCTCCCTTCATCCTCTCCCGCTCCATAAGCAGCCTCCCATACGCAAACATTTATCTGCCGCTTTATCAGAAAGGATCATAGCTATCAACATGCAGGGGAGGCCTCGGAGTGTTTCGACAATAAATACATCACGGCTTATCACTGACAGAACCGGCACTTCTCATTATCATTGCACAACTTTTTTTTTTTTTGGGGGGGGGGGACTTCACATGAGTTGGACTCTGGATAAGTTACAGTTTAGTCCTTGGGAAAAAAAAAATCAATTGTGTCTCCCAGGCGACCAAAAAAATATATTTTTTTGCGCCGTGTACGGTCAGCTCTTTATGTCAGAAATACATAATCCCTGTAGCTCAGACAAATTCACGGAGCCAGGACAGCACTTTGTTACGTGCTGGGGATGTTTCTGACAACTGGCTTGCTTTTTGTTTTGTCTCAGCAAGTTTGTGAACAAGCAAGCAATCCGTTTATGTGTCCCTTGCAGACATCATCCCTGTTATGGCATGTTAAGCGCACTTAAGCAAACGCTACAGCAGGGGAAGTGTTTAGTGCTCGCAGGATCTGCAACACAGCCGCTATTAAATGTCACCCAGACGTGTTTATGGAGATTAATGCTATTAGCAAATATCTGCTGTTTTTTGGGGGGGTATTAATGACATCCCTGATGACTTCCCCTGTTGTAATATATAATCAAACGCAGACGGTTCCTGTCCTTTTGATATCGATGTGTGAGACCGTTAAGCAGTAATTCTGACTGTTTAAGGTTTTTTTTTCCTTCCTCCTTTTCTTCCCTTTTGACAGGCGAACAGTGAAAGTACTGCAAAGGACAAAGTCGGGAATCTACACACCTGTGATTGGATGTGAGCTTGTACTGACCCGAGACCATTAAAATGGAGTTGCTATGGAAACTTCTACTGCTGCTGTCATTGGTGGGCTGTGTGGCAGGTAAGTCCTATAATCACACGCTTTTATTTATGTTGTTCCTTGAGGTCCATGAAATGGTATTGATTTTCCCTTTCTGAGGTTTGATGATACTTTTGGTGTTTAGAACAGACGACACCTAAAAGTCAAATAGAGCCAATAGAAGGTTTTATAGCGAGCTGAGATTCGAAGCTCTCCACAAATTCTACAAATGGCACAAAGAGTTCATGTGGTTTTCTGTCCACCGGCAGCTAAAGGCAGCAAATCAACATTTCCCAAGTTGTGCATGGCAACTATCTCTGTATTCCAGACGGTGGAACCTGTTGTAAATGAATAAGCCTGGTTTCCATCGCTGACAGACAGCCTCTATCTCACAGCTGAATGTGCAGCCATTCATTTTAAAGAGCGCCTCAATTGTTATCCTAATTGAGATTGCAGCGGAGGTTGTACAGAAATCTTGTCATTGATCTTGCTTTTAGAGAGAGACCTAATTTTCCTCCCTTACAAAATGTTCAGGGTCAAATGCTCGTTCTCTTCAGAATGTCAGAGTCTGAGGCTCGGAAGAAGATGAATAAAGGCTTTGTTGTATGAACACAGTATCTTGAGGAATGAGTAATCTTTCATGTTGCCGTGCTCAAAATCAGCCGCCCCTCCTCGCAGCTGGGACCTAAAATAATTAGCGTGCGTGCATGTGTGGGCTTGCGACTGTCACTATGTGTATTTGTTTGTGCACGCGCCTCATTTTCTTTCTTTCTTTTTTTTTTTTTTTCCCCAAAGCGCACCAGCATGCCAGCACCTAAATTTGCCTACATGGCAATTAGCACCGCTTATCACTAAATCCAATACACATCACTGGATGTCTAATGAGGCTTTCCTCAGGGAACTGTGAGTCACTGTGGGATTACAATCTACACCGCAATTCTGGATCACATATTATGTCCTACTTAAGGATTCTCTTAAATACACACACAAGTGAGTGGCTTAGACACCGATGGGAAACCTGCCGCAGACCTGACACATTTGGATCTAAGACGACTCGTGGCGAGGAGAGCTTTCAAATCTGCAGTCTGTGCACTCGCAAATTTTTACCCTCGCAATCAGAAGTTGCAGAAACTGCATTCGGAGGCTTCTATTCAAAGCAATTTAGTGTCTGACAAAGGAGCAGAGGGCAAAACGTTTGTGAAAAGCGTTGTGTTGCACAGCCCTTGCCTCACGCTCGTGGCTCACCCTCACAGTCGGTAACACGCAGTAACTAAGCATTAATATTCAGTGTGGGGTTACAATACATGTGCTCTGGTTACAAGACAAGTATGACGCAAGATAGCCTGAGACCTCTGAAGCCTCTGTGTTTTAGTAAAGACACAATAAGCGCATTTCAGTATGCAGACCTGCAGTTCTGGGGAGGGAAGTCATGGTGTGAGGGTGTTAGGTGGTTCCTCTCTATGTAGGTTATTTTTTCCCCCCGACTTCGAAGTGTCTCTCTTCTAAAACAGTCGGCATTGGCTGTGTGGGAGAGCAGCGAGGGCCAAGGGTAAGTCGGTCCCACAGTGAGTTCATCTGGAGTTAACCACCTCTCCCTCGGAGGGTCTGAACGACCCGAGGCATGGAGGCATGGCCATGAACGAGTGAGTACGAGGGAGAGCGGCAGAGCAACGAGGCAGAGGTGGAAGCGGTCCGCCCTCGCATATACAGTGAATTCTCCAGCTTTAGATCAACAGTGTCCATCTGTCATTGACGACTGTGAATTCAGCTGTAACTTTGTTGGTAGGATCATCGCAAAGGTGGTTTTCCAAGAAAAGTTGTGTGATTGTTGTGCTGTTTGTCACCATAGCACAGAGGGAATATTGGATTTCTTTCCAATGATGGCAATACAATATTCTAATAGTTTCACATCCATCAAAAACCTAATAAACATCTGCCTGTTTGAAACCAAAAAAAGGGAAAGAAAGAAAAACGCTCAGTTCCAGAATCGGAAATTAAGACTCTTGCAGTACATATTCCCTGTTATTGCACAACCACTTGCCAGAAACATAAATCATTTGATGCAAAATATTGATTTCAAAACACTTTACCACCAGCTCAATGAATTTACGAGCATTTGGCCAAAACTAATTGGCTGCAGTGCAATCATTGAAACATGTGAAGCTGGCTTTGAGCACTACAATTTGCCCGCACTGAAAACCCAAACATAAACACATTCAGGAAGATTGCTGTTAAGACTCTAACCAGCAATCAAATGTTTTGTTCTCTCGGAATAATTCAGAGTTAACGTTGGGAATACTTCCCTTGGTTAGTGAAGTGGGTGTTTACAGTTTCCAAGTCATAATCCATTTTTAGCGCGAGGTTTTTTGATGTTTGGTTTGATGGAAAATAAACAAAATCTCTAGGACGTGTTGAAAGAGGAGCGATATGATTAGATGCTCGGCTTCAGAAATCACTTACCACAGACTGTGTTTAGTGGCCAATCAAAAATAAGTGCTCAACAAAGCTTTAATGAGTTTTTGTTGTGCACAGCCGAAGTGCTTTGGCACTGCAGTCGTGTCGCCATGGAAGGAAATCAAAATAACACTTGTGGGAGTAGTATCTTGAATTATTGGCTTTGGCTAAGAAATGGTTCATGTGATATCAGCCCGTCTCAATGCAGAACCTACAGACTGTCAACAAGGACTGTGTAGCACATCATGATTGTTATTACTGAGAAGCCGTTTTTAATCTATTGAAACTGATAAAGACTTCAAATCTGTCCTGGTTAAATTATCACAACCTTTTCCTTGTTAACATGGCTGATATTCACTTGTATTACAAAATTTTGTAATAAAATTGTCCACTTGTAAAATTGTCCACTCCAAAAAATATGCAACTTTCTAGTAAATGAACCTTTTATTACCGCCATATAAACTTTAGAGTGAATCACTTTAAAAGAAGCAACTTGTTATGATCCCATCCTGAAATAAAGGTGTCTGCATTTGCCCTGAATCTGCAGGCAGAGAGCTTTTATTTCCCCTAATTTCTGTTCAGTCGAAGCAGGTTCATGTCACAGTAATGCCGGTGAAAATGAAAGGCTGCTTATGGCCAGCAGTATCATCTCAAAGCGAAAAATAAAAAATGAAAGCGTTTCTACTTTGCTCCATATCCTCACGCGCGCATCCCAGAGATGAGCGGGGCTTCAAATATTGACTTATCTCATTGATTCATCAGAACATGGCGCAGCCTTTTAGGAATCCTTAAGCAAGGATTTGATTGCATCTTTGAAGTTTTGTCTATGTGAAGATGTGGACTATTCCCCTGTGAGTCTTCCTCCCAGAGCTGGGTGGTGTGTGTGTTTGTTTTTTTTTTTTTTTTTTTTTTTTGCTGCATGCAGGAATGAAAAAAAAAGTGTTTGAATGCAAATGTCTTTGAGTTCGCAGTATAGCATTAATTATGAATCCTCAGCAGTTCATCTGTCTTGTGTGTTTTTGCTCTTGAATACATCGTTATCAGTGGAACAGCAAAACACATTTGCTGTGCTGTGAACTTCTATTTCTGACACAGCTCAGTCCCTTTCTTCCCCCGATAGCCGAATCACTCGTACGTGTATTTAACACCATTTCATCTCTGACACCAAAGGGAGAGATATGGTCCTGTAATCACCACAAATGTGTAGTGATCAGAAAAAGACCGAACCATTATTATCTGCTCATTTATTAATGGTGATAGTTGGCTGCTTCACTTCCACAACATGTCTTCATTCAGACAAGCACATTCATTTAGTTCCTGGAGGGGAAAAGGATGTTTGAACCCCTCAAACTTAGAAAAAAAACCAGAGGTTTGAACTGTAAATAAGTCTTTTGAGGAAAGAATATGATTCTGAACTGAGTAATAATAATAATAATGAAAGGAGACAGTCGAGCCAGTTATGTTTACTGCCTCTCACTTTTCTACAACCTGGGATTTCCACTCTTGCTCGAATACATATATCGTCTATTTGTGTCTTCAGAGTTCCACTGAAATCAGAAATATAACAAATGACCTGTAATTTTCCTGCACAACGTATTTTGAGAGTGATGTTTTTCATACTGTTGGGCAGAAACTGTCACTTCAGTGGCACCTATAGATAATACTCGCCAGTTTTATTACTCTTCTTTTTTGGAAGGCTTTTATAAGCTTGTTTGTTCATGTATCATTCATATTCTGATTTATATAATGCTTCACTCTGAACAGAGGATTTTTATGGCTGCTGACAGCAGCCAGTGATTTATAAAGAAATAAAAACAGCTGCCAAACCCTCTTTCTGCGAGAAACCTTTGACTGCAATATTTCAACCCTATTATGAGACAATAAAGTTCGCTCTCTGTTTGGCAGCATTAGCTGCATTTACATGGTCACTCTTTTGTCAATCTGAATGAATCCTCCCTGAATGAGAAACCAGATTGTCCCGTTTACATGAACACTAAAGAACCAGATTGATGTCTCAAGGAAACCGAAGCAGGTCAACTCCACTTCGTTAGTGTCTCAGAAGCTAAAAGACATTTTGGCTCCATCAGTTCATGCCGTTTCACGAGTTTTACCTGGATGATTGATGTTTGGGTTTGTATGCACCAAGAATACCAACTGATTTAGTCGATCAATCCCATAATGCTTCACTCTGTGGAGTCCCTGTTTGTGACATCTCCACAGGATCTAAAATTCACAGTGATTATGTTTCACTGTCGCCTCGTGGAGATGCAACGTCAGACAAGTGCAGAAAGGTCGAACAGTGGGGAGCAATCTGATAGATGGTTAAATGGACTTTTATCAGATCATAATCAGGTTTCATCAACTCCTCTGATCAGATTTTGTGTGAAAGTTTTACATTTTGAATTTATCTTTTCACATTTTAACCTGGACCCCAAAAGCTAAAAACGTTTCAAGTGCCAATAGAAACCTGGAGAGATTTTATGGTAATATTTGGTGTGTAATGTTTTACCTTTTCCTCACTCAGAATAGCGAGAACTCAATAGCTTTCTCTTACACTCTTTAACAATGTTTCATTTTAGATTTATATAGAAGTGTTGATCTAAAAAGTAATCTACCCAACACTGACAAAAACAACAGAAACCACTAATGGTGGAATCAGGTGGACTTTAAGCACCTATGGTTAGAAACATAATGGGGCAATTTTAAACCATGATAAATGTTTCCATTAGCGCGCTCTGTGGCATCTGGTGAGTGACAAATAACCTTCTAACCAATGTTGTGGAGGAAAAGGTGGGGATATTACTACAATTAGATGACAAATGGCATTCTCAGAACCAATGTTTTCCTGGCCATATGTAGACATTCGATATAGAGAACAGCAACAACAAGAAGAAATAGCTTTAATTTTCTATTTCTATGTATGGTGCAGGACCAAATCAATTCAGTGCTCCCATGTGGACACTGCAATGGATATCCTCCATCCACGGGGTGTTGTTGCATTTCAGATGCACTTGCTTTGATTAGCTGCAGAACGATGTGACCGGGTGGAGTATTAGTAGGGGATGTTTCTGTGTGACCCAACGCAATTAAGTTAATGAACGAGCTTGTTGTTCAGTACATCACAGCTCGTAGACGGCTGTAACGGTGACATACAGCCTGCCCTGTCTTTCCTTTCGATTCTTGGCTTATTTCTTTTGACATGCTTCTGATGCGTCTTTTCCCCGAACCCCTGAAAGTGAAAGACCAAAGGAAATGGAGAAATGTGAAAGTTTCTTTTGTGTTACTTTTCCCTGTTTCTGTTTTGTAAGGGTCTTGGGAAAACAAGTGCTGCAGCCATTTGGGGCATTTAGGCACGATGTGATCAGACTTCCCCCTTACTCACAACAGCCCAAACCTTCCATCGAGGCTGGATAACATTTGCTGCCCCTGAATTAGAGACCTTAAAGGTGCACCTTATCGGCCTGGACAGAAGGGGAAGATGTTTTAAAAAAGCAAGATTGGCTTTTTTTTTTTTTATTTGATGCATAAAACCCTGAGCTGAAACGAATGGATTTGGTGCCTCACAAACGACCGATACCTCCCCCACAGCTGACTCCCCGTGTGCCTGTTTATTCATGCTGAGGTAAGCTGGAGGAATTCATTTGCTGTCAGCTAGTATTGAATTTGAGATTAGTTTTTATTTCAGCCTCTAAAACAGCTCCCTCTGCCTTCCACTTGTGCTCCCGTGCTGAGTCCTGTGTTGTCTGAGGAGCCTTACAAAACATGCACATATCACCATCTGGCAGCAGGTGACAGATATGAGCCGGGGCGGACGATTTTTTTTTTTTTAAACACCCTTTTTATAATGACCTCCATCTCTGTCCCGCGGCTTTGCGGACTGAACTTCCTGTTCAGGCTCTGGATCACTGCGCTCCTCTGACAGAGAGCTTAATATGCTTTACTTCCTGCTTCCTCGATGCTTATTGTCAGACTCGCCATCGTCCTCGTTTCAACATAATTTACCGATTGTTTTGGAGAAAAAAAAGAAAACACGTGCATGTGTTTCATGTGTGCTTCCATTCTTTTGTAAGGCAGGAACTGTGGCACCCAAACGAAATCTACCTCGGAAAGAAACGTGTCCCTGAGACATTTGGGCTGCGTGGATTCCACAGCGAGGAGCGCTGGTGGAGCGTGTTGCACCTCAATGTTTGATTACCAGAAAGCAGGCCTAAAAAAATGATTCTGTATTCCCCACCGCATCTTACTTTCATTCCCGTTAAGGCAACGAAAGAGTTTCAGAGAGTTTGCATCAGTTTGAACCGAGCCCCCGGGCACAGCCCCCGGAGCTAAATCCCTCCTCATTATTCAGACACTTATTCACCCTTATAATAACAGTTGCCATGGCGCTGGCAAAGATCAGGCCAGTCCAGCACCGCCATCACCACAAGTATGTGCTGCAAACAAATATGTGTGCTGGTTGATTCCCTGGTAAGTGAATATTGAGTCAGGTTTGTGTAGTGTAGTCCACTCAGGGACTGATTAGGAGTGAAATACACATGCAGGTTAACAAACATGGTTGGTTGAGTTTGGGTATTTGCTTGTAATTTTAGTGGGTGTGATTCAAGTTGATCTGGAAAGTGGTTATGTGTAATTTCACTAAGTGGTCCAAGACATGAAATAAACACAGCGAATTCCTCACATTAATCATCCAGGGTTCATAAAAATAAGTTTTGCCGAAGCCAAAGCAGTGTGGTGGTTTTTTTTGTTTATTTTTTCTTATCTTCAATATGACTCATCACATAAAACCCTGCTGTGCTTATTAAGCATGCCTTTTTGGATCACAAATTCAAGCCATACAAATTGGCAATATTTTACAATGACGCACATCATTACACGCCTAATATTTTATTAGTTATTTTAGTTAAAAGCTACCAAACCAGTGTACAATTTGTAGACCTATTAAAGACAGTGACAGCGCCAAATTTTGTGGCATTTCTGTCAATGTCTCAGATTGAGTTTTTTGGTGAATTCTTTTGGTTTTTAATAAAAAAAAATTGTTACAAGTCAGCTAATTAAAAGTGTGGCTTTTATTGCTGAAATGCAAACATAAAAGACACAGTTTAATCCCAAAGATGAGGAGTAAATCATTACACTGATCGGACAATCTGGATTAGTTGTACTGGAACATAAATCCAAGTAACAGTGTAGTTGAACCTCACTGTGAAGGCCTTTTATTGAGCTTCATCACTGATTGTGTGTTTGCATGTCGTAGTCGTATTTCTATCAGAATAATAATGTGAAAAATGTGCTCGAGAGCCAACATCAGAATGAATGAGTCCATGTGAGTGTGTCGGCTTGCTTTACTCGTATAACAAAAGAGACCTAAATGAGGTACGATTAGAGTGAAGGCCACAATGTTATAGTACAAACTGCTGTTGCTAGGAACAAGCCCACCTCACTGCCAAGTGCTTAAACAGCACTGA
>JAUESE010000060.1:7504828-7525549 GCA_032274725.1 Malacoctenus triangulatus
ACTGACCTGAAATATATCAACAGAAGCACAAAAACACTTTTCGTTTGCAAAGTTTGCTACAAAGCAATTAAAGCTCTTCAAAAGCAAGTGAATTTTCAAAATAATACTTTTTTTTTTAAAGCTGACAGAGTCTGGTTTATTATACTACAGTTGGGATTGTACAACAAACTGAGGACTCATTAATATCAGCTGAACACGCTAACTTGTTTCTGATTGTAGGACTTGTAGTGGAGTGGAGGATGTTGGCCCAGTCTCTACTGGAATTAACTGTATCTCCCAGTTTAAATTGTGTCTCATACGATTCAGCATTGTTTTTTTTTTTTTTCTTTTCTTTATGTAATCGCTCGGGTAAACGGCCTACATAATGAATGAATCACATATGATGATTCAGAGCAAGAATTAGTTTTAATGTGGACCCAAGTGTATGAGGGAGGCCTCCTGGTAATCAATCATTACTTGCTGATGCTCGGAGGGACACACTCGGTGTATCAAAGATTATAATTAGGCAGCTTTTTATTCCGTGTAACTTTCTGTGAGGTTCATCCTTGTAGAGAGGAACAATCAGAGTACAAGGTCCCTTGTCAAACAGCTTCCCCCTCTCAGAGAGTTATATTTAGTCTTGAGGATAAATCTGTACCCTGTGGACTCTCTACAGAGACTCGGAAATGATACCTGCCTCTCATACAAATTAGTTACTCTACCTTCATTATATTCTTATTTTTGTGGCATCACAGAAATGCAAATGAAATCTGACAAATCCAAATGAATCCCTTTTCCATCTCGGAAAGGAATGTTCATTGTAATGAGATTTAGGATCCCCTATGGGTCACTTTCTCACTTTGCCTGCTTCACATGTATTCACTGGTCTACCTTTACAATTAACCAGGAAATGAATGTCTCGGTAGTCAAGCTGCTGTCTCTGCTTTAACAAGCTTTCATCGTTTTTTTCCTCCAATAAAAGAAAGTAAATCAGTATAGTATCCACCTGGGATGTTGGTTCAGTGTGTTGTTGTATTATTCAAAGGAAAACACATGATGAATATTTAAAACAGTCAGGATGCCATGATGCTGATTTTCCAGCTTCAGTCTGTTCATTCATCTTTTCTTTCATTCAGTGCAGTATCTCCATACATTGTCC
This sequence comes from Malacoctenus triangulatus, assembly GCA_032274725.1. Lineage (NCBI taxonomy): Eukaryota > Metazoa > Chordata > Actinopteri > Blenniiformes > Labrisomidae > Malacoctenus > Malacoctenus triangulatus. Next base: position 7,505,967 of record JAUESE010000060.1, read on the forward strand.
ATCATTTCACACCCTGCAGATCCCATCTGCTTGCCTTCTCCTGTGGTCGCGTCACCTGGCCACCTCCTCTCTACTCATCTGCTTCACGCTCCCCCCATTAGCTGCTTCGAATATAAAGAGGCCTTAATGCACTTGCTCTCTTCCAAGTTCACTTTTCAGTCTGTTTACCTGCTTTTATTTTTTGTTTCTTTGCTTCTGAGCAGACTCTTTTACTTTCACTTGACTTCATAGTTTTGCCACCACAGAAGCGGGGGGGAAAGGATGAGAGTAACATTTTAGAGTGATAACTCGGAGGAAGGGAGAGATAGATAAGACCCCCCGGAGCCTCGACGCTGCTGGTGGTGAATCGCTGATGGGAATGCTGGAGCGAGTCCCTGACCGGGCTGAAAGATGAGGCCGTGATGAGACGGAGGAGGTTATACAAGGCAGAAAAACTATTTTACTGTGGTATTTAAAGAGCAGGGAGTAGAGGCTGATTGCTTCAGACTGAAAGATCATCAGATAAAAGCAGCGACATGATTTTTGATTGCGCGGGAATAAAAAATGCACATACTTGCTTGGACAGAAAAAGCATGAAAGAACCCGACTGCCTCATTGAATTCACTTTACTTCATCCAGCAAAAACTCTATAAATTAAAAGACACACACAAAAAAACCCCCACCAAAGTATTTCCCAAACTCTGGAAATCGTAGTTTGTTCCTATAAATCATGACGGGCAACAATTTGACAGTAAAAATGAGAGAGACAGATGTGAAATGGGACTGAATTACCCTCCGTGTTTGTTGTGGCGATTTATGTCATATGTTTTATGAGTTGACGTCCTCGGGGAGGGCGGCGGTACGTTTTAGGGTTTTAGATGAAATTCTGTTGGAGTGCAGCGGCAGCGTGGTGCGTGTTTGACAAGTCTGTACATTCAGATGTTTGTATTAAAGTTTTATGAAGGTTACCGGCTGATTATGCAGTACCTCAGGGACTTAGCAAGTTTTTTTGACTAATATGAAAAATGCTCATGGGCTCTGCTCACATGGCCAAAGGATGCATTCCAAACAGAGGCACATGATTCATCCTTCTCCTGCACTACACTCTTTTTCTCCTCTTCCTTTCCTTGTCTGTTAGCCTTTTGCTTCCCTGCAAAAAAAAAAAAATGAAACCGTGTTAAAAACGCACGTTTTTTTTTAGCCCACCAGGACATCGGAGCTTGATTCGGGTTTGTTGGTTCTCCTCACAGGAAACGGAGTCCTGCTGCGGCCGGTGTTCACCAAACAGCCCGGCAGTGTGGTGTTTCCCATTCAACCTGGCGAGAACCGCCGAGAGGTGGTGTTTAGCTGTGAGGCCCAGGGACACCCGTCACCCTCCTACAGGTAACTCCCGCAGACCCTCCTTTACGCGCACACTTGGGGCGTTTGTTGGACTGAGCCTTCGGGTGGTGCCTCAGAGCGTTCAGGTGCAGCCTTCTCACCGAAAAACAGAGCGGTCCTGGCTTCATTGCCTTGGGGAAAACTGGTTATTTGAAGGCTTCGTGGCTTTGTGCTGCTCAGTGCCTGACTCGCTTAAATCCACTGTCAGTCACGGTTCATTTGAGAATGATAAATTAATTGGCTCCGCTTGTCGGTGTATTGTATATTTGCGTTGGCGGCCGGACATTGATCCGTTAAATTCACGTCCGGAGCTTCCTGTTATCAGTATCACTGACCAGCGCAAAGATCAAGTGACCCAAGAGAATCTTGCACCGAAACTATCCGTTATCATGACTGAGAATGAGTGATGGAGAAGAACAGCGGAGTGCATTTCAGCAGCAGCAGAAAGGATGTGGCAAAGGTCGATGCATATCTTCTCTCCTCGTTTCAACACCGCTGCTAAAGGCGGAGCAGACATCGCCTCGGGCCATTTGATTAGGAGGCTACTTTCGCTACATGATAAACAGTATACAAATCAGTTGATGGAACGAGGCGTTAAAAAAACAGTTGCTGCTGATTGTCCTTGTTCAGCACGCTGGGTCTGTGGAGCCGAGTGGCCCCCCAATGACTCCGTTAGAGACAGATTGATGTCCCGTTACTCCGCCACCAAAATGATGACAAATGAAAACAAACGACAAACCATGATTTGCTTTAAAGTGCATCAAGCACATAAGCTATTCATTTATAATCTATCAAATGGGGCTACGTAGCTGTTGCACTCCTGTCAGTGTAATTAAATGCAAATCGCAAAACCACACATTTAATGTGTAATAGGTTGAAACGATCCCTCATAACATCAGCATTTGCAGCTGTTAATGTAGCTTGAAGATCCTTGGTGTTACGCCTAATAGACACAAATTGAAATGAATGTGCAAGATCTTATCACTTGAATCCCGTGGAATACTTAATAAGCAATCGGTCGTTTTTACACCGTCTAAACAGTCAGACTTTTTCAATGAATCTCAGTTTAAGAGTTCAAATCTGTAAATTGTTCTGCCCTTCTGGGTTCAGACTCCCAGCGTCTGGCCGGCTCGATGTGAAATCAAATTTTGATTTAATTAGCTCTTTAATTACAGCGAGTGCCACCAACTGTGGAAGCTGATATACCACATTAGGAAGTGATTTCCAGATTGATGAGAAGCTGTTGGGATCTCATACTTTTATCCAATTTAATGATGGGACTGAGGTTTAGATGGACAATTTGCTGCACGACATAATGTGGGCACATTACACTGTATTCTTTTTTTCAACAGAAGTCATGCAGGTTGTGTTTTCTTTTTTTTAAAAGCAATTTGGGCCCTCATGGAGGGTCAACATCAGGACAACATCTGTCGAGTGGCTCCTCACTGCTCCAAATGAAGGCAGGTTTATTCGAGGGGCACCGAGGGCAAATTAATTTATCTAAAACTACCCAACGACCATGATGCCACATCGAGCTTCCACTCAAAGTTGTCACCGTAGCCCCTTCATTTGTTTCATTTGCAGCTCTTGGACCAGCAGCAGCTGCAACACTGAATCACTAAATCAATCTAATCAGCCGATCTGCTGTTGAGCACCGCTCTGCTGCATATGCACCCCCCCCCCTCCACAATCTCCTCTCTTCAACCCTGCCTCCCACCTTCTTAGTCTAAATCCTTCCCGCTGAAAAACGAGCAAGAAAGTCAAAAATAGAAACCTCAAGCTTCCCTTTTTCTCTGGGGCGATAAACACCTCATGGAGACAGGGGAGCCGACGTTCAATCTAATACCGCAGGATTTCATCTGGCAACAAATATTACTTGACAGGCAACTTTTGCAATGTCACTCTCTCTGTTAAAACGTGTTTATTCTCAATTTCCTTCCTGTCACTTTGAGAGAGAAATTGTAATTTGTTCGCCAACTTCTTGACGGTCTATGCAAACAACTTCAGGGTGACTTTATTGATTAATTATATCCTGAAAGCATGACAAAATATAAAGGTTGAGACACTTGAACCCTTGTTGTTTGCTGTGCACAGTGGCTGGAAACTGCACCTTTTAGTCTTTCCAGGCATTTTAAAGGTGATGGGATCCTTCATGAGCGCAGCAAGACGTCTTGGTACATAAACCTTAATTATGCAAAGTGAGTTTGAAATCAAATCAAGCCACACAGAGATATTATATTGTTAGGAGCTGATTGCAGGCATCTTTTTAGTTGCACTCTGTAGCACATGTACGTAAACTTGACTCCCATATTTGTATGAAAAAAACGGAGGTATGAATTGATCCCAAGGTTGTGTGTTTGTTGGCATTTAGTCTGGATGTTTGCATCATCTGCTCCGATAATCACCAAAATTAGACCCGGACATTGAGGTTTAGACTTAAGTGTTCATGGTTTATGTGTACTCAGACACTTTGCACAAGGAAATTACCAAGCACAGCACACTGTCACACTTCTTGATGCTGAGAAAGATGATTTTGTGTCATATTCTTTCGTTCACAGGTGGAAGCTAAATGACTCGTTCATCCTGCAAAGACCCGGGTCACGCTACTCTCTCATGGGGGGAAACTTACACATCAGCCACCTGAATAAAGAGGAAGACGTTGGCATCTATCAGTGCCTGGCATTAAATTCTTTTGGAACGATTGTGAGCAGAGAGGCCAGTCTCCATGTTGCATGTAAGTTTATCCTAAAGTTCCTGTTGCTCTCTTTTTTTAATTATCTCTTGGGTGCAAAAGCAAAGAAAGAAAGAAAGAAAGGTTTATGAGTTCAAATCATTTTTTTTTCTATTGCAGCCATCCCGTACAAATAGATTGTCAGTAACAAAGAAGCCACAATAGGTAGAATATTCTACAGAACAACAAAAAGGAAGAAAGGAACAAGAAGAGCTGACAACAGCCCACACAAAAGCCCCTGCCTACATTTTAACTACACCGACATGAATGCATCCAATATAACATTATGACAACCTGCCTGGTATTATGTCAGTCTCTTTTTTAAAGGCTTGACAAAGTGCGTATGCTGTTTTTTTTCCCTGACGCCTTTTCATCAGAATCAACTTAAACTTCTGCGAGCGCGCTGAGCTGCAGCAGCTCGTCTGCTGGTTTGGCCCACACGGGTCACTCTTCACTGAGCTCCGGCTGGCCGTGAACCTGCCGCAGGTTCACGTCTCTATTTTCCTCATAGACGTTGGGATGAATACCGACTGCTGCAGAGTGAAAACACCCCACAGATATTTATTTATCTTTTTGTGAACGCTCTACAGACTGCTATTCTCAACTGACTCCTTTGATATTTCACATGCACGTTGGTACTCATTAGAGGATGAAGCCCATCGATTTTGGATGAGTTCTGGTTGTGAAATCCGGGGATACGTTTGTACTCTGCTGCTGCACGGTCAAGTGCTCTTTCTAGTAATAGTCCACCCACTATGTGGAGCTACGATAAGGAGATAATCGGTGTTTTTTAATACAACCTGTCAAATGCCCTGATCCTGATCCCGTGACTGTATACTGAGGCTATCCTGGGGTAAGGTAGATAAATATCAAAACATGAAAAGAAGTGATAAAAGGTTGCCACATTTTTTTGTTTTGTTTTTCATCTTTGGATGATTAAAAATCTCATCGTGCAAAACATTGAAGAGCAGTGCTCAGAACCAGCGAGCTGTCTCCGTATTCATCGGCTGAAAGTTTAGCTTATTTTCTCGCTGAAGCTTTGATTTCCAAAGCTGCGTCTGTGAACTCGTTGTTCACATGTCTAACTTTTGCTGATGTGATGCAGCAGCACTTAAAATCTGTCGTGGCTTTTACAGTAAAAGTATAAGACATCTTGTCTCACATAGTCAAACTCTTGCAATTAAATATATTTGCATATTAATAGATTCAGGACCTTGTTATGATGGAGAAACAGGAGAGATTTAATTTCACAGGAGATAATTAAACTTTTTGGCAGAAAGGAAAAGAAAGTGGCTTTAAAGGGCAATTTCAGTGTGAATGTTGGTGATTGTGCGTCTCTGGACTGCGATCGGCTGCAAAGCAACCGCATTAAATATGGCAGAAGGTTGCAGGAGCTGCTGTCACTTGATTGAACTGTGGTCCGAAGACATCTGTTGATCCCAGTTCAACGGATCGAGGCAATATTGGCCTTCACTACAATAGTGTCACTGAATCTTTCACTGAACTGTCAGCCAAAGGTGTCATGTTTGAGACGAGGAGCCACAACATGTGTCTCCTGTCACTCATTTTGTTAGATCCTCGTTGTTCCAATAATGCTTTTGTGTTGTATTGGAGCACTGCTGAATATGTGAAGTTATTTTTCAGAGGCAAAAATTATTATGCTGTATTTTCTTTCAGATTGCTTTAATCTGTGTTGGTAATGAGCCTATTTAAATGGGATAAAATACAGCCCTTGAATCCGGCTATTTTGTTTTATTGTCTTGAACAATTAGTGTTCTTATGAATTATTTCACCTCAATTCAACTCCACTTTCTCTTCGCTCGATTTCGCCTCTGTTTGCCTTAGAAAGTCGAAAGTTTCATTGAACATCAAACATTGTGGTTCACTGAAAGTATAATGACCCAGTAGGATTTCTCTGGAAATCGTTTGTTGTCAGGCTTGATGTTCTTTAACGAAAAACAACTGCGACTCGAGACTCTTCACAGTTGGTTTGATTAACAGTATTAATGAGAAAAAGAACACAAACTGGCTGGAGGTGTCCTCAAACCTGGTCTGAGGCGCCAGTGCAGATGTTTGCTCTGCTTGGTGGTTCTAAACTTCTCCCACCCCTGTGATGAAGACTCTGTGATTGTGTGGTGAGCCTTGGCAGGTCCCGTATAGTCGATGCTTTACAGCCTTCATCCATCACATTTTATAAGAGCAGAGTCTCAGGCATCTCTGATGGCAAGGTGAACTTGAGGCCTCCATTCTTGATGGGCAGCCCATATCAAATGACAGCCCTGATATCTGTGAACAGATGGTGCGGCTAGATTGAATTCTGATGTCTGTTTCTCCACCACAGCAGACGCAGCGATGATCCTTGGCGGGGAAAGCACCACAGATATCCATCTCGCCACTATTTGGTGCTTCTTTGTCACGAAGCAGCATTAAATCTTCGGCATATAGAAGTAATCTGTGTCCTGTGTTGCCACAGCGGCTGTTGATCATATTCACATTTCCTATCAATTTTTGAGGGCCGACCTAAACTGTATGTCACTTTGATTGGTCTCATCCATCGTCTCGGCCTGACCGGAGACCCGCTGCTTCTGTCAACGCACGAGAACGAGCATCAGTGCTGATGTGTCATAGATCTTATTTATTGCTCTTGGTTTAACTTAATTAAGTGTGCTGGATGATTGAACGGGTCTCAGGTCAGGGGAATAATTCAGAGAGGCGCAGTGTGTTATGAAAGTCACTACCTTGTCGTTTGTAACGGACTCTGACTCAGACTAGCTCAATATGCTCCTTCTGACATCAAGGGACCCGCGCTGCTCCCAGTCCAATATTAATTGCGTGAGATGAAGACCCAGGTAAAGGCCGGTAATGAAGAGACCACAGGGACTCGGTTGGAGGAGTGGGACGTCCTCCGTTCCCGTGGTTGGCAGTTTGATTTCGCATCCCGCCCTGTCAAAGCGTCCTCGAGCAAGTCACTGAACCCATGTTGCCAGCCATGGCAGCCATGGCTACTGTGCTGTGCATGAACGGGTGAATCATGCAATCAGCTTGAGACCGTTGGACTGTTGACACCGAGGATGTAACTGACCACAGGCTTAGACACAGACGCAGGAATATAGAGGAAGGCTGGGACGCCCCGTCCAGGACCCAGTGGGGATGGACACTCTGACTTTGATGGTTTTCAGCGGCAGCTCGGTGGAAACATATGACACCACATGAGTTTGGGCGTCCTCCCGAGAAATAAAATTGGAGCCAGATTTTTAGCCTCAGGAATTTCCATTGACTTATAAGTGAGGTTTTGCTGAACTGTTGGATACAAATTTCCAGCAGTGGTTGCAATGTTCTTGTTAATATAACGGTAGACTAATTGTTCCCCCAATGTAATCTTTAATTGGTAATTATGATAGTCCTTGCTGGAGGTGTGCAGGATGTCTTGGATTCGCCCTCTTTAACGACGCCTGGTATCACTGCCGTGGACGTGTGGTGAATGTATAAGAATTGAGTGAGCCCACATTTTTAATCCTTTGAAAGATGGATGATATAGGAGTTTCTATCACCATCTGGCACAGGCTTAAAGCTCGAAAAGTATAAAGGGGACTTGATCCTGTCGACAATGTACACTTACATGTTTGAAAGGTTCTACATGCCTGCTGGGAGTGCTGGAAGGAATAATCTAGTTGGTTATCGAGCCAGATTGGGTTTCCTAATCCCCTGGGGATTTTTTTTTTTTTTCCTCCCGCTGTAAGTCAAAGGATTTTCACTGATGCAAGATGCCACATTATACAGCAGATTGCATGGCCTGCCACAGAGGCAAAGTGTATTTGGTGTCTCTCCTAAAGAAGGAGCATGCAAGAGCACAGAATCTGTGCTGCTTATAAAGCCACAGGGGTAACGTAGTGTTTAATGAAGGGTGAAATAGCTGTATTTATGATAGCGATGCAGGATGCGACTCCCTTGTATCTTGCTGCTCATGATTTCTAATCAAATTCGGTGATTCTTTTCTGTCTCCTGCTTCAGTCAAACCTCACCGGCGTATCTCTATTTGCTTGGTGGGACTTTCACATCTTTTTTTCCGCTGCGTTTCTCTTTGGTTTCCATCAGCAGTTTATTTCATTGCATGAGACTCGGTTGGAAGTTCAGCTTGGTCTGAGTGGGTGTACAGAGAGAGAGAGAGCAAAAGCATCTCCCGTCAGCACCACGACTCTGGTTGCGAAACTCGGGTCTTATCTCGTCCTTCGGGGAGAACGGACCTGGACACTCTCTGAGGACGTCATTTCACAACAATGTTCTCATAATTGCCAAGAGACAGTGGCAGTAACACTCTGTAAGAATTAGGCCTCTTTGATGTTTGTCGCTCTGCAAATGTCATCCGTCAGTCACAGTTAGGGGTTCACTGCATGACGCCTCTCTGAGAATAGAAATGGGAGGAGAAAAGAGGCCAAAAAAAAGAGCAATTTCCACAATAATTTATATTGCACGTAATGTTTTACCTTCATGGTTGCAACTTGTGGTTGTTTCAGCAAATAAGTCTTTTGTTGGTTCGTACTTCATTAATTCACAATATTTGAATACTTGTTTAGCCAGTGGACAAGTTCACACTGCTGTGCTTTGTGATAAGGAAGTCATTTTCTCCTAGTATCTAATTAAAGACCGTATACTACGTGGTAAGAATGTTTTTGCCACTCTATAACCTAATTATTGCCTGAAAAATGACAGCTATGAAAAGTAGATAAATTTAAGGAAGTGTTGCAGGTAGTAAATATTGTCAGCTTTGTAACCCGCAGTACATTCTCAGTAATTAGATTCACCAGCCCTGCAAAACACACTGTTGTTCGTTATCACCTAGTTTGCTGATCATTTAAATAATAGAATTAAAATGATAATGTAGTTTTTCCTCACTTGTTAGTACCTTAAGTATTATTAGTAATGTAATTTGGTTGCACTTGTTTGAGTGTAAATGCCACAAAACATAAACATAGGACTGTGAGTTGATAAAACCACAATTAGAGAAAATATCTAAAATTATTGGAGCAAACTAGCAGCTTCCTTCATGATGTGCTTTTTGAAAACATTTTGGCATTTCATTTGTAAATAAAATCTCTGTATTGTCCTTTCAATGGCTTGCTCGAAATGATTTCACTGCGTTGATCACACTGATGTAAAAATTAACAAAGAAAAAACCCAAATAAGTCTTCGTCATTATCCTCTGGTTGACAAACAAATGTAGCAACATTACAAAAGGAGCTTTAGCTGCTATTGTAAGAGCAAAAGCTGCTCCATGTGTCTGCTACAGTCACCTCTTGTTCATTACAAAGGGTCACATTGGAAGAACTCGCCCAAAAATGCAAATTCTCTTCCAATTTCATGGATCTGAAAGCACTCAAAATAGCCTGAACTCTGCCATGGAGAAACACATGGAGGTGCAGAACTGTGATAGGCTTGATAGGATGATCCATGCAGTGCAGAACAGCTTGGCTTGTCAGGCATTGTTGGCTTTTAGTGTGTCTAGCTCATTTACGCCCCTCCATACACCAAAGGAATATTGATCAGGAGAGCTTCACTCACAGTGTGTGTTGAGCGACACCGATAATCTCTGATAGGCGTGATCATAGAACTGTGTAAAATTGGATCTTTTTTGTTCTTGACAGTTCCCGCAGACAGTCATACCAAGGTGATATTGTAATTACAGTAAAGATTTTGTTGAGAATAATTTTTTAAAATTAGCACAATGTTTAGGATGGTGAATCCCAGATACTCACTGACCCTTTTTTTAGTGCTGATGCCGCTCATCGTGGAAAATAAAGGATTCAAAGAAACAGATAAAGCAAACAAACGTTTTGTTCATAATTGGACAAAGGTCAGTCAAAACAGGGATACATTTTATTAGAGCAATTTAAACAACATTCTGTTCAAATTCAGTACGTTGCTTCGATTTCTTAGAGATTTTGTCTGCTCCCTTTTACATTTATTTTCTTCATCCAGAAACACATTAAGAATTTATTTGAAACAATATACACAACTTCGACCAAACTTCTGTTATTAAAGGGCGCTCTCACAACATTCCCACTATTCACGCTTCTTGCATTCATGTGACAAACTTGAGCAATCATGAATTAATGTTTTTTTTTTAACAACTCACCAAAGGATATTACAGGAAGGTTGGAAACCACTGGCTTACTGGCATACTTGGAATGGAGCCACTGGTGTAATTTCCCTTTTGTTTTTTCCACATGTTGAAATCACTGCTGGTTGCACGTCCTGTTTGCAACGATCCTCTCTATTACTAGGACCAATAAATCTCCATTGACAGTAAATATGTAAATAACTTTGTCAGTGTACATCTCGGTATAGCCTTTCATATGTATATCTGTACATATTTTCCCGTCACATGTATAAATAAAAGGATGAATCTTTTGAAGTTTGAGTCACACAGGTTTTCTGACAGACTGAGTTACATCACTGCTTCACCCATATCCACTATAAGTGTTTACAGATGAAAGTACTAAATATGATAAAAGCTTCAACTTGTTGAACTTGAATGCAAGCTTTGAAATTGGCCAGAATAAATTTGATTGTATTTTTCTTCTCGTTATTATTTGTTGTTGTTTTTTTTGTTTGTTTTTTTTCACAAAGATTAACAGCTCTCATCAAGGAAAATGTAATGTTACATGAAGTTCAGCATGTCACGTCGTGATTATACCTCGGCTGGTAATGATTTCTTCCACGAAGATCTCCCGAGTGCTTTGCCGAAAAAGGGATGAATTAATTAAATTTCTCATGTTTTCCTATCAGCCTCATTATATCTAACCTGATGTATAGATATCGTGCTGGTCCAGGGGGGCTCTAAATGAGTGGAAACCGTTCATCCACAGAGAAGCTCAGTGCGAGCAATACCCTCGGCTCAGCTGTAGATCCAGAATTGGCCACGATGCAGCCACTCAATCTGTCTGTCTGCACCGATTCATGAAAAGAACTTAATGATTTACTAATTAATTTTTGAAGCCACACTCGAGCTTTTCGCTAAAGCTGCCGTGCACAAAAAGAAATAGAAAAAAAGAAGCTCCTTTCAACTGTAATAACGCAATACGGTTTTGTTGGATGCAATTTTCCATTACTCACAAGGTCTGCAAAGATCATGTAGTGTATTTATTATGCAGAGACTCATCCCGCTGGGCTCATATGCAGGAGGTGTCAGTTTCGCATTCTTTCTTTTGGGTTTTGAATTCAGTCTTGATTATGTCATTATATGGCAGCCGCATATTTGGCTGTGCTGCCTGCGATATCTCCAAGAGCCACAGCGGGCAAGAAACAGCCGAGTGTTCAAGGATTGCTGTCTTTATTTGCTTTCTCTCAGCAGGTTGTCAACAAGTAATCGGTCTCCATACAAATGGTGTTTCAGTCTTAGTCATTTAATTGTTGCCGGGTCTATGTGCGGTGGATGAAACACACGGAGTGATAACAATACACTGTTCCAATTAAATTCACTCATGTGTGACTTATACTTGAGGAATTGCTTTCTGCTCCAGTCAGAAGTGTTTAGGCACCATGTCTGCATTTATGCAAAATGCTACGAGTGTTTCATGGTAAATAAACAAAAGTTCTGCATCCTGTTGGGTTGTTCAACTCTGGTCCGCAGTTGCACTCTAACTCGATATGAAATTATTCAGGAACCACAGATATGACTTGTAATGCATTTTTTTTTTCTATCTCTGTAAACAGCCAGGCGTGTTTGCTTCCTGTGTGCTTATGGCTTTTGCACAGAATGAAATGATTATTTTGCTTTATTGCTTTTGTGTTGTGGTAAACAGACTTGGAGAATTTCAAGACCCAGAGAAGAAGTCCAGTGAGGGTCCGTGAAGGTCAAGGAGTGGTCTTGCTGTGTGGCCCACCGCCTCACTCCGGAGGTAAGGCAGTTTGTTGTGATTTCATGTTTTATTGTTGGGAAGAATGAAAGTTCATAGGGTGTGTGTTTGGGTGTGTTTGGCCGTGTTTTCCAGCGCTGTCAAACTCATTTCATTCCAGGAGCTTCCAGCTAGCAGGACAGCGTTACAGAACAGCAGCTCCATATGTTGTCCCCCTTCTGGTTTCTGTCCACATTTTGATAAAAATGTGTTTAACCTGAACAAGAAAATAATTTTTCATGGGGGGGAAAATTCTAATTTTAGCATCGTTCCATTTTTAATGATGCCTCTTGGTGCAAAATCCAATCAAATGTTCACACACTATGTCCAACATGTAATCATACACCAGTGATGTCTGCAGCTTCTGCAGCCTTCAGCATGCTCACACTCACAGGTTCATGATGCGCATCCTCCTTTGCAAGTATAAAGAGGAAGTGAGCTTTCACTGCTGCATCACTCATCTCTCGTCATCAACCGAAGATGTTGTTTTGTTTGTATTTTTCTCACGATGCACAGTCATCCCCATTTGTGGTAATGGACTCTCTGACAGGCCGCTTTTGGCCCGCGAGCCACGTCTTTGACACCCGCGCCCCACATGGCTATATATGCTGCGGCTCAGTCACTGTTGGTTTTACTCAGAACTGTCAACACGACATTGTATCACCTCACCGATTCTTCATCTGCTGCTTTATCTGGACAAAGTGAGAGTCTGTTTGCGCTCCGCGGCTCGATTCTCCTGGCTGTGCTGTTGAAGTCTGAGGAGTGAGTCATTTTTATTCTGGGACACTGTCCTGTCAGCCCGATTTCAAGTGGAGGGGGGGTAGAAAAACTTTGGCATGCAGACTGGAGAGGTTGTCCGTGGCTGGGGCTCTGCCAGGCCAGTAATGGAGCTCCTCTGTGAAGGCGCTTTGTTTGTTTCACATCATCTCGCTGCTTCCACGACATTATCAATGGGAGTTAGCCTCCAGTGCTATTAACCCTGGCACCGGGGTATTATGATGGGATTTTTGCCAGTGAGGATGAATGCGGTTATACACAGATGGAGAATTTGGATGAGCGGAAACACATTGAAGACAGCAGGAGGGTGAACGGGATAAAATTTCATTGTATTTCAGGATTAGTGGTGAACTGCTTGGTGAACAGGTTTTTGGGATCGCATTTATCGGCCAGGCTTTCATTCAGAAGGTGTTGACTTTGATTGTTTCGTTAAATCTCTTCGAGTGTAAAATAGCAACAGTGATAGCATACAATTCTGCAACATTACTGAGTAAAGAAACCCACATTATCAGTTTAACCCCACAATTTTTGAATGAACTACATTTTGAGTGTGTTTCATTAGCTTCTTTGTGTAACAAAATGTGTGTGTAACGCATTAAAATATGTCTCTGGAATCAATCTTTTGTGTACATTTTTCAGTTTCAGATCAGTTTCATACTGTACATTGAATTGCCTAAGTGATGACAGCAGTAATTAAACACAACTAATTAGGCAACCAGTCTTATTTTTATTGTATTTTTCAGAATGAATATTCAAATGACACTACAAAAGCTGTCGCTTGGCAATACGACGAGCATTAAAAGGTTTCTGGTTCCTTCTTGATGAAGCCGAGAATTTGCGAGCCAAAAAACTACAAAGTCTCCAAACGACAGACAGCAGAACATCTCTGTTTATTCCTCGGGAACCGACTTCTGAGCTTTTTGTGTCACGTCAGTTGTGTCTTCAGGCATGTAGATCGCAATCAAGTCGAGTCCTGAAAAATCCTAATTTTTGTGGCTAAAATGAAAAAAGCAGCAAAAACTCGTTACGGGGTCTTTGGTTTTTGAAGTGTGAAGCTGACTCAGAGTGCAAAAGACGGCTAATTAATCAGTTTTCTCAACAGAAAATTAATCAGCAAGTCATTTAATGATTGAATAAAATATTCACATTCATATTAAAAAAAATTCTCCTCCGACATTCCCGAAGCATTTGAAGTTTGGACTCTTGGCCAAAATGAAAAGAAATTCTTTGGAGAGGTGGTCTAATTAGAATATTCTTCAATGTATTTTGGCTAAAAACACAGTTAGTTTTTCAATTGTTCCACAGTTTGAATATTGGGAGCATGACCTTTATTGGGTTAAACACAAAGCACTAAAATGTTGCACTTCTATTTTAGAAACAATTTCAGTAGAAGTTGTCCCTTAATATTCGCCACAGAAATAAAAAGGATTTTCTTGCCTGAAGATGGACGGTGCGGCTCACAAACTGTGGCTGCTGGATTGTATACATACTCACGCTGAGCACAGACTGTTGCCGGGTGTCATTCTGGGTAAACTTTACTTCACTAATTGATGTGCTGCTGCTGCTGCTGCTGCTGTGTGGAGCCACGTCGTGTTCCTGTGAGGCGAATAGACAAGAAGATGAGGCGTTTTCGTCGCGGTTACTTCCAAGCCTGATCGTGGGCCCGCATTAGTTGTGCTTTGTTCTGTGTGTGTTATAATGAGACATCTCACCTTGTGTCGACTCAAAAAGCTGGAACAATGAACCATATGCTTACATTTGGCAGCCTTGTAGTGTAATAGCCTTTTTTTTTTTTTTAGACGCGTCCCTTGGTGCAAGGTGTCCGCATGCCAAAACACTCTGTAGCCGGCGAACAACAAAACAGCAGCGTTGTCAGGAGTGGCGGGCCACAGTTGTAGTGTCACGACAGTGTCTGAAAACATATTGGGGGAAAACCTGGGCTCAACGATTCAAACGCAACAGTTCATTATTCACAAGAAAAAAGGCACTGATTGAGTCATGATGATGCTGCAGATGCTCAATTCCGCCTTAGATTTTTTTTTTTTTTTTTTTTTTTACCTGGAAGCCTGGCGCGCGCGTGGCGTTGCGAAGGCAATCCTGGATTCACCTGTTTATAATTTAGGAGAGAAAATTGCTTCTTTTTTCTGTGAGCGCGTTGACAAAGGAGCACAACGCTGCCTGAGAAACCTTTCAGACTGGGCCTCGTCTCGGCAGAGGGGACGGAAATTAGTCAACCTTGACTGACTTCTCCTTGGATGGATCTATAAGGCGGAAAGGGGAGAAGACGCCGCGAATAACTATTCATTTATTTACTTGAAATCCATTGATGGAGTTTAATGAGTCACCTATAAGTCACCTTCAAGTCAAGAAAAATAACGTGGTTTGTCACACAGTTTATGTAAGCCTCAGCCTGTACAGACTGTGGCTACACACTTTGTATATTTATGTTAAGGACAATTTAAATCTTGTTTTGATTTCTCTCTCCTTGTTGCAGCAGGTGGGCAAAACTGAAATTTTCAGTCTCCCCTGCAGTTGATTGCATCTATTCATGGTGACGCGGCTCACTCGGGCAGTAAATGTTTCTTCTTCTTGTAGAGCAATCCCTCTGTTTATTTTTGGAAACACTGATGTGATGAATATAAAGCTAAAACAGGATTGAGTGTTAATTGAAGCTTGATTTTGCAAAAGTGCACGAAATGCCATTAAAGGCCAGAGATTTGTCTCTACCGTGGGACACGAGTACAGCAGGACAGTAATGTTAGTCGCACATGCAAGGTCCGCTCGAGTCTCGAGCACTTCTGTCTGTGACAGAGAGGAAGAACTACAAGTTCTAAATGACTTTGTCTTCAGGTCAGGCAGGTCATTCTGTGGACCTGCGTCTTAAACATTACAACACCACTTCTGATTACTACGAGTAGCAGCAGGTGGCCAAAACGTCACCTCCTCCAATCATCTAAATGATCAATGTTGGCTCTTCCTGCCACATGTTGTGTGTGAATCTTTCAGCTTCAACACTCATTTTACTTATTGTCTGAGCTCACCAATGAAAAATCTGATTGTCTTTATTTTTCAATACCAGATGGTTAAACCAGCAGGGGTTTCTGTATCTGTTTTCATCTCTTGTTGCTCTCGCACAGTGAGGGAATTGGAGGACTCCATTTCATTTAAATCAAGATTAAAAATGTAACGCCTCTCTTTAGAAACTTATTTTCCCAACGTCTTGGAGGTTTCCTCAGCCTCTGATGTTGCACTTTGTTCAACAACTCCAGCTGCTTTGTTGTGAGTTAATGTTGCATATCTGACAGCGCCGCACTTCACAGATGTTTATAGAGATGTATGCTGCCGCGTGTTCGGCTAAAAATGTGATGGAACCACTGGAGAAAAAGGCTTGTTGTTTTGTCTTCAGGAAAATGTAAATAGATTTATTCAATAACTCCCTTTAATAATTCATGTTCATCTCGCCTGTCAATTGCTCACAAAACAGAGTCATTTTTAGCTAAACTCGGCACTCCCTTCGGACCCCTCTCCTCCGTGACACTGATCATGGGGGACTGCCGTGCTGGAGGGGATGTTGTCAGTAATCCACACTGTTACATTGCACCTGGCCCATATCTGTCACATCCACTCCCATAAGGAGTCTTTACCTGCTCTTAAGGAGGCGCGAGAAGCACATGCATAAATTTGGCAGAATGTTAAATGTTTTGCCAACATTTCTTCATAAGCAGGGGAACAAAAAAGTGCCTTTGATTCTGCTGAACCTCTTGCTCTGTCCTCGTTTATCAGACATCCTTCTGTTGAGGTGATCGAGGGAAGAAGGGAGAAAAAATGTAGAAGTCTGACTACTTAAAAAGATTTTATTCACTCAGTGCATAGAAGGTACATTCATTATTGTAAAAGAAACAAAAGCATAGAAAAACGCTCACAGCCACAACACATGCACACGACTACAAAGACATCCCTCCCACACATAAACTAGCTTCACCTAAATTTGTAATACTTCCTCAAATGAATGAACCCAAACAGCACATACAAAGTCGATCGAGCCAGACATGAAGTTTCTGAACAAAATGCACAATAAATATAGTCTGTGTGTTTGTTTTTTTAATATTGATCCTCTAATCCATGTTTATGCTTTTCGTCCTCCTACATGATTGGTTTTTTTTGTGGTTTTTTTTTAAATGCCAATGAGGAATCTCAACACATTTGAACAGCTCTCAAGTTGAGAGTTGCACCTATTTAGCACGCAGTGAGGTAAACTTTCCCAGGTAGAACAGCAGAACATTCAGTCAATCACATAAATAAGAAACAAATGTTGTTTAATGAAGGTTCAGAACTGAACACAATCAAAAAGTAATACATGACATCTGTTGTGATTATGTAAAATACAGGGGGTCTCCAGAATCCAATATTCATTATCAGTGCTCTCAGGCAAACTGTCAACAATCATTTTGTTTGGCTGACTGGTGAGTAATTGCTGTTCTTGGTGAAATTCATTCGAAGTGGGTCAGTTTGCTTCCCCGCTGTTTTTCCTTATAATGCATAAATTCAGCCCGAGCCTGCTTTTGTCCAGCCACCCAGTGATGCACAGGCTGCTTTTATCTCCTTTTTGTCGTGATGGATCATAGCTGTGCTCCGGAGACCTAACCCACCGCTTGGACTGATCCATTTTCTGACCGTATTTTGTGCGATTCAGTCACATCATGCTAGATTAAGCTCCTCGATGGAGATTTGCGCGACGTTGAGATGAATCATCTCCAGACTTCTGACATAACAGCAGAAAGACTCGCCCATCCGTGTCAGCCAAAGTAACGATTTACCACGTCTGGTTTTGGTTACATGCTCGCACATTCTATGTGGCAGCACACACCCACTCACACTCTACCGTCCAATTCTGGTGTCCTCGTTCAGGCTTCACTTTATCTACATTTATGAATAGCATTATTGTAGCTAATCTAGCCATGGATGTATTATTAAAACAATAGTTTAATTGGGTTTATCACTGAAGAATGTCTCACTGTTGTCATACATGGAAAGAAATGTTAGAGAGAAACAGATTAATGTGGTAAATCAGGACAATTTAGGGAGGAAAAAAACATGAATATGCAAACAATATAAAGACGTTTTCTTCGGTCCTTTTTCTTTATTTTGTTGCACATCTGAAATACAGAGAATCCTAACTGGCATTTGAATACACTCGCACAGCATTGGAAAGTCCGAGGCATGTTCTCATAAAGGGTGACAGAACATAATTCACGATCAGCACAATGCAGTCTTAGACAAGGATCTGCCTCATCTCCCCTTTAAAGGATTTCAATATCCCATGCATGATTCAGGAAGCCATTATTTCATTTTAACGACGCCTCAAAAACCCTCCAGACCGCTGCAGGAAGTGGCCCGGTGCAGCCAGGACGCTGGGAAACCGTGCGGCTGTTCCAAGCTGCACTCACAGGGTGACCAAAATATTGTCAGGCGTCCAGGAGGAGCAGTCCGCAGAAGTCTTTCACAGCACTGCGCCGTATTTCTATGCGATGTCTGTCCGCGTCATGTTTTTGCTTTGAGACGCTCTGAATAACTGTGGTCGGTTCAGAACCTAATGCATCTGACCTCCTTTCACTAATGGAAACGGGCCTTTCAGATTTACTCAAGGCTGAAATCACTTGTTCTCTCTATCCAGCGCATCTACCCCAAAACAGAGGCTGCTCGCTGGCCAGTAACAGCACACATCGCTCGCAGGGATTTCTCCCATGTGCGTGACCTGAGCCATTTCATAGAGTGAACTTGTGTGTTATGAATACAGATAGGACCTCCTGGTTAATGGCTGCTACCATCCAGGGAGCAGGCTTGCCTGCACAAACTTTGACACAAGTTGTGCATATACTTTTCCGTGATGCACGACACACTTGGGCAGAACCCCGCTCCTGATCTGGTATGTCCTTGGCCTGTCATGTTCCATTTCTCTTCCCCCTCTTTAGATCATTAAGGGCGAATTGATGCTGCCTGTTCATTATACAAGAGCTAAATGGAACCACAATGAAAATCTGCCACTCACTGTCACTCATGATTGCATTATTCCATTACTGCCCATCGGCAGGAGGCTCTCAAGTCAAATCATCTACTGCAACCAAAGGCGCTTTCCACTTCCTATTTCCTGCTTCCTGTTTCTCACCATGAATCTTTAACTAACCAATTAGTAACCTCTTATTTGTTGTTGTTCCAGTTTGTTGTGCCTTGCACCTTTGGAAGATATTGTTTTCAAAAACAGACATTAAAAATACATGAACGCGTCACGATAAGAGCCGGGATGTATTATTTAGGGAGAGGAGGATATTACAGCTGCTTTCTTTGTGGGGCCGATGGAGGTTACGGTTGAAAAGTCACAGAGGCGAGCGTGGGGTTCATGACAAGAGCGTCCACGAGGGAGACTCAGTGACTCAAGCACGGCTCCTAATGTGTGTCTTAAAAGAGTCCATGGCAGTCATTAAGGGATTTCTGCAACATTCTGGGGAGTGCAGCTTTTCACTTTCTTGCCAACAGTGAATCGAGAAGATTTGAAACCACTCACACTCTGTCTGCTCATTAAAATGAATGGGATTGGGAGGACTGTAGTGTTTGGCTTCGTCACTGAACAGTGAGAAACCCCCGGGTTTGAGGCTTTGCAGTTTGCATGTTCTTCCTGTGCATGAAGGATTCTTCAGAGAAGGAAATATGTTGTAATGTCTGTGTGTGAGTGTGTGCATCTTGTGATGATTGACAGCTTGTCTTTGGTGTATTTGCTTTCATTTATGTGAGAAATAAAAAAATCGTAACCAAAGGCGAAAAAA
>JAUESE010000060.1:7558337-7569485 GCA_032274725.1 Malacoctenus triangulatus
GAGCCAAGCTCCAGTCAAAATCATGTGGAACACCTCCAACTCCAAGGTCATCCTGAAGTGGGACCAAGTGCACGCCCTGGAGAACGAGTCAGAAGTCACGGGCTACAAGGTGAAGAAGTGGAGAGTTTTACACTCTTTTAAAAGAGGCTGTGTGGCCCCAGAACACAACGAAGCCAATATGTTTCATTGATCGCTGCACAGCAGAGAATACCACACTGACCATTCAGTCCATGTGAGCACACGAGGGAATTTTGAGTCATACATATAAACTCACTGATACATTTTTCACTGTTTTAATGCACCTTGTTGCACATCGGTGTAATGTGGGAAGTATTACATAAACAGTGCGCTGCATTTACATGGTCAATATACCAGAGTGTGACCCAGAATGGCACAAATACACTGTATTGAAACAATGAAATCTGCACTGTAGAAACCTGCAGCCAGCTTGTTTCTTCTTTTTATGGAAAAAAAAGTGAAGTTGAGTGTATTTTGAGACTGATTCAGTCAGGACTGAGATAGTTCCACATTGCTGCTATCGCTGCTGCCTCCTCTGATGATCCCACACCATCACGTCCTGATATCTGCCGCGGTTCTGAGTTGCAGAGAAACTGCGGTCGAAGTTTTGTTGCGTTTGTTTTTTTGTTGTCGGCGCGTTAGAGAGACCCTCCTGATGCATTGTTTGCTTGGAGAGACTCGGGCCACGCCAGGCGCCGTTATCATGCCTCGCACTCTGTCCCCCCGCAGGTGATGTACAGCCAGGACAAGCACAGCCGCCCCAGCGTGGTGGAGACCAACAACACCTCCTTGGAGTTGTCGCTGCCCGTCAACGAAGGCTACGTGATCCAGATTAAACCTTTCAGCGAGGGGGGAGAAGGCATCAGCAGCCGCCAGATCACCATCCCCAAGATAGCAGGTGCGACACTTCTGGGAAAAAAAAAAAAAGCCTGATTGTGGGAGAACGGTTTAAGTTGTGTTCATTCCAGCGCAACTAATCTAAATGCAGAAAGTCACATCCTTAATTAGCGTCCACTTAAGGTTTAATTTGTTCTGTCTGCCTCCGTCCAAGAGGATTTTACTCTGAATTCTCAAGTTTTGCTAAACTTTTCGAAAAAGTAATCGGCGGTGCTGTGCAGCTAATGTGAACTTCTGAAGGTGAAAATACACTCCAAGCACTCACAATTCATCGTGCAGCTGCACTGAACAGATAGTTATCTTTCTGTCTTCTCAAAGGTATTTCTCCTCATTAAATTGCAGCAGCGAGCTCCCATTCAGTGTCTTTTTCTCAGTCTGTGTAGATATACTGCAGCATCATGAAGCTCTATAATAGAGATTGTCTTTGCCAGTTGCTCAAAGTCTCCTTTTGGTTTCTATATTTTGTCTGCTGCTGTAACTGAGCATGTCTGAATAGTGCCATCTGTTGGCGTGTGTGTGCACTCACACCAGAGAGGATTTTATTTGCTTTTAATGCTTCTGTGTTGTGATGTTTATCGTGAGAGCTTCACAGAGAATAAACCCAGATGGAGTTTCTCTCCACTCGTTCGTCTGAAGCCACACGAGGAACACCAGAGCAAAGCTGTGACGGACTGTGATCTGCTCGTGTGTTTCAGGCTCCATAGCCAGAGGAGCGGCCGCGGAGCGCTCGGCCTCCTCCCTGCTCCACCTCGCCTCCGTCATCCTCACAGCCAGAGCCGTCCTATGACAAACATGTGCAGGATCCAGGCGCTCCAGCTGCTTTTTGTTATGAGGAGAAGCAGCAGGTCACAGACAACAAGAGGCTGGCAGCCACAACCCCCACCTGCTCCATCCTTCCCCACCCGACTCCGACCCCCCCCCCCCCCCTCCTCTTCCTCCTCTTCTCTCCACAAAGATCTCTTTGTGGGGATGACTCATTTTCTCCACCTTTATGAAGCGGTTACTGAAGTTTAGGAACTGAAAAGGACATCGTGACTGGACTGCAGCCTCTTGATGGGAGGGGGGGGGGCGGGGGGGTTCCTCACCGATGGATATTCTCCTGTGGCTTTCACTCCGGACGCTGCTCTGGGACGTTTATGTTCTTCTTTCTGCTGGACTGTTGCAGGTTGTGTCGGGTGAATTCGTTTGTCCCACTGGACTTTCTGATGGTACTTTAAATGGAAGCGAAGAGGTCCTCGCATAGCCTGTATTCATGTGATTGAAGTTGTATTGAAGCCCGTTTTCACCCGGGTGCGCTTGAAGACGTCCACACGCCGTCTTTGGTGCGTTTTTTGGAAACTTCAAACCATGCCGCTGTCTGAGAAAGGAGACCCAACTGTTACTCATCCCTGCCACAAAAAAAAGAACAAACAAACAGGGAGCCAAGCCTCATTGGTTCACGGCAGAGGGGACTCGGAGACCTTGATATACCTTTGCCTGGATTTTTCGTCACGCTTTTCCGTTCCACCACGCTCCGTCAGACCCTCGGAGCGGCCATGAAACTGACTGGAACCAAAGCTTCGGGGCCGACCGGGTTCTCTTCCACCTCCTGCATCATTGTGAGAAAACCGCAGCGCCCGCGCCCTCCGTACGGCTTCCATTGTAAGCTGCAGACTCGTGTTGATTAATCAATGTCTTACCTTCCTCGTTCATCCATGAGACGTGTGTGACAAAGGCCCGCGGCGGGCAGCAGGAGCCGCGTCTTTGTACACTGTATGTATGAAATCCTCAGGTCCCAGATGAGCCTTAAGTCTTCTGTTTATAATTCATGTTGTTAATTGTTCAGAGAAGGAGTTTTGATTTCTTCCTCCTTTGTTTGTCCTCATTGTACTCTTGGCTCACCCACTATAATTTATTTTGACCGACCGAACTGCTTCGGAGAGACTTTTGACCTTCTTTTTTTATTTTTAGATGACATTTGTGGGCATTTTTAGGCTCAGACTCAACAGGCCTTTCTCTCTTCAGTCCTTCATGATGAGCATTGTAATACAGTAAGTGGCAAGTGACTGCTGACTTTTCTAACATGGCTTCTTTCAAAGCGCCGGCAGGACTTTGCTGTCGGCTACCGTTTGGCATGAGATTGGTCAGTGTATGTACCCATGTTGCTTAGGGTGTCTGAATGGATCAACCTGCTTTTAATAAACATAATGCCATTTTCCTCGTTCCTTTGTTTGGCGTAAGAGGATGACCAAATGTTTGAGGAGTGATATCGAAGGGTTTCTTTGTTTCTCCTCAGGCCCTGCAGCTCCAACTTTCATTTCAATGAGGGACATTTTTTATTTCAAAATCAAGCAATTTAATCTACCAAAAACTATTACTTACCCCAAACCTTTAGTCCTACCAATTGTTTTTATTTTCTATTTCCACTCAAACTCCTGCCCTAAAAGTTTTAACCCCAATTATAATAGCTTATTTACTGCAGATTTTTTTCAAAATATCCACAGATTTATTTGCTGCATTGACCAGTAATGTCGTTTCTTTAAAGAGTTTTTTTCCACAAACTTTGCAAGTTGACATTGTTCAGACAAAACAAAATGTTTAGTTCCAGTATGTTACGAAGCCTAAAATGAGACATAATCACCTAAAGAGTGTGTTTTTTCCAGCTTCTTTCGGGGGCTGTGTGTCTCATTTATGGGAGGAAGTTGGAGCCCCCGAAGAAAAAAGTACAACATGCACACAATCCCATTTTCATTGAAACAAGACAACCTTAAATGACTGAAATCCATCTTTCTTTATTATTTTTTATTGATTGGACAAAAAAGTGTATTGTTCTCTCTTCCCTTGTGTGAGCTGCGTCTGCTGCAGTGGTGCTTTGAAACTGCTCTCAGCAGTCGGTGAGTGTGAGATTTCTACTTAAAGAAAATGTTTGGAAGTCGACAAGTTTTAAACTGATCTGAACTTATCTTACATTATTTCTTTTTCAACATACTAAAATGACAAAAAGAAACAAGCTATTGAAAAGTACCTACTGTTTTCTGGGAAAATATGTTGACACGTCTTGTTCTTTTTCCTGTTTTCTTTATTTTTGAAGGAATGCAAGTACAATGTACAGCAGAGACACAGCACCAAGCAATGGAGAGCAGCAGAGCAGAAGAGATGAAGCTGTGGAAAAGGAGGGAGGAGGAGGAGGAAGAGAGCTCTGTACAAAGAGGACAGGGCTGGGTTGAAAGGTCAGCCAGAGGTCGTCCAATCAGGCGGTGGCGCCAGGTGTGTCTCGGCCGCGGCCGAGCGTCTGCGATTCATCACAGTCCGGTTATCTGCCGTCAGACCTCCGCCAGCGGGCCCTTGGTGGACGGAGGGAGGTAAGGTTGACGGGCGGATCCGGGGAGGCTTTGGATCATTTCCCCCCCCTTCTGTGAGCAATGGTGAGGGAGGATTTCAGCTGCAGTGCTGGATGTTGCGAAAGCTTGCGTCTCTCAGGTAACCGGTGCCCCCTAGTGTACATCGAGCCCATGGCCAAGAACTACTTTACATCTTCACAATCCACCAAACAGCACCAAATATACAGTACAAGCTATGCATGGCTGCATTATTATCTTTTTTTTTTTTTAACTCCGCCTTCCAGTTTGACACCCACATCCATGACTAACCATCACTTTTATAAGATTTGGAACCAAAATCTGCAACACAACAGGAGGAACACTACACAAGTGAACACTGACTGTAAAGTTTAGTATCTGAGAGCCAAAGTTCAACCTCAGTAAAACCCTTTTAAATCCGACATGACACTTTCTAGCATTGTTTTTATTTCTTTTTTTTTTTTCCTTAAATGAGTGATGGATTTTCTGCTGCATGTAATAAATGAAATATAAAATTGGACATGTGCAAGTATATTTCTCAGTTTCTTTCCTTTGAACATCAAAAACAACATAATTAAAGGGAAAACCTCGCCACGCCAAGTGTATGCATATGACTCCCCGGCACTTTTTGTAATTAAAAGTTGCTTGTTCATATAAAGTTATTTCATACAAAACGAGCGTTTGTACAATTTGACCGCTACCTTTTTTTTATTGGCACATTAACACCTTCCGTCCTTCCTGACATTCAGGTACCAAATCACACAGCTGAAAGTTCAAAGATGCTCCTCCGAGCGCGTGTTTTATGAAGGTGGGATTCTCAGGTGAACGAGGATGGTCACATCTCCAGTGCACGTGATGCCTCTCAGCAAAGATCGCTGTGAGATGAGGAAAAACTAGCTGTCACATGAATACAGTTGTGTCCCTTTGCAAATTAGATGTTGAGATGTAGAAATGCGCTACAGGGAGATTATAGAGAACCACATATAATCTATGTGCTAGAACTGAATGTATGTTTTATACTCCTCACATTTTATGACTAAAAAAAACTATCTTCCAGGTTAATTTTCATCGTCAAACAATCCAGTTCCTACTTATTTATAATTTTCCAGGTTATTCCTTTATGGTCTCTTTGAAGATTAACCCATCGTGGTTAATTACAGTCCGATAATGCAAGAAATGATCATGCAAACGTGACATTGGGCACTACATAGACTGATGCAGCAGCCTGCAGTGTGAAGGAGGCGTCGCCTACTCTATGTACCTACTACACAGAAAATTAAAAAAAAGGCCAAAGTTGTGTCTATCCAGCCGGATGGTGAAAGCGTAACTAACGGAGACGAGAGGAACCGGGCTCGTTCTGGAACATCGGCATGCTCAGAGAACTACACGGCCACTGCTTGGATAAATACAACACTGTGTATCAACAGCTCCTAAGATGCACTACGCAAATCATCGCAAACGCGCCCACCCCGCACGCCGGGCTGGAATACGGAAAAGAAGTGGAGTGAGAGTGGAAGTACAGTGTTGGGACCGCCCAGCGCGGGTCCCGAGGGGAACCGTCGGAGGTCCAAACCGTCGCACAGTGTGATTTTTTTTGTTGCCTCGACCGGATCTGCAGGGAAGGAACGTGAACCGAGAGCGTGAACCCCGTTTCACTGGCTGCTGGAACAATGCTGGAGCTACATGTGAGGGATTATTTGACTCGAGTGTGAACACACACACACAGGAAGCAGTTTTTTTTTCTTCTTTTTTTAGCACACACACACAAACGCACACACACACACACAGCAGTTATTCAGAACAGCAGGACTAAAACACTCTCATATTCCTAATTGATATCCCAGTTGATGGTATCTGCAGGGCACCCGCACGGCACACGACCTTGAATTATTCCACAGTGAATTAATAAAAACGAAGCCTTCCTAAATTAATTCCCTTTGACCTTTGAGCGATAGTGATTTGATAATCGAGGCCCTGAGAGCTCTGCAGGGAACCGAGTTCAGTTCCAGATGTTTTGAATTCTTTTGACTACATGGGCCAATCAACGTGAAGGAAAATTTGCCTGTTCTTTTTGTTTTGAACAGCGTGACTGTGAAACCACTGCAGCGAGCTGTAATGATTTCTGTTGTGGGATGCTTGAATAAAAAGAAAAGAGAGACTGGTTGGAAAGGAGTCCTGTTCAGAGCGTGTGGACTTGTACAATGGGCTCCATCACAGTGCCACAGGCAGTAGTCTCATCAGGCTGGGACGGCGGGAAGGGGATTTTCAGGGCACTGACGTCTCTGGACCACAGGGGGGCACTCTCGCCTCAAGGGGGGGGGGGGGGAGATCAGGACTGCAGAAAAGAAAGGAGAGAGCGGAGACCTTCAGTCCCTGAGCCTCAAAGGAAGGTGAGAGGAGGCCAGATCTGCCAGATTTTATCGCTCTGAGTCAAGATGGCAAAAAAAAACAACAAAAAAAAACAAACCTCTGATGCACCATGTCGATCCTCACTGGACGACTCGGTTTCCCTGACAACAACCGCCTTTGTCACCTGCATGTCCGGATGCTGCTGCTTGGCTTCCTGGATTGCGATAGCCAAAGCCTGCGAGGACGAGAGGAATCCCAGCAAAACGCCTTTAAAGTTCCTGCTTCCTCTGTGTTTTACAGCTGAAGACTGCATGAGATCCATCTCTGACACATAAATATATATCTCCAGAAAGACTTATTCGATTGTTTTTGATGGATCTGTCCTGGTAGAAAGGTCAATCAATAAAAATGTGCTTCTTTTTTTTTACATTTTAACCAGTTTTTAGTCGGTATTTTCATTGTCTTCAAGACGAAATGCTTTCTGGTAGAGATACTGTTTATGCATTCAGGTAATCAAGAAAACGTTAGACTGAAAATTTGTATTTTCACAAAGCAGCTTATGTTTTTATCCTCTATTCTCTGTCTGTCTGTTAGCTAGATAACTCCAAAAGTAGAGAGTAGATTGGCATGAACTTTGGTAAGATTTTGAGCATTCGCTGGAGGATTAATTCATTGTATTTTGGGGGCAATCGGGATAAAATTCTGGATCGCAGATCCCAAAGAGCTTTGAAAAGCACCTTTTTGTTTTTTCATTGTAATGTCAAAGGTTCTTGTCACCACAGGCCTACGAATTGAGTTTCACCTCACCTGCTCTTGGTCTACGTCATCGTCTCCTGTGATTATGATCCTCTTCTCGATCCTGGTCTCCGAATATCCTCCTTTCACCGTCTGCAACACACAAAGGTTTGTCCTACGTCAGCTTCCGTTTGCTGTGGCTGCACTCAGACTTAAGACGAAACGATCTGCATCCCTGGTGCGCTGCAGAAAACGCTCCGCCATCATCTCCTCTCCCACCGCGTGCTTTGCGTGTCTTTCTTGAGGCTTTGTTACCTTTGTGACGTGGGTGGTTGCCGAGGTGACGTTTTCAGTCATGAGGATGGGCGACCCGGCTGAATCCCTACCCAGACTGCCCTTGTGCACCTGGGAGAGAGTGAGACAGCTGTGAGGCAAGCAGGAGGACGTCATGCAGGCAGGACTCCATCGAGCAATCAGTCAGGAGTGAGTCTCTGTCTGCAGTCGGTGGAAGTAGGTTCCAACCCTGGAGATGTGGCGCTGCAGGTGGAGTTAAAATGGGAGAGGTCCTGCTGTTTGTACTCACCGGGGAAACGCTCTGCCGCGTGGAGTAGGAGACCTCGCCGAGGCCCGCCATGCCGTGGTCCTGCGAACGCAGCCGCTCGTCACTATGGTTACGGGAGAATCGCAGCGGGGGAGGGTTTTGTTTTTTTGCCGGGACGTCGGGAAACTGACCTGATCTGTGAACTCCACGATGGTGGTGGTGACCTCGGAGCCGTTGGGCTGAGTCTCCGTCCTGACGTCCGTCTTCCTCACCGTCGGCGTGGGCATGACATCACTGGCTTCCCTGCTCAGGGGGGCGGGGCCGCGGGGGGGCTCTCTGTGCGACTGCTCCCTGTCTATCGACGAGGACACCGGCACAGACCTCTTTGGTTTCTTGGGAACAACGGGCTTCAGGGAGGATCGGAAGAAAAAAGAAAGAAAAACAGGGTTTGGTTTGGTTTCTGCACAGAACGGCTGAAGGTTTTGTGATTCTCCTTCAAGTCAGTGGGGGAAACGGCTTCTCAGTTGTTGTTCAAAAGAATAAACAAAGGCACACACTTAGGAAGAGACTAATTTAGGTGGTTTTAATGCAAAATGCAGATGAGCAACATCGACTGAGATATATTTGTCTTCAAAGTGAGATTCAGCAGTGAGACAAAAACAGGAAGGATGAAAAAACTGGGCATCAAGACTCACTGACCGCCTGCATGTTTCATTTAAGCGTCCCTTGTTGATTTCAGTGATCTCATTTGCTTCATATGTTCGGCGGTTTGCGACCATTCCGGTCTCAAACTGAAAACCTGCGTTTGAAAACGTGCTCCACAGAGCCCGGCGTCACTCTGTGACACTTCTGCGTTGATTGAAACCACCCTGGAAACTTTCTCTGTGCATTTGCTCTGAATCTATGTTAATCAACTCTTTGCTCTCAGCCCAGAGCAGGAAAGCTGCTCTGTGACGGGCTGTCATCGCGCTGCGTTGGAAACACGAGCAACACGCAGCGGGTGTTACTGACGGCGTTTTGGGATTTGACCTCGAAAGGATAAAAAAAAATCCAGCTTCGGGGAAAAAAGAAAAAAAAAAAACAACAATTGCCGTCATATTTTCCCCTTATTGTTTTGACCATGCGCTTTGAGTTAAAAACATGTTGAGGTTGGTATAAAACAATAATTTATTAGTATTTTGTGGCTCCCTCAGACCACATGAATGGTTTGCTGTTTGAACGAGAGCTGAAATATTTCAAACATGCAGGAAAAAACACTGAAGAGGAAAAAAAGCCTTTGTGTGTGTGTGTGTGTGTGTGTGTGTGTGTGTGTGTGTGTGTGTGTGTGTGTGTGTGTGTGTGTGCATGAACTCCTTTTTAACTCTACCTGCACATCAGGTCGTTTGACCTCCGGCCGGACTTCCTCCGCCTGGACGTGTTTGGCCGGGGGGCTGCTGCTGACCGCTCTGGACGGAGGGGCCGCCACCAGCGGTGGAGGGGGCTCAGACGGGAACTGCTGCTGCTGCTGCTGCTGCTGCTGCTGGAGCAGGTCGATGCCGAAGCAGATGCCTCCGTCGGGCGACAGGTCGCGCTCCCCCAGCTCCGTCATGCCCCTGGAGAACTCCTCCATGCCCGTGTGCAGGTCAGTGAGCACGGTGAAGTCCACCTCGGCCTCCAGGCTGGACGTGGAGCTGACCGTGATGCTGGAGCACTTGCGCTCGATGCCCAGGTGGGTTTCCTTCAGGTACAGGATCTCGTGGTCCTGGTCGTCCTCCGACACGGAGCCCAGCCGACGCTCCCACGGCTCCCTCTGCAAACGGAAGACGCCATCACATCTCAGACGGACGTTTCCAGACGACACGTTTAAAAAAGCCTGTCTTTTATTTTGGTTAGCTGTGAGTTGTTTGACTGCTGCCTTAATAAAACGCGAGAAAAGTTGATGTCAAATGAAACTCTTCAGTCTCATAAGAGCGTCTTGAAGAATTCCTGCTGAATATGTAATGGCAGTGTGTTTACTCCTTTCCAAAGGTGTGGTGAAGTGAGAAATAGGAGAGGAGCTGCACGATGACTCACTGAGGCTTCGCTGAGAGGCTCCTCGTGAATAGCAGGAGTGGGAGGTGTCTCCTACAGAAAACAGAAACAAACAAGCAGCGAATGTTGATCAGAGGACCAAAGGAGCTTGTGACACTTTGGAGGAATACAGCGTGAGCACACAGCAGAGAGAGAGAGAGAGAGAGAGAGAGAGAGCAGGAAGTAAGTTTCCCACGTCGTCAATTTCAGCCGCCAACTGTCTGATTCAAGTATTAACTGTCTCATTTGGGAAAAAAAAAAACCAAGGTAGCAGCTTTTAAACATGATTGTTTTCCCACCGGCTGTCGTTGGAGGAAACAAGTTTCCAATTAGACAAAAAGGAAAAAAACGAACTGATCAGATTGATTCATGAACTTCCAGAATCAACGTTCCCAGAGCCTCCGACGCTCGCGGTCGGCAGCATGCACGGAGGGCGTGTCTCACAGGCCGGCGTCGTCGGAGATGACTGAAAGTGCGATGGTGACGCCATGCACTGATTGGTTGGATTATTCCAATCCCTTTCAGGAAGGAGGTATTCATATTCCTAAAAGGCAGCATATGAATGCCTAAACCCTGAAGAGGTTTGGCAGCTCTGCAGCCTGTGATTACATCTAATCGCCTCTTTCTTTTTTTTCTTTTTTTTGTGCCATCGCTCCAGAGGTGCCAAGGCAGAACATTTGGTTCAAATGCCCTTCTCAGCCATTGAAAAAAACGGGTTTAAATCATGTGGAGAAACGAGGTTTCAAAGGAAAACAAATGGTGGACAGGTCCTGCACTCCTTGCAACAGCAGCCACCTTTTTCTCTTTTTTTTTTGCACTGTGAGGATGTTGGAAGGAGCGACCAGGTGTTAACGTGACAAGTTGGAGGTGGGATAAAAAAGGACGCCTGAAGCTTAAGCAATGGGGTTGTTTTTTTTTTTTTTGCTTAAAGGCCCCGCAGCGTTCTGAAATGGCCAAGCAGATGTCAAGCTTTGCAGGAGGAAGAGGAGGAGGAGGAGGAGGAGGAGGAGGAGGGGGGGGCAGCAGCGACAGCTCCTCCCCCTCCACCAACCCGGCCATGGACGTGAACGGAGTCGATCGATGATGCGATGCGAAGGAACGTGAGTTTGTTTTTTGGTGCTTTCTCATACACAGCCACATGACCTCTGAACGGGATGCGTGGTGATTTTTGTCGGGGAGGGGGGCGTGGGGGGGGGGCGGAGAGTTGTTTTTAAGATGATA
>JAUESE010000060.1:7592065-7657137 GCA_032274725.1 Malacoctenus triangulatus
CCCCCCCCCCCCCCCCCCCCATCCCCCCCTCCTCCTCCTCCCGACATCCCTCAGAAGTCATTCCAGTCAAGGAGCAGATTCATTTTTCTGCGGCACTTGATCACGACGTGGGCTACTGTGAAATTCAAATAAACCACAAGTGGCGGGGATGCACCCAGCCACAGCCGTCTGTTTACAAACACAAAAGGCTCCAGAGTCGCGATTTATGAAGGTTGGGGGGGGGGGGGGATCGCTCATCCAAAGCCCTCCATCCCCCCACAATGCAGAGCTTGTCTCACCTCCCTCCACCCATCTCTCCTTTCTCTCCGAGAACAGCGGCGGAGCTGCATTTCCTGACTCAGAGGCGTGTATTACCGAGGGAGACTGAATCCCTTTTGAGGTGCGCTGCGGTGCGGTGTGCTGAGTCAATGGCTCTGTTTAAATAGGCAGGGGGGAGGGGAGGGGGGGGGGGGGATGTGCACCAGCTTCTTGAAATGAAAGATAAATAAATAAACAGGAAATAAATTGTGCAACACTGCCAATACAAATTTCAGGCATGTGTGCGTTTCAGTATTGAATAACAGCCAAACTGTGTTTTACCAACATTGCAAAGCAACCTTTACAAATCATTTTTTCCAATTACATTTCCGCACATTTGCAGGATTGCAATCACCAAAAATACATTTGGAATGGAAGCCACTGGCGCTGCTGCAAAGCTGAGCGTGCAAACAGAGGCTGAACCGAGGCAGTTTGGCCTTTTGAAGGACCGTTGGTCACCCGGACCACGTGCACACTCGTGGTGCAGCTTCCTGTGTTGAACCGAAAACTTTCCAGTTCGACTCATTTCACCTTCTTGCAGACTGTTTCAGACGATGAGCAGCCAGAACGTGTGCTGGACAGCTGTGGTGACGCACCTTTCACAGCAACGCACCGCGCGGAGCCAAACGCAGCACAACGCTCGTGTGATGTGGTATTTTTTTACGATCGACAAGCTCACTATCAGCTTATAAATTGCGTGAAGGCTTCAACAAGTGCGGCAGGAATTTTCTCCTGCGTTCACATCAGTCACGATCTGCAACAAGCACGCGGGGCTTTTGAAGCCCGTCGTGTCCTCGGTTAAAAAGCTTTCTGGCCTGTTCTGTTTGTGTTGAGTTCAGACTCCTAATTGAACTTCACTCAAACCACACACCAGTTTGTATGAACACAGACCAAGACGGGTTCTTCAAACGATCCACTTGTCTGGTGCGCTCCAGGGTTCACCACATGGACCACACTGACCCTGCAGTTGCGCCATTAGTGTGAGCGCAGCCTTGTGAGGCTTTTCTATTTTTCTTTCAGTTTGCCTCCTATTTTTGGCGCGTGCTAACCCAGGGTCCCGGACCCCCTGGAGATGCTGCCAGAAATCAAAGCGGGGGGGGCTTGAGGTCTTGTCTCTTCCGTGTATGTCAGAATTAGATTCCCACATGGGACAAAAAATAGTCCGTTTCAAGCATCTGAACCCAGAGAAACAAAAGCTTTGCTCTTTATTTTGAGTAGTTTTGATTTTGTTTGTGTGTGTGTACGCACACGCGCGCATTTCCATCATTTGTCTTCACTGTAATGTTTTGGCTCAGTTTTGTG
Source organism: Malacoctenus triangulatus (assembly GCA_032274725.1). NCBI lineage: Eukaryota > Metazoa > Chordata > Actinopteri > Blenniiformes > Labrisomidae > Malacoctenus > Malacoctenus triangulatus. The sequence goes on from JAUESE010000060.1 coordinate 7,593,665, forward strand.
AGGAGGCATAGAAACCTCTTAACTAACGTTGTGCACACAATTCAAGCAATAAGCCAAATTTATTCATTCATCTCAATGCTTGTTACATTTTAAGCGTAGTGGAGCCAGTCGCAGCCAGCAACCAAAGACAGGTTATATCATGGACACGTCAGCAGTGCAGTAAGGGGCAAACATCACAAGCGGACCCCTTTGGACCGTTTTGTCCCCCATTATGAGGGAGGAGACCCTCGGCTTCACAGGGAGAGCATGCTCCTTTCTGCCAAGCATCGTTCCTGAGGCGGAATCACGAGGAGAACAGAACAGCGTACCTCTACTCCAACCTCGTAGTCTGTGCCGTCGAGCAGGGTGACTTTAACCGGGACGGTCTTGGGCCGCTTGGTGCTCTTCTGTGGGGATTTGGAGGCTTTGCTGGGGGTCTTTTCTGAGCTGTCGTCCATGTCCCCGTGGTCCTCAGGAACCTGGAAGGCAGAAATCCCTCCAAGTGTTTTGTAAGGTTGAAATCTCTGCGCTTTTGTCTTCCATTTGAAATATTTGAATTCGGAGCCTCGGGACGCATTATATATATCTGTCTTACAAAGTGATTTAACTCCCACAGTCTTTGATCACGGGAGGCAATCATCAAATGCATGATGTAGAGCGAGCTGCTCCTCTAAGATGTTAAGTTCCTGGCACAGGCAGGGCCGGCTTGCCGCCTTGCATATCAAACAGAGAGCCGGAAGGGCCCTGAGTGATTGAGAGGCCCGAGTAAAATGATGTACAGCTGCTGCGTGCACCACAATGCTCCCACCTGATTGGTTCTCCTGGCGTCACCTTCCATTGCGGTCTTCATCTCCCCCGCCAAAGCCTTCTCTGTTGTCATAGAAATGGATTACAGTCCTGCAAACACACACACACACAAACATATTCAGTCAACATCAAATATTTTTCCTGTTTCAAAATCGGTGTGAAGTGTTTACTGCCGCTAAAAATCCAATCTGCCAATGGACTCCTGATGGATTCCAGTCCTGAGACGTAAGCGAAACACGCCTCCATCTGCATGCAGCACTTCAAGTCTTCACTTTAACAGGCGTGCGTCGTCTTGAACAGCCAGAGGACCGACGCTCGTGACGTTGCGTCCAATCTCCCGGAAGCCATCACGGCGACGACGTGGCACCTTTTTATTTACCCGGCGCCGCCTCACAGAGGGAGCACCTTTTCCCCCCTTCATACGCCAGTGTTCGCTTTCGTGTCCGGGAGGGTGGGGGGAGAGGGAGGAAAAAAAAAGGGGGGGGGGGGCTCAGTCAGTGCTGGCTCCCAGCCTCCCACAGGAGCACTCTGCATGAAGAGCGTTGGCTTCAGGACACTCTCTTCTCACACTAGCTAAATAGATAGCATAAATTACATCAGCCAGAGAGCCCTGCAGCGCCACGCTAGAAAGCAGACACACTGAGATACTGAGGAAGAGGGAGACGACAAAAGAGTCGGGGGGAGGGGGTAGGAGGGGGTGGGAACGTGACAACAATCTGAGGATGACACGCCAAGGAAGGACAGAGGAGCGCAGAGGTTACGAGGCGAGAGCAACAAGGGCGTCGAAGAGGCGTTGGAGTGTTTCGATGTGCTGCTGCAATATTCAGCAGAGACAGACGAGCGCCGTCATGTGAAGGTGACCACTTCAGCTGGACGCGCCGCGCCGCGGCCCTTCCTCTCTGGGTCGCACGCGATAAAACCCGGGCCCCGACGTTCAGTTCCAGGTGCTGCAGCAATGATGAATGAATTATCCGAGATAAGGCCCCAAGTGAAAATGCAGCTTCATTACGGAAGGTGAGCGGGAGGATCACCGGTTTTTATCGGCTTTGCGTGTCGGCAGAACTTCTCAGATAAAACCGGAGAAATTTCTTGGGGGATTACAGGCTGTTTAAATTTCTTAACTTAAGCCTTTTTTAAAGAGCCCCGATTGTGATCTGCCAGTATTCGTGCGACAATTTTATTGAGGGACTTTTCAGTATTCACATTTTTTGACATATTAGGTTCCTATTTTCCTGGAATAGAAGAGCATCTGAAGAAAAAGGAAGAGCAGTGAAAAAATCAGTTTTGTCCGGTTATTTCTCCTGAATTAGAAAGTTTCAAGCATTTGCACTGGGTTATAATAAGACAGTCAGTTTTGTAGCTCAGATTGTGTTCAATACATGGTGGCATGATGTTCTTCACTATATAATAGATCCTGTAAGTCATCAAAAAATTTTGAATCTAAAATTTTAAAGATTTAACAAATGGTTCTACTCACTCCTTCAGGAACATAGTCAGGATTTTTAATTTCAGATATTTTTGGTTGACTGAATAACTTCAGAGTAATCTTTATTTACAGTTTCAAAACAAATGTTAATATTCCATGACTGTATTTTTCTTATGTTTGACCAACTTAAACAATAAAATATAAACCAAAGAAGGCTTCAAATACAAAGGTTTTGGAAGAAAAGGTAGTTTAGCTTTTTTAGTATTTTTTAGAAAACATTTCCATCATATTTACCTTTTTATGTGTTTGTATTTTGTTCTGTCCAAGAAAACCCGATTAAAATATTCATTTCAGTCATAAGAGGGAAGTTGAGGAAAAGCTACTTCACTATATAATGTAACAGTTTTCACTGCTTTAAACGTTTCAGCCTCGGGTTCTATTGTTAAAGAACCGGAAAGCTGCGGCTACTTTATTAATGGCTCCCTATAAAAATGGAAAATGACCGTAAAGCAATGACAAAAAGTCCTTTCTCGTTCCAAAGCATTTTTTATTAATAGCTCACCAGCTTTCAGTTGATTCAAAACTGAAGAAAAAAAGGTGAGGGGACAAAAAGGGATATCATGTTATGCAGTTTATCACGCGTTTTTGAAGATGACAATGTTTGTAATTTAAATCCTGAAAAAGGAGCAAAACTAAAAAGAGAGAGGTTAATGAGAGCAAAGGATTAGCGAGGAGGGAATATGGGAGAGCTGGAAAAAGAAAAAAAAGCCCCTCAGGGAAATCGGTGCAAAGCAGAAGCACGATTTGGTCTAATAATGCACGACAAAGTGTCTGCAAATCAGGAGAAAAACATATCGTCGTATTTTCTCCCCCTAATTGACAATATTTCGGCGACCAGCTGTCTGAGGGCACTTTCGCGTTCGCGATCTGCGAGGCTGAAACGCAGCACGTCTCAGCTTTCATGATAGGTCAGTCTCAAGCGGCATAATGAGGCTGCATCAGAGAGGCGCAGTCTGGCTCGGAGACGGCTGCAGATGTCACGCACTCTGTGCAGTGTCCCGCCTCAACTTTGAAGAGCCCCGGGGCGGTTTAATTACCCTCTTTAATGAATAATAATGCATTTGGTAACAGTAAGGTCCTCTCATTATGCCTGCGTATCATTGGCACAGATAAGCTCACTGCAGATATCAGTGCATCTTTTAAGACTCGCTCTCACATAGAAGTTCAGGCTCGTGGGAGAAGATGGTGGTCGACTCGGATATTACAGGCAGCCACCAACATACAGGCGAGATGCTGATAAAACAAAAGTTTGTTCAAAGGAACGCACATATCCACCACAGAGCAGGGGCCCCATTTAGCCACATTCACTACTAGCACAGCTTGTTCTTCATCCATCCATCCATCTTCGATTTGACTCGGGGTCGCCGTGTGCTGCAGGTTACATGAAGCAACAATACCCCCCCAGGACGGGTCATCAGTCGCATCACAGGGCAAATATATTGAGATTTAGACAATTAATCACACCTTATTGACCTCATATGGAGAGTGTGTCTGGACTTTGGGAGGAAACTCCCCTTCATACACAGGGAGAACATGCAAACTCCAGAGAGGGCGAGCCCCCCAATCCTAGACTTGAACCAACAATGTGCAGCGAGACTGCTGACGACGATTCCACTGAGCAGCTCAGCTCGATCCAATGACGTTGCTTCATTGCCTGGTGAAGTTTTAAAAAGGCTCGGCTGTAATCACAATTTGTTGCTATCAGCAGATAGTCAATCAATCACCCGGCCAATCTGTGATCAATACACACCGAATCACTATTTAGCAGGCAATCCTGTGATGAATGTATTCAGCGTAGAAGCGGACTGAATGCATGAGAGGACGAGGTGACGCAACATCGGGTTTCGATTCGACAAAGCAGCTCCTCTCCAACAATAGTGTGGAAAATAGATGGGGAGATAGTGGTTTCCTGTGAATGAGATGAGGTAGACACCGAGAGCCACTGTGCACACGAGCCATATTGCACATTTCAAGTTCCTCCTGTTTTTTTTTTAACCCAGATATCCATGCATAATACGATCCCTCTCATATGCTCGGTCGGCTGAGCCAATCAGATCTGTCCGCCGTAATGCAAGCGCTCGGTGTGAATGTCAGCCGCGCGGAGCAGCTGTCAGATCCGCGAGTCTGTGAATCACAACTAAAGCTGGAGAAGAATCCTAATGGATCAGTGTCGGCAGCCTTCACGCCGCTCATCTCGCACGCGCCGCCATCGCCAGGCCAATCAATTCTTTCATTTGGGTCACTTTATGATCCAATCACTGCAGGTCCACATCAGTTCAGGCCCCCGCACACCTAATCACCTGTGTGAAGGGAGATGATGGGGGCCGAGGTGTGCGCACGCGTGTGTGTGTGTGTGTGCGTAACTCGTATTGCTACAACAGTCCGCGTCTTCAAACAGACTCCCATTAAAGGTCTTTCACTGCCAAATCATCTGGACCTCTTTGGCTCTTCCACTTCAAAGAGCGAGCGTCAGGGAAAGTCTCTGTGAAGTTTGTGACAGCGCCTCAGTAGGTGAAGCTCTGCAAACCGTTTACGTCTCCGACGGCCTCCAAAAATAGCTCCGTTGCATGACTTTGCTGTTTCTCCACCTCAATTCGGCGAAAATACTATTTTTATTTGTACTTCAAGAGTTTGCAGACCAAATTAAAACTGTCAAACACAATCCGGCAGAGAGCGCTTTACTGTGGTTATCTAACAAATGTACTGCCTGTCATTGCGCAGGTACAACTGCGCTATAGATTTCATCATTCGTTTTGAGTCAGAGATGAAAGAAATAATCCCAGACAGCTTTCTTCCTGCTTCCTCTTTCATCTATTAATCTCGTTCTGTGGGAGCTCTGCATTGGAAGAAGTGGAGGCAAGTGTGTGTGTGTGTGTGTGTGTGGGGGGAGGGGGGATGTTGTAGATGTGTTCCTGGCCTGGAAAGCAATCGCACCTACAACTCGGTGAAGTTGCACTGGCCCCAAACTACGGCTGATGCTAATCGTGTCAGACATCAAGAGGCAGCAGTCAGCCTGATATTACCCGAGAAGCGGGGAGGCTTCGCACTCCATTCGCACCTTTTCTCCACCCTGTTGAATGAAAGCTGAAGACTGAAAAGAAACACAATCTCAAGGCTCTAAAAACCCCTTTGAAACTGCACCCGGGTTCAAGCAACCGTGGCTGTTTCACATATAAATTCCCTGATATAGTTTTTGTTTATGTGTCAAATTATATCTGGTATTGTTAACAATGTATACTCTGGAAATTAATGCACGAAAATCAAAACCCAAAAATATGAAAACAACAAATGAGTTTTGCTTGCTTCCCACTTAGAGTCTGCTTCTAAAAGGCAGAGAGCAGTAAATTTAGCAGAGTGACAATAGAAGGAAAAAGTCTTAAGAAGCTTATAGTTTTAGCTGTAAAATGCTGCTGGTGGAGCACACAGGATGCTCTGAGACTTGCTAACGCAGCCTTCTGTCCTACGCTTCGGTTTCTGCTTTGTTTTTGGTCTGTAGCAACTCAGCGCACAGATGTGCCCCGATATCTGCTGATCTTTTCAATTTTACCAAGTAGATTTGATTTTTTTGGGGTAAAACTACAGCAAAGTGACTATTAGACACAAATGTAAGAGACTGCTGTTCTGCATCACAGTCACAGCGCTCAAGCAAACAACTTGTTTTATATTTTCACTTCTTACATTTTGAAGGTCTGAACAGGTAAAGAAATAAACAGACCTAGCTGATAGTTATTGGATCCGGCTTTACAGATCACAGTTTCCACCTTCTGTCGGCTTCCTCTGCTTCGCGCTTTGTTTTGTTCACCGCCAACAAAAAACAGCCAGCCTGATGCTAACTTTCAACATCTCAGGTTCAGTTTGACAGCGCGCCGGGGTTTGGATGACTTTCTGTTTATTTACCGAAAATCAACTGTCCACTTTGCGAAAAAAAACAACATAATGGACGAGTTAGAAAGGAACAAAGCAAATATGTCAAACGGAAAACATTTGGCTGAAAGATGCTATCAACTTCCGCACAGCCGCGGCTAATTGTGGTGTCGAAAAAATGCCTTTATGGATTTGTCATGGTGAGTAATGTTGTTGTTTTTTAACATTGCACGTAGTTATTTGAGCTTTTTCTGTGGAAAGACAGTAATTAAGTCCACTTTCAAGGTTTAGCCAAAAGACCTTGTTACATTTTTCGAAACAAAAATGACCTGGTGTAAAGATGAAGAGTGTCATCGTTTCTCTTCGCTTTTGACGGCACAGACACTGGAATTAGCCTTTCAGTCTCCGCGTACGTTTCTATCATGGTCGTAGATCTAAACCTGCTGGACTTGAGAAGCTCCAAGTTCCAAAAATCGGACCAGAAATGTCGCCGCGTGATGCTAAAACTCTCTCAAACACGGATATAAAACATCGTGTACCTGACATTAGTTTTCAGCTGCCAGTCGTAGAAACCGACTGGTTGCTTCATGATGAAACGTAACACATTTACCTGTAAATCTTGTGTATTTTCTTCAGGATCCAAGTTACATCAGAGTATAAATTCCAGCGAATTGGAGAGCGCAGACGGCGCAAGTCTGTTGTAGCCTTTTGCTGTTCGGTGACTTGTTTTCGCCTCGAAATGTTTTTCTCACTTTGGACTTTGTTTTTTGAAAGTTGAGTGTGTGTTTAGGTGCAAAGTAAAGACGATCAATGCAGCGTCGGGTGTCTCCGGCCGTCGAGTGGAGCAGATCTTATCTTCCAATCAAATAAATGCGCTTTGTGACCGTAAGGGGAGTTGCCGGTTCCAGTGTGTTGCAAAAACGCGGCACGCATCAATAAGATAAGCTGTGTTTAGCTGATCAGTCACAGTTATTGAAAATCTTTTATGACAAGACACTGATAAGCGAAAACACAGTCGCGCGGAGGCTTTGCTGGCCGCCTTTTTTCATCCCCCTGTACAGACCTGACTATCGCTGAGTCTGTTCATTCTGGACTCTATCGGGCCCACCGCGTCCGTCCGTCCGTGTATCTCTAGAGATGACCTCGTCTGTGCTCCGCGTTCTCGGTGCAGATGTACACAGATCGTTACTGAGCGTCGTGGATGACCCGAGGTATCTTCAGATCAAACGCAAGTGCTCCCAGAATGCACTCATCCAACTGAAAAGGAAAATCTCCGATTGCAGAACGTCGGTCTGCGGAACGCAAGACAACGTGACGCCCAACCCCCCCAAAACACTCGGCGTCCGGCGGCGGCGCAGCTCAGATAAATTGGCTGATAATAGAAGGCATGATGGCTGATCATCTAGGGCGAAGCGATGGCTGCGACGCGCCCGCTCACTGCGGGCTGCTTCAGCCCATTTGTCTTGGTGCCAGCTCTCCAACAAAAGAGTCTGTCAATTCAGAGGCCCCAAAAATGGATGCGTCTTCGGGCAGGCGTCACTTTGCCCACAAGGCCCATCCTTCATCGGCAGATGGGCCGAGGAAATTCGTCAAATATAGCTTCGCCCAAAAAAATATGTCACGGCGAAGCAAGGGGGAAGCACGGGGATGACAGCTTGTGGATTCCTCCATCTCCTCGAACACAGTTTGCTGTCAGGAACGCGTGCATGTGCTAACAGCGTCAAGTGTTTGCCTCCCTAGATTGAGGAAAAAAAAATACGAGGTCTCATGTGCCTGCTAAGTGCGAGAGCAAAAAAACAGATCCGACGCAGCAGAAACATCATCTGCACAGGGTTACGAAACCAAAACACTGCTCGAAAAAAATGTTTGGTTTGTTAAAATCACAGTTCTAAAATAAGAGGAAATGGATTTTAGAGTCCAACAAACAGAGCTGTGTCGGTTTTAGAGCCAGCCTGTTAAAATATAACCACGTGTTGTCGAAAATTCTCATTGTAAATTTATCTGGAACTGAAACTGTTTCTTGAATAAACATAAAAAAAAAAGCTCTTTTTTTTTAAACATCTCGACATTTGGTGTCAGTTTTAAAGCTTTCATCAGAGCCGTCTCTGACTGGATGCCACTGATTGCTCCATTTTACAGCTTTTAGATCAAAGTGCAGCGTTTAACTCTGCACGTCAGACATGCCTGCTCGTACAAATAGAAAGCCGCATTCTTCCTCTTCACTCCTGACATCGTTCTGCGCTGCCTTCGTCGGAGGAAACGCATCATCTTCTCGAGCTTCTCGTGCATCCTCCCCCCCCAAGGGTTTTAGCCCCCATGCTGCATTTCATTATTCCTTCTTTCCACTTGGCCAGCCTATTTGCGAAGACAATGCTTCTTCTCCCTCAAACCACTGACTCCTGCAGCTCCCCCCCGCTCTCCCTCCTGTGCTTAAAGTCCTGCTTTTTGCGATAATCAGAAAAATAACCGCAGAGGCCTGAAAAGCCTCGGATGAAACTTTAGATGAATGAAGCTTTATTCGAGGTCGGTGGCATTGTGTCTGGCTGCAGCGTAAGCTGGAGGTGAAAAGCGTTTCCCTGGTGGCGACTGAGACGATTTGAAACCAGAGTGAGTTTTGAACCACCTGCACGGCGAGATATCACAAAGGGTCGCTAATAAAAACACGAGGCGAGGTTAACAGGCTCTTTAACGAAGACCCTGATTGAATTCAGATCGTCCCTTCTATTATCGTCGGTCAGTGACCCTCTCCTCCTGAACCAGAGCACCATTTGTTCCCTCTCGTTCACAGAAATTAGTATATCAGGTCTTCCAATGTACTCCAAATGAATTTGGCTATTTAGCCATTTCGAGGGGGCCGAGCATTGAGTCAGAAACAAAGAGTGCTCGCTCCAACGATACCATCTGTCCCTTTTTAGGGATGTTTTTAAGAGATTGCTCTGATCGGCTACAAATATATGAATCGGGGCCTCTTCCTTCGGTGCCAAGTGGAGAAGTCTCTGAGGAGAGGGAAACCGGATGGTTTGGCTGCCCTAATGGGCTTTTTGGCACTTTTTGGAGGTAAATCCCTCCCTGTGGCGCTTTTGTCGACCACAGAAAAACAGTTCCCGGACTGATCATCAGATGTCATTAGTGCAGGCGTAGTGATGATCTACAGTAGCACTAGAGTATTTTCTAGCACGAGGAGTCTTGGACAACCTTATAGCTCAGTATTTGTATGAACTAATATTGGGTAAATATAACTTGTTTTCTTAGGATTTGTTTAGATTTAATGACGTGCTTGCTGTGGTCTGATGAGAAAACAAAGAAAAATCCGGATGAATGTGTCTGACTACAGATTTCCCAACTAATACAAAACAAAAAAAAAAACTGCAAACACAAAGTGCATCACAGTAATTCATTCTCACTGTTAGATTAGTGTTGTAAATCCCAGCAGTATAAACCAACTACAGTGTGTGTCGGCACCTCTTGAGTAGCTACAGTTGAAGAAATGAAAATGGTGGTGAGACGTTAAAAAGCAATATACAGTACACATATGCTAAATTACCAGATCTGCACTGACAGCCCCTGTGGCCGCCCCCCCCCCCAAGGAGCCAATCACAGTGCGCTCCTCAATGAGCCTTGCCATTTCATCATGCGGCTCCCTCCGCATCTCGGCTTTATAATCAGTGCCTCCCTTCTAATGGCATACACAGTCAGTCCATCAATCCTCGGCGGGGCCCGAGCTGGCTCTGGGAGAGCAGGTACGGGAACGGGTGGGGGTTGGGGGGGAGAGAGAGAGAGAGAGAGAGGGGGAGTGGCGAGATGTCCTTGTTGAGGAGAAGCCCACATACACACATTCTCCCGAACCTTTGGCACTCAGCACTCCTGGAAGCACACTGCGCAGCGCGACTGTTAAGTCGGCTGCAAATCATGTCACACGGCAACCGAGATAAATGATACGACTTCCGAAGCAATGAGGCTGCAAGTTCCTCCTCCTGAAGTGCGAGCCGGGGAGGGTGGGAAAGCAGCCCGGGGAGGGGGGGAGCTGTGCTACCTGCGCCCACATGCTTCGAGAAGCACCCTCCTGGGAGGCCAGTCTGCACCAGGAAGTACGGGGGGAGTTACGGAGGGGGTTCACTGCAGCTTCAGCACTCGAAGCGACAGATCGTGTGATTGCGAACTTATCTGCGCGTTTCACTTCATCATCGCTCCCAGTGAAAGGAAAGCGGCGAACGTGCACATCCGAACTATTAGAGCGGGAGGTCACTGTAAAGTTAATCCTCACTGATTAAAACAAATCAAGCAATGAAATCCCTTCAAATGAGCTGTCAGGACACGCATCATTTGATTTATGAGATGAATATCTTCAACATAAATCAGTTTACAACACGGAGCGTCCTCCATTCTTCACCACGAAGCTCCCGTACATCCAGCGGCGGAGGAAAGCTGAGCAGATTATGTTTAAGGTCAAAGCCAGTTTAGGATAGCAGAGAACAATCTGCCTGCTCTGGAAATGTCCCCCTTTAGATTCACTTACACCGAAACAGACGTTTGTGTGGATGATGCGGATTGCGAGACGTGTTGGTATACGACCGGTGCACCTCGCTGACAAAAACTCAATTCAAACGAACAAACACGCGGCAGCAGATCCCGTTTAAGATGAGAGGCAGCGCAGCAGACTGTGGACTGCGCTTCCACGTTCTCCTCTGGCTGCAGTCTCCACGCTGCTGCAGGAGCGAACGCTTGATCCTGAGGAAAGATTAGCGTGTTTGCACCGAGACTTCACTCAATCTGAGGCTACGGAGTCGCTTCAGTGACTTCTTGAAATAGTGGTTCTGTTTACATTAGCTTTTGTTTTGTTTTTCACATCTGCACGTGCAAAAACAAATAATTGTAAACAGAGACATAAGCCCGATGTGAGCCAAAGCGAATGATAATGAACTTGGCGTGCAGCAGAGCAAAGTCAGTAGAAGAAGCAGCCAGATAGCTCCCACGTTACAAGGCTAATGTTACAAATACCCACAGAGTCAGAATAGTTTCCTATTACAAACTCCACATGCGAGAAAAACCAAAACTTCAAGTTTTCTCCTTCGGGTCGTCCCACATCTGAAGTGCACATGAAAGAGATGTTTATATTCTAATATCAGATTGTTCTCTGTTGGCAGACGTTTGTATCCCTGTGAAACACCACTGCCTGTAGTTTCCATGTCACTGCACTCTGCTGTGATTAATAAAGTTATTTGGTTACATCGAATTAGAAGTTTGAAGTTTCTTGCTGGTGGCTTGCAAAGTACGATGCGAATTTTTGTTTTTGTTTTGTCTGAATATTTGAAAGGTTGCTTCTCAGTATGTAGTCACCTGGACAGAGTGGACAGACAACAAATAGTTAATTTAATCTATCAATTAAGTGCAATTTATTTGTAAAGCCTGAGCTTTCCACCCTCAGAATTTGTCCCTTTTAAGTCAATTAAACTGTAGACAATTGTTTTTGCCTCCCACAATAAAAGCTTCCCCCTTATGCACACAGTGTAGAAAGCAATTAATGTTTTCCTTCTTTGTTTTCTGGACGTTCAGAGTAAAAAAAGAAAAATATAGACGTCACATTAGTCTCCGTTAAAATGGCAGTGAAATGACAGGCCCCATGCTGGGCTGTCAGCATCCCCCCTCTTCACTCTTTTTCCTCATTTGACCAAAGAGGACGAACGCGAGTTAACACGCAGACACCAGGCATGCCTGTTTAATATGCTGTTACCATGGGAACCCCAGCCTAACACTGTCTGTCAAACATATCAAAATAAGACAAAGGAAAATGGCAAAGAGAGAAAAAAAAAATAGGCAAAGAAAGTGAGTGCGCGCAGCCCGCAGGTATTATTTTGCGAGCTGACACATGCACACGCCGCGGAGGGAGAGGTGAGCCGTCACATGGCAGCCGCATGACGAGTGTGACAATTCGTGCAGGGGGAAGGAGCAGCAAAGTGACAGGACGGAGACGACGGCGGCGGCGGCGGGAGGGAAAGGGTGACCGGGAGTTTTGAGGGAAGATGTCAGCTTCTCGTCTGCCTTTTTTTCCAACCAGAGCACAGCCGGTCGGCCGGGCCACATGCACGGCTCCGTCTTTTATGTCATCGCGCCGGACGCCACGTCAGCTCAGCGTTCCGGCCTTTTTTACACGTTTGCCTTTTATAAAGAAAAAACTTTCCCGTCCCAAATCTGAGCGTTATCGCAGAAATGAGAAGAGCACGACACGGTTTAATGTGAGAGACGCTGTGGGCGTTAAAGTTTAGTGCTGCGGTTGATCCACCTTTGAGTGAAATCTTTCCTGTGACCTTTTACGACTCCATAAACTGTTACAATGGAGTCCTGAGTCAAGTCTCAAGAGAAAGCGCTCAACTAAAGCTCTGATTGGTCGGTTTTCACATGTCCTCAACTGAACTTCAGCAATAACTAAAACCAAGAATCACAGTGAAATCCTGATGTTGCGTATGTAAATCTATGAATACTTTAAAACAGAATTGTGACCAAGCATTTGAACTACAGGTGCTCAGAGTATTTATTTCATCCATATGTTTGGATTTTATAGTTTTATCTCTTTAGTGATGTAAATTATAAACTGAATCAGGTTTGAAATTGTTTCAAATGACTGTTCTCCTCCCAGAGTCTGTGTCTATAATTAATAATCTCTAATTATTGTGTTTGTCTTTGGGAATCTCTGTTGGACTGCAGTGAATTCAGATGTGACCCGCAGGCCTCAGTTACGGACTGTAGACTTGTCTGTTAAACTGGCTGCTCTTCCTCCTGCATCCACCATCTTCCCATCAATCCATTCATCCATCCATTCATCCATCTGTTACGTCCTGCTTTGTCCATATTGTGACATTGTGACAACAGAAAAAGCAGACATCCTAACACCCTTCTGCCTGAGACAGTGTCCAACACTGAATTATACATTTTTATGTTTAACTTTATCTTTACTTTGTTTAATGTCTGACGCAATGTCATTGTTTGAAAAGGCTGGAGCAGTAATATCTGTTAGATACAAGCACTGGCACTGATAACCTTCAGAAAACGCACCATTAAAGCTCTTAAATTGAATGTCTCTTCCTCTGATGAGATTTAATTTGTGGTCTATTGTATAATAGAAAAATACCTGCGTCACACTGCGCTATCACTCATAACTTTAATGGGATATTAGAAGAGCGATCGCCACCAAATGTGACGTCTGGCCGAGTTCGATATTGTGCTCTCCAGCTCGCCATTTGCACTGATAATGCAAAAGTGACAGTTTATTACACACCGTTATCTTTAATGCGCTCCCTTGAAAGCGCCGCTAACTTCCGTCCGCGATGTGTTTACTCTGCGGAAAATTCCGGGTTGGCTTGCGAAACGACCGCCTGGCCCCCTTTTCAATGAGCTATTACGAATCGATCACGGGATGACTTAAAACAGGACTCCAGGGGGGGCGGGAGAGTCGTATCAAAGCGCGCGCTGTACTCGTGTGTGCAGGAAAACACACATACTGAGATGCGTTGTGCTGATCGCCAACATATGGGACTCTCCTCCCGGGGCGTTTGCATTGACTGCTGGGAGATTACACAGAGGTTACACACCAAGAAAGCGCCGAGTCGCTGCCTGTGAGCGACACGTGTACATCCTCTGCATAAGCTCGTTGCCTGACGGAGGACTTTGCTTGAATCTCTGCCTGTCACTGATATGAGGGAATTGCTCTGTGGGAAATGTAGCGTGTAATTTTTTTTGCATTACCTGCAGAGAAACTCCTCAAACCACCTTGACAACAGCGTGGCAAAAAAAAAGAAGGGATTCAATGTTTTTTTTTTTTCCTGTAGGTGTTTAACAGAACCTGCATCCACACAAAGAGGCCCTGGCCTTTTAATCTGACCAAGCAAAGGGGTGTAACAGGGGGGGAGCGCCACGCTTCCCATAGTTGTGACCATTGTAATGAACTCCGGGGAGGCTGAAAGTGGAGCAGGTGAAAGGAGAATGAGATTGGAGGATGTACGGAGGGGACGGGGGGGTGGCTGTGAATGGACAGATGGGCGGATTGGAGATTGAATTTGCCCCTTGCTGACTCTGCCCCCACAGATTCAGAGTCTGGGAGACACTGTTGCCTGGAGCGTGGCTGCAAAAGAGCCCAAAGCACAAAGGCTGACGGTCCCTTTGAGTAGGAAGAGGCTGAGCAGAAGGATGCTTTGCTGTTCATGATAGCTTTTACAGTCCGACTCGTCTGGAGGTGTTGAAAGGGAAAACTTGCTGAATGCTGCGATTTTTGCTGTGGATTTTTGCCTTCGAGTGGTATTATTTGGAAGTGAACTTCATTGGGTTGTTTCATTTCCAGCCAAACTGACGGTATTGTTGCAGAGCTGCAAGTAACAAAGTGAGCTCGGTGACTTTGTTTTCTTACATTCAACTGAATATCACATCGCAGCAGGTCAAGAACAACCATACTCCTGCATGATTTCAACGCTCCAACCCACCGAAATGTATTTAGACTCATTATGAAGCTCTGCAGAAAGCCTGAAAACAAGTTATTCACCGCAGTGAGCTGTGTTAAAGCAGGAACACTCTGAAACCACCTCGAGCTTGTTGTAATTTCATCAGATCTGTTTTTTTCTGTAGTTTAATCACAATATTGATTTATAGATAATTAATGGGTTTAATTCTTGTTTGTCTGGCTTTGGTCCCTCTGGAGAATGTCTTGCACATTTTTTTGCATGCATGAGCTTACACATTGTCTTCCTAAAGATGTGTGTGTAACATTGATCTATCGTTGTGTTTGCTATGTGCTGGAAAGGAGACTTCTCTTTGTGCTCCCAACTCAACTTGAACCCTCTGAGACACTAACTTCAGATAAAGTGGTCAAAGGCAGGCTGAGAGTAGTACCAGGTTCCCTCTTTCTGAAGAGGTGTATCCATGCAATGATAGACTTTTATTTTGAAATATAAAGGTTTGCCAAGCTGCTGCATCTTATGGTTGTGCATTTTATTCTGCATTACATTATAGCGTATTATAACTTTGTTCTTGCCAAAAAAAATAACTTGAAACAAACCTTGTGATCACATTAACTCTCCTTTGATGTGCTGGAGTAGTTTAGATGAGAGATTAGTAGAAATGTCAGTCTGACCACGACAATGTTCTCTAACAAGCTTCTCGGTGCACCTGTTGCCTTGCCTAATATTTCAGACTCCAGCCCTCTGGATCCCAGCCAGCTTTACTGCTGCAGATACATTTCATTTCATTCTCCCTTTAATACCATCGACTGGGTCTAGTTTGGGGGCATCTCTAATCCCCCAGCCCCACTTTCTCACCGAGCACTTCCAGCATCCAGGGGTGGTGGGGAGGGGGTGGGGGTCTCTTCTCCCCACCGCCGATGCGCCCACGCCTGCCCCCTCTGCCACACCCGCGACAATACACTCCCGTCTTCAATTAGCTCATTATCTTGAGCATCAGCTGTTAGCCTATAGCTGCACACCGAGAGAGAACAATTCCTTCTTTCTCTCTCGCGCACGCACACACACACACTCGTGCACGTCCCAGAATAGGTCGGAGCTATTGGACGTGGGCTGGACGCGTCCAGCACCGGCGCTGATGGTGCGCGGTGCGATCCAGTAGGAGGATGGAGGTGCACCTGCTGCCTGCTGGGCCTCGGGATGCATGAAATAAAAGCGTGCCCTCGCTCCGTGCGGCTTGTTAAAGCAGCCCGCCGACCATATTGGCCGTATTAAGGCAGTGAGGCAACACCCCTCTCCGTCCGCCCATCATACTTTCGGCACAAAGCGGAGCCCTTTTTTTTTGCGGCGCATGCAGAACACGTATCCGTGCAAAGCCCCGTCACCGGCGCGAGCCGCTGCACAGCCGCGACAATGTCACCGGGTAATAACCGGAAAGCGCGGCGTGCACCTGTTCCGCTGTCACCCGCGCCGCCGCCGCCGCCAGACAAACAAATAAACAGCGTACCTGTCCTGTCAGGTCCGGCTGTCAGGCGTCAGTCCGGGCTCCGAGCATTGAGGTCGCCGGCAACTGGAAGACGGACGCCGCCACCGCCCCGGAGCGCCTTTATGTCCCCGCTCGGCTCTGCCGCGGGGAGATGGAGGCTGCTGGAGCCCCCTTGCAGGCTGGGAGGGCGGAGAGGCACAAGCCGGCGGCAGGGATGGCTAGCAGTCGGAAGGGCTCGGAGGACAGTGGAGGGGCGTTTTCACGTTGGAAGCGGGGGAACTCCGAACGTCGTGCGTAATGTGTGAGGACCGCGCCGCGTGTGACACGCAGAGCGTCTCTCCTCGCTCGCTTTGCCGGTTTTTCAGGTCATCTTTCCCTCCCTTTAATAGCCAGAGTTGGATGCTTTTGGGAAAAGATGCAAGAACGCTCAGTTTCATGGTTTTGTTGTGATCTGATCAAATTCACTTGCATTCAGCTTATTGTCATTTTTTTTTAAACAATAAGCTATATAAATTTCTATTTCTCTGAGTTCCTCTCTTCCAAATGTATATTTGTATTTAATAAAGAAATATTGTTAATTTGACATCAACAAATTGAGTTAGGGTGAGTTGGATCAGCCTGAGGCAGGACTGGATCAGGTCAGGTCTCATGGATGATCCCAGGCTCTGCTCCACAGCTCAGTGAAGCACCAGCAGCCCTCCTGATAGTCTGCAGTAAGCAGCACTCCTGCCGAGCTGTTGCTCCAAAGCTTTCAGCTCTGAACTCCTTCTGATCCCATTTATGTGCTCCTCATTAGCCATCCAAATTCAATGCCCATTTAGCATCATTAATTACAAATCAATGAGCTTTGCATAACACTATTAGCACCTCTTCTAAAAGAGGTTGTGTGTGATCAATTGCCTTCGTTTGATTATGCTGTTAAAGTGCCCTGCCAATGTGTTTTTAATCACACACACACAACTTTTAACGCCCTACACGATTTTTTTGCATTCACAACCACCCAAATTTAGCCCTGAATACATTCACTTGGTGCTGCTGCTCCTATAGCAGGCGGCGCGTTGAATGCATGGAGACTCAGTGGGTGATGTATCGCTTTTTGGTGACTCATAGAAACCTTTCTGTGCTGAACGCCCTCTTTGGCTTTCACGCGCAACTGTTCTGTTCAAATGCAAATATGTGTGCAGGAAAATCAATTCCTGTCACGCTACAGCGGGTCTCCTTCAGTTGGATTGCAGGATCTACAAAATTGAAGGATATTTTTAGAGCACCAGCTAATGCAACAGCATTTCCTAATTGTTTCTTGTTTTTACTCGAGGGAAGCCATTGAAGGCTTGGCACTGAATGATCACAGAGCAATACAGGTATTATTTGGGATTGATAGGTAACTTTGGAAATTCAGAGGGCAAATTGTGAGAAGACTTCTCCACATGGTGGCAGTCATATGCCATCCTCCTCTTGTTCACTACCACCACAAGGGGAGCAGAGTGTGAAGCTCCTTCTACTTTAGTAACATTCACTCATTCACTGAAGGGCAATAATTACTTTCAATCTGCGTTACTCTACAAAGTCGTCTGGCTCATCTTCCTGTATTTTGAGCTGAAATCAGCGTCAACCCTCCACCAATGACTCGTATGAAGCGACTTTTTCTTGGAAGTGCCAGAATTTGCACAGGAAAGCACCTTAAAAGTGTTCAGTGCTCAGCAAGCTGTCGTTACCTTAGTTAAGCCGCCGAACTCCCTGGTGGCCGACGCAGGAGCCGGAAAGTAAGATAATTAGAGTAAAGACAGAATCATGTCACTCTCAGGTCTTTGCACACATTTTATATTCCAACATCAGCGGTATTTTTCAGAGACTCATTTCTCTCCAGTTGCTCAGTTTTATTGATTTCTGATGAGAGAACCTCCGTTTAGATTAGTTAGGAGGGATATTTCGGAGGAGCAGGGAGTCATCATCTTCTTTTGTAATTCTTTCAAATCGGCAGTAAATTCAACTAAACTTTTCAGGTTTCATTCGGCAATTAGACCTGAAAATGAACTTCTTTGTCCTAAAGAGTTGAAGAGACGGCTTGAATCAATGTGTGATTGAGCCTTTAAAGACTCGGTGGAATCCGTTTTGCAATATGTGGTGCACGCTGAATGAGAGGCAGAGTGCAGCCTTTTCATTAACCTCCTACATGACTGTTTCACATTCACATTATACACATCAAACGTCACACAGGAAACAGTTTAATTACCTGTAACAGACCGTAAAGGTCACAATATCAAACCACAGCTCTATTTATGTGGTAAAAGTTGCCAATCGTAGTATAAACTGTGTATTATGATGTACTTTTTGGTGATTTTAGAGACAAAATCATTTTTTTCTGATGCCATTTTGACCATGTAGCTGCTGCTGGTTTTTAGTAGTTAAATTAGAAACTGTTATTGAGCTGTCATATTTGACCTACAATCATAGCTCAAAAACAACCTTTGCCCAAGACCTCACATGACTGTTGTTCTAGACTACACACCTGGGAACATTTGCATTTGATACAATACATTCAAAGGATCTCTAACCCAATAAAATGAGTGTTGCTAAACTGCAGCTTATCTGAACAATCAGTGATGACAGATTGTTTAACATTTTGTGGATTCATAAGAAAATCTCTAGGGCTCTTTGCAGCCTCTGAGTGACAGAATGATTGAGGGTGTTTTCCAAAGAGTTCATATCGACGGCAATCTAAAATTCTACACGTGAAAAGTAATCCAGGGTTGTAATTCTGTAACATAAAGACAATTAAGGTGGAAAGCACCAACCTGTTCCTTTTGGTTTTCTGGAGGCAACAGAAACTGTTTTTGTGATCTTATCTGCACACTATTAAGATTTAAGGCCGCAGTGTTGATGTCTTTAAAGTAAACCA
The DNA here is from genome assembly GCA_032274725.1 of Malacoctenus triangulatus. Lineage (NCBI taxonomy): Eukaryota > Metazoa > Chordata > Actinopteri > Blenniiformes > Labrisomidae > Malacoctenus > Malacoctenus triangulatus. Next base: position 7,612,630 of record JAUESE010000060.1, read on the forward strand.
CTTCCTCACCTGATTGTTTTACCACACAAACTAAATTCAGACCTAATTATATGAGTTTGCTATGAGGAGATTGCTATCTCGGTTAAATTACCAGACAATATGGACTTTCCTGGCAGTTACTTACAGTTTGTGTGCAGCGTTCGTAGAGATTTTCTTGTGAACGCTCTCAGACCCTTATTCTCATGGATCCTTTTGATATTTCACACACACACTGGTGCCAGTTAACAGAAAAAGCCTGTAAGTGCATGTTGAATTCTGATAATTAATCCACTTATCAATGAGCTAATGGGTACTTTTCTCTTTAAATTGCACATGCTGTCCTCACACACCGCAGTATAGCACTGAAAATAGCGGTGCACAATGATGAAGGTCTGTCATTAGGTCAAGCTGAGCTGGTGGGGGTCACTGGGTCACGAGTTACTGTAAAAGAGTGAATGTAGCTCAATAGTAACCACCTCTGGTTGTGCCTCAATCATGCTCCACATGCCCAGTCGAGCGAGTTGCATCAAAGTTTTCAGTTGTGGTCAGGAACTTGGCTCTGCCTCCTCTTTGGCCTCTGTTTCCCTGCTTCTCATGATGGTGGTGGTTCAGGCCAGCAGAAGCAGGTGAATGTGAGATAGAGAGGAGCAATGTTGCCTGTTGTGTTAATGGAAATGCACACATTTTGTTCTGCGTGTGTGTGTGGGTGTGTACGGCACTGCTGCTGTTCTGCAGCTCCAGCGTGATCGCAAGTGTGTTCTGGCGTGTCATACGGTCAGTGAGCGTCGAGAGTCATCAGACCTCTCGTCAGTCGAAATGCTCGATGCTCGGACGCTACACCTGTGTCAACAGAACTGCTACACGCACACACACTGTACAAACACTTGTTTTCAGTCTCCCCAAAGCGTTGCTTTTCTTGGGCCCCATCTGAGTGGCCTTGGAGTATGTGACCCTGTGGTATGTCCTCGTTTTAGGACCACCAGCCTGCTAAGTCCATTTGACTGCTGCCTCTTTCTTCCTCACTGAAGCCATGCTCAATTTGGGCCGAGCCACACACAGAGAAGATCTGTTCTTCTTCCCATGGCCATGCGAACAGATGGCTTTAGCATCTGCATTCACGCTCACTTTCAGTTAGTTTGGAGCTTCTTTTCGGACGTATGACTTAAAAAAGCGAACCTAAAGAATGAAAACTTTCTACATTATTGGTTCAGGTTGCCTCAGTTTTTTAAATCTGGTGGCAGCAGGGACGTACCTCAAACGATCCCACAGAGATTTGGCCCTAATTTATGTCGGTCATGTTTTTCTTAACTCGTCAAAATCAGCTACATCAAGAAAATTAGCTAAAGCTCGAGCCTGAAATAAAGATAGACGGGCATGTTCACTTCAGTTTGAATGTTTCAGGATGAAGTAGGAAGTCACAAGCACCCTTGAGAAGCAAAGAAAAGGAACGGCTTTGCCAGCGACGGTGAGATGAAGCCTTTTCTTTCTGTTGCCTTCACTCGCTGCAGCCACATGTAACCACAGGGCCGTCTCCGAATGCAGACACAATAAGCGAGATTAAAACACTTCAGCAATGTGCACTGAAGCGTCGGTATAATAGACACTTGGCCTTTCTCACCGAGTGAAAACGCTGACGGATGAATCACTTGCGATCATTGAGTCTGCAGGTGAAATGATTGATTGAAGCGGTACTGTGCTCCGGGCAGACTTTCACAGCTTTTCTTCTCCTTGCACTTGCAGTGCGTTTGATCCTCCAAATACCTGTTCTGAACTGTTCCTAACATCCATGTGAGATTTTTCCTCCCATCTGTGAGGAAAACACAGAGTGAGGCGCCTTCCAGAGCAGCCTGAAGAAAGAAACAGTGAAACCATGAAATCTAATTGGAAAATAAAGGTGGGGGATCTCGCAACACGTTTTCTCGCTCAAAGGAAACCCTCGAAAGTTTGGAAGTTGAGTAGAATTTCTGTAATTTAATATCTGAAGACGTGCTGCGAGGTTTTACGTTGTTGCTTGTTTTTTTAAGTCCCCAGTGCTTGGGGAATCCGGTTACATTGCCTCTTATTGCGTTAAATTAAGTGAATAGAAGCATTGGCCTTGAACTCAGGAAATTCATCCAGTTAGGCAAGAACTCTTACGACTCCACCACCGAGACTGAAATCTGAAGTGAAGTGTAGGACGTTGTGGTTTCGCGCTTCTGCCTCACTGCAAAAGGACCCTCGAGGTTAACTCGTGGAGTTTGCACGGTGTTCATGTGTGCAGGAGAGTATCCGTGTGCACCACCGTTTGAAGGCTAACAGTCTGAGTAGATGAACATGTGTCTCTCTACATTAGCCTGGTGATCGATTGGCAATCTATTCAGTGTGAAGTCTGCCAAGTCAGCTGCAATCAGCGCCTGCTGGTGGAACTTAAGCATACAAAGAAGATAGTTGGATTCGTCTCAAGTACCTTCCGCTGCAGTCGACCACAATGTTACAGCAAACCTGCAAAAAAACACAAATTTCACTCAATGGCATATTGAAATTGGTGCTTTCGTGTCGCAGCAGACTGAAAAATGAACTCTAAAGCAAAAGTGTCGCGTGTTGTTTGTGCTTCATGGTAGAGTGGCAAAGTTTGAAGGAGATAGAACAATAAGAGATGGAAAAAGACATGGCACAAGGAATGACAGGCAGCAGCCAGGCCTCTCATCTGGATCTAATTAGCTGCTGAGCAGTGAGCATCAAAGCCACTGCACCTTTTCTGTGAGGCACACATCCTCACATTCAAGCTTGGTCTCCAGATGTCTCATCTGAAGTCGAGCCAGACAGCTCTACAGGTAGCGGTCCGCAACAAAAACAAATACAAGCTGTAACATCCTGGTTCTTCAAACAGGTCTCCACATACAGAGGGTCTTAGTTGTTCTGTGTGCTCTGCTTGTTTCCCCCGGACCCTGACGGGGTGGAGCAGGAAAGAAACTGCCAATAGTGCAGGTGCAAAGTGCCTTGCCGACGAGGAAATGGGAGGTGGAAGACGAATCAGGTTGTAATTCAACAATAAATGAAGCTGAATTTTGGATACTGAATGCAAACATATTATGCAAACATATTAAAATAATCTTAAGTGTATACTCCAGACTGTTGCAATTTTCTTTGTTTAAATTTCCAATGTTATCAAATAATTTTTTACATTCAATTGAATCCCCAAAAATAGGAAAGGCTTCATACCATGAATATTTGTCATGACACTGGCTTCTTTTGCCTTCCGAAAAGAGTCTTCTCTTTAGATTTTACATTATTTTCTTGATGCTGAATGTTTTTTCATAACTTGTCAAATGATTTGGATTACACCCAATCATTCATTCATCTGTATTTTCCTTCTGTCCATGTTTCCGTTCACCCAAAAACAACCCACAAGCCTCATGCACCTTCATCCACCCATCTGTTCTCTCTTCCCTCCATCAGTTTCTACTTTCAAACTGCTCACATGAGAAGTTAAAGTTCATGAAAATGCCTAAAAAAAAAAAAAAAGAGGTCTGTTAGGGACCCTGGTGTCAGGATTGTGATTGGTATGCAGTTCACTGTGCTTGGGGCCAAACCTCACACGAACCACGCATTGCTAATCCTTGAATTTGAATTATGTTTCTCTATGCCGCGCACATTTTCTGCCCTGGCAGGAGATGAATCAGTCAGTCAAAATTCATGACACGCAGATTCGTACGGCCTGTTCGTGAGATTTAAGAGGTGCGAATGTTGCTCTGTAACAGTTACCTATAATGTTCTGTGTTGTAGCGTTCCTACGCGTTTTTTGCAAAAGAGGGTCTGTCATTGGGATTGTTTGTTGAGATTTACGCTGTTGGGGGGAGGGGGGGGGTGAAAGAAATACCCAGAAAATCCCATTGAAGACACCTACTGTAAAGTCATACGTTGATCTTCAAACAGGCCTGCCGAGCTCAGGGCCAAAGCACACAGGAGCTCAGCCACCCCCAAAGCCTCTTCAGGGCCTCTGAAGCTGCCGTCATTAGCTTTGCGAGTGCTGTCATTGATACAAAGGGTTTTACGAGTCACGCCACTTAAAAGAGCAAAGAAAGGTCCCACCATTTTCTTTAATCTTATGTATATGCATCGTAAATCCTGCTGTGGTAGATTTTATGCTGCTGACTGAGGTGGAAGGCCTTTTTTACTCAGTCAGTTAGCTAGCTAGATAGCTAGTTAGCTAGCTAACCAGTTAGTTTGTTCTGGCAAACAGCCATGCAGAAAATGAAGTTGTTGCATAATTATAATTCTGGCCTTGGTTGAGGTTGTTTTTTTTCCCTCGCACGTCGAGCTACTTTGGAATGAACCCGACAACATTCGAGTCAATCAATAATCTTGCTGTCAAAAAGTGTGAACTGATTTACTCTGCGGTGCACCGTGACATTATTCACTTGAACTTTCTGAGAATAATACGTGTCCTGGGGGCTTCTTCAGAGGTTGCCAGTTTAAATTCAGAGAAAAAATTCCTCACAATAAGCAGTAACGTGAATATTTTTGCTCCAGTGTCATTAGCAATGTATGTATGCAGGAGCATGGCCAGAACCCGCCCAGTCATGTTGTAATCTTTGTAGTTACTCTGCACAAAGACTTTATTACGTTACTTGACTTTAACCTGTAGGGCATAAAGCCAAACAGTTTCCACAAATATAAAACTGTCAAATAAATGTTCCAGATTAAAACAGACAATAATAAACTTCATCCTGCAATGAAGCATAAATAAAATGTTCCAACATGGAAAAATTTGAGTCCTAATATAATTTTAACGAGTTCAAAACTCCATTTTTCATTGAAGTTGCTTGATGTGTAAAATGTCAAATTGATGTGTGAATTCTTTATTTTTTCAACGTAAATGATAGGTCAGACTTGGAACAAAATTACACCTTCAGTCCAGCAGTGTGACCACTGAGAGCAGTCAGCATAATGAAGAAAAATATAACAAGAGCGGTTGTGAATGGTTGAGTGGAATTTCCCAAACAATCATAGAGAAATGTCGCAAGAACTGCTGATGCAACACAGCAGTCGAAACGCATCCAAACCGCTTTTGGAGCCGACTGCTGCTGTAGGTCTCAAAACAGACTCGTGTTTTTCAAATAAAATGGCTTTTACAGACTTGAGCATTTGATACGTTGTATTTTGTGACATTGTCAAATAAATCTCGAGTCTAAATGAAGTGTAATTCACTGCATGGTATTTTTATAGTCAAATTTCATCGCATCCCTTTTTTGGAGGGGGGAACTTAGGACCTTAAAGGGTCTGTAGGCAATGAGAGCAGAGGATCAGGAGGCTGTTTGGGGTGAAGCAGCTATGGACAAACATTCAGATGTCACTTGGTGCAAAACAAGTAGAAAGGTCCACAAAATAAATCTTTTGCGTGATAAAAAAAAAAATTAAAAACAGGCAAGTTTTTTGTTTTTGTTTTCTTACAAACATAAAATGCCCCAAAGCCATAATAGCACGAAACCAACAAATCAGCATGCCCCATCACTGTCGCTGTAAATTTTCTGCCTTGGGAGCAGTTGACCACTTTTGGTTGCCGTTTCTGGGCAGAAGAGAGTGATTTTCTTTTAATGATCTGTCCACCTTTCCAAAGAATCATGAAAAACGGTGAGAGGCTGCGACCACGGTGGAATGAACCAACGGATTTTGCACAGTTTGACATTTCCTCCAAAATTTTCTCACTCCTCCTGTGTGAGGGAACACCAGTGCAGACAGCGTTAGTGTTGCAGAACAAAATACCCCATTATGGAAGCAGAATCATTCAGGGGTGAAGATTAATCAGGCCCACAGGGCAACACTTTGTTTATACATGTTATTAAATTCTTTGAGGAACTCTCATATATAATTACAGTACATCTCCTCATGGCAGGCGCTGTGCTACAACATGTGCTGATACACTGCACAGCGCAGACCCCTGTGGGCATATCATTGGATGCTCTGACAGACAAGTGGATTCCAATAAACCAGATTGCAATCATCCAGAACGGGCCGATTCTTACAAGTAAAAACAGTTAAGATTTTTACTGCCGATACAAAAACAAACCCAAACAAAAACAGAACTGTTTTCACCTAAACAATTCTCATGTCATCAGTGATGCTCCCGCTCTGCTGCATGTTGGTCACTCCTCAGGTTGCCTCCCTGTCCAGTTGTGAAGCCTGGTCATTTAACATGGGACTTATTTCAGTGTGTATCAGAGTGCAGCTTGTGAAAGGAGTCAATCAAAAAGACATAAAAAGTACCAAATGTGAAGGTGGAAGAAAAACTTCTGTCTTGATATGACCTTTTGTCCATGATGTTATTATTATCATTATGATTAGATTCGTCCTGTTACCAATATGGCCAGATGGGTTTTTTTAGTTTGTTTTTTTCAGGGTTTTTTCTATTTATGTTTTCTTTCTCCTTCCTTTCTTCATTTGTTGATCCTTCGATTTTTTTCATTCGCCTTTTTTCTTCCCTCCATATTTCTTTGTTTGTTCACTTGTCCGTTCTCATTCCAATCATTCATTCATTCTTTCTGTCTCATCTGACCATTCATCCATCAGTTCATTTCCTTGCACATTCTTTTGTTTTTTCGATTTCATTCTTTCTTTTCAGGACAGGTTTTGTCTTTGTCCCCCTGCTGCCAGTCTTATTGCAGTATTATTTATTATTACCATTATTATCTGGCTGAACAGAATTGGAGTTGAACTAATTCCCAGTTCTTTTGCTGACAGTTTTTTCCATTTCCGTCTCAGTGTTCTTCACTTTTCCACAACACACATGTGTTTTCCTTATTACTCACACGCATTCATGCCTCTTAGAATTTGGACAATAGAGTTTTTATGAGTTTGGCTTTGTGAAGCAGTACCCTATAACATTTTAAATGAGGCAATCAAGATATAATTGAAGTGTGGAATATTAACTGTAATTCAGGCAGTAATTCCGCCAAATTGTTGCGATAATTATTTTTCTAGAAATGTAGCCAGAGTTACGTAGCTCCTGTGCTCTCAGAGGATTAAAAGTGATTGGGTAATCGTCTGCTAAACCTTCCATGGACCATTTGCACATTATTCCACAACAGAGGTCTGGAGCATAACGTTGTGCATTGGCTTTGATGTGTTGACGTGCCGTTCGGTCAGTGTTTATCTGAACTGTCAGTATGTGGTTTGAACAGGAGTCGAACCTAAGAGGCAACAAGCGGGTTGAGAAAACAGCCGAGGATCAAAGATCAGTTCAGGAAGAGAAAGAACGTATAGCTGGTATATTCTCCAAATTAAATCCTGAAGGCGTCATGGCTTTGTGCGCCGCATGTTTTCAGTCAAAACTGCAAAACTAGAGAAGCTTTGCTCGGTACATATATCCAGTGGAAAAATCTGCCAAAACAGATTTTCATCTGTACTCTGGATAACCCAAAACATACCAAGAGACTCAGAGTAAAGATATGGAGCGAGGTTTCATGTGTGTGAGTGTCTGAGGGCGGGGGAGGGGGGGGGTTAGGGTCCAGTGTCCTCATCAGTGACCTCACCTTAACCCGAGTCAGCATGTTCCTCACTGACTGATGCAAACGACCAGTAGCTCGGAGGAGCTGCGGTGAAGACCTGGCACAAAATTCTGTCGGTGTTACGACTTTCAGGCTTCAGGACGTCCAACCGTCTGTCTGTCTGCTCGACCAGCCGGCTGACGACGTGTGGAAAGTGCTGCACGCTCTGGACCAGTCAGCAGTCCTGTACAGTGGACACAAAGAGACCATGTGTCCCTCTGTCTCCGTGAGGACACTCCCTGACACAGTCCCCTCCCTCCCCGTTCAGCCTGCTGTTCATCGTACTCGAACTTGAAACCTCAAACTGAACTCTGCTGTGGAAAAAAAAAAAGAAAAACCCTACTGTACACACACGTGCGCGCGCACACACACTCGCAAAGTTCACACAGAAAATGGCGAAAATGTGGTTTGTTCTAACACTTGCCATCGTCGTTGACAGCAAGTGTTAGAGCAAACCCTCGTTCTTGCAGTGATACGAGTTCGTCAAATTACTTTTATTCTTTGAAACTTTGTGGAAAAAAATGTGCATGAATAATTTCACGAGTACTTTGAACGTTTTTCTTTCCCTCGCGCTGACAGGGCCACGCTTTGATCACATCTCGTGCCTCATTTTCAACAGATTGTGCTGGTAAAGCACAAATCTATAATTATATAAATGATGTAATTTCCCTTCATTTGAAGACCTGACTGCACTAGTATTGTCTTTGCACTGAAAATCATAAACATTATAGAGTTGTAAATGGACGGGCTGATAACAGAGTTTATGGAAAATTGTTTCATCTGGAGTGATTTGTTCAAAGCAAATAAGTTGCATCTTTAGCACAGATTAAAGGCGGTTTTGTCAGTTTGACCTTTCTGTTACCGAGTCTCATCCACATCACGCTTTTTGGAGGAGTCCTGCCACTTGAGATCCTCTTTTCAACAACAATCCTCTCTCCAAGTGGTTAATTTGTAGATTTTTTGGCCTCTCAAAAAGTGAGCCTTGCGGTGAGCACTGTGTGCCGCGAGCGCGTCCCGGTGCCTTCAGCTTGTTTTCCGATAATGTTGCTGAAGCAACAGTTAAGTGTTGAGGTCGCTGGGTGTGAAAAGCAATTCAAAAAGGAACACTCCTCACATTCCACACCACAACAAACCAGTGTTTGCTTGTTCCTCTCCACCTTTAGGTGAAATTTGACTTTTGGCTGCTGAGGAAGTCAAAAGTTATGAAAGTCTTTGCCCCCCCCATGAGTTACCTGAGGGGGTGAAAGAGTGTGCAGAGTATTTTGCCCTGCAGTACTTCTTTCTTCCCCCTCAATCAGTGGCCTTGAGCAGGCTAAATTCTCCATAAGTAGATTCAGTTTGGTGCTGTGAGTGTTGCAGTTTCGTCTTCTTTCAGGGCATTTAATCCTCTGAGCTCCATCACACCTAAATCTGCACCACACCTTCGTTCTCCGTGTGGAGTGGAGACATCTGTGGAGCAGCTCTTTGCAGGGACCACGGGCTGTCAAAACCTGAAGAGCTGTCAGGACATTTTTCACACTTTAGAGGGGTTAAGGGTGGGGTCACGTGTTTCCCACTACAAAGTGCTCAAGCATGGTTCTGCTGAGACATCGTTCTTAAAGTGATAAAAACCTAACGTGGCAGCTTTTTTTGGAGTCAGAGACAAAAAAATATACATTTTGCCAACATGTAATGATGATTTACCATTCGGCATCATCCTTTTTAGCTGCTGCCAGTTTGGACTATCTCTCTGAACGAATGCACTGCTCAAAGTTCATGATGCATCAGTTCAGCCATTTAAACTCAAAATCACTTGCAAACGATCTATTTTCTCTTCACATCGGGGCTCATAAGAGTCATAACATTGACAAACTGATTTTCGGAGACATGTTGAACATGTTAACACCCAGTTCCTCCAAACAGATTTTTATCATTGATGTGGAATAAATTTGCAGAATCTCTGTGTAGTTTCTTGTCTCCAGATCCACAAAATGTGGTTTACACACTCTGCACTCCATCGGGTTTGAATTGATAATTTCATGGATCAGCTCACTCCATAAATCTGGACGAGTAGCATCAGATAACATCAGCAGCGCCAGGACTGAAAACCTGCATCAAGTTTGTTTTTTCAGTTTTTTATTTACTCTGTAATTTAAATGTTGTTTTGTCAACGGTAAACAAAACGGATTACTTTCAGTGATTTCACAGCTGTGGAATGAACCTCGAAGACGTTTCTTCAAGTACTGGCAAACTCCTTTGCTGAAAAATCCACCAAACATGATGTAAAAAGCCAGAGGTGAGGCAGGCTGAAAGGTTACCAGCTGCACTCGGAGTTTTCACCAGTGGTTTTAATTTACAGCACCGAAGTTCAGCTTTTTTTTCCCCCAATTTCACAGGACTGACACATCAGGGATAATTTACATCACCTTCAAAAGACTGAGGCACACCAATACTGAGATAAACCTTCTGCAGAAAAAGAACACTCTTTCACGTCAACCCATTTATATGAAACTCAAACTGTTTGAATCCGTCAGTTGACCCTTTGTTGGACCTGTAGACAAATGTTATATTCACCAAATATGTTGAAAAGCAAATGTTTGTTACACTGTAACTTTTTGGTCTGTCATGCTGTCAGAGTTTAAATATTTTTTTGGTTATGGATGCATTTACTTTGACATCAATAGTGAGAAAACCAGCCTTCAAAATAGATAACGCGTCAGCTAACAAATGACTCTCTGATGACTGTGTAATGATGGCCTGTCTGAAGATAATAACTTTTGTTGAAAGGCTCATACATCAAACTGAACACCAGAACTCCTGTGCTGCCGCTGTACGAGTCCATCTGCGTTGTGTCTCCGTACTACCTCCCAGTTTTGTAGCTGTGTACTGTAGTGATTTATAATCTTTTGAGAAAAGTGTTTGGCTTTTCAGGCAAGTACATTTTAAGTATCACTCAAAAAGCCATAAAAATACTTTATTCCCTATACACCACAACACAGGCCCGTTCAATCGCTTATATCAAGCTTCCAGCTTGTCATAAATCTTTATTAGCTCCTTGCTGCTTTGGCACTGAGACTTCAGCATGTGGTTTCTTTTTTAAAATGTACAAGTGTCATTTAGAGAATCGACTGGTCATCTGAAAGGGAAAACCTGGACACAAGATTGGTGAGTCTAATTTAATGCTTCAATTCCTCTGGAAAAATGAGCCTCCAACGTGAGGTTTCACACTTCAAATCTTTTTATACTCAAGTTTTTTTCTTTCTTCTGTTTTCTACAGTAAAGAAGAGTGTAGCCAAGTGGTTTCTGGGTTGTTCACCTAAAGTTCCCTAAGATTACTCAAGTTGCAATTTGGCGTGTGAAAGAGTGATGAATGAATACACTGATACTGTTGGTGATGAATATATAGATGTAGGGATTGTTGGAAATAAATCTAGGAAGAGATTTTCCCACGCTGCACTGTCTTAAAGGGCCACACACGCTAAAACACGGGATGACGAGTTTACTCGTTTTTGGATTTGACCACCTTTTCCTTGTACCACCTCTCACCCATCCTGCAAATTTCATCCAGATTCATGGGGGACTTTTTGAGTTAGTCTGTTAACAGATAAACCAGCCAACATAGGTGAAACATCTCCTTGGCAGAGTTAATCAAGCAATGGACTTAGACAGTCTGCACCATCGTGGAGTGGTCGACTCTAACAACACAAAGGTTCCACAGCACAGTCAGATTCCAGCTTGGAGCTTTTTTGTTTGGAGTTTGTACTTTGTCCCTGTTGATGTGCGGCTCTTCTCCAGGTATCTACTCCAGTTTCATCCAACAGGCCAAAATCCTGCTTGAGAGGTTTATTCGTGATTTTATGTTGCCCTGAGGCGTGATCGTGTGTGTGTGCGTGTATGTGTGCGAATGTCTCGTAGATGACCTGTCCAGGATGTATCCGGTCTGGGCCCGATGTCATCTGGGATCAGGTTTGGCTCCCTCAGTTGGACGAATCAGTGGAGCGCGATGGAAAGATGGATGGATGTCACAAAAGGGCCATTCATTAAACGAACACAAACAACAAACTGTAAGCCCCTGGACAGGCCCTGAACTTTCCTCCGCATAGTCGGGATGTCTGCTCTGAAATATTTCCCAGGGTGTACTGTGGGAATTAGAGCCCGCTCGCTGCAGGTTTACTCTGAGGCTCCAGGGCGGACTTAGTGCGACATTCCTACATGATAGGTGGTATCAGGATTTCAAAGGTCCAGCTGATCTGACTTTTAGAGGGAAGGTGTTCGAAAAAAAAAAGCAAATTACAGGAGAGATTCTCCTGTAGAAAATCCAATAAACAGAGAGGGGGGAAAAAAGGGGGTCTTGATTGCCATTCCTGAGATTCCGATGTGATTTTATCTCCCCATCTCAGGATAACAGAGCAAGCTTTCTGGCAGCAGGATATTTCTCTCTTATCTTGGGCAAACAAAAACACATTTTCTCAAATTGTTAAGAACATGAGCCAATGATCACAAGAAAATGATTTTTGACAAGCTAGAAGAAAGTTATCCCACAATCAAAAATGTTTTAGATAATTCTTAATATCTTAAATCCCACCGACGGCTGGTTTCAGTTTTAGCATTGTTTGCTTTTGTATCAATCTGCGCTGGTTCTGGTGTTTGCTTTGCTTCTGCCTCACCTATAATTACATAAGTAATCTGATTTGCCGCTCATTTAAGTCCCGTCGGTCACTTTTTGTTATTTTTTTCCCAGCAGAATGATGGGAATAATATGAGCTGTTGAAGGCGATTGGCTCCGACGGGAAGAAAAAGAGGAGGAAAAAACCATGGAGTAGCACCTGGGGGGGGCCGGCGGGTGGTTCTAACTGCTGGTTAAGTGCTCGCAGTGGGAACTGGAGAGGAGGTGGTCCGGAGTCGTGACGGCCATAAATTCAAAGCAGCCCACGTGAGATGGCCACAATCAAGCAATTAAGGTAAAACGAGGGTTAAAGCTCTGTGGTTGACCTTGTGCACGCCAGACAGACAATAAAACCCCCGGGCTCTCCAGCTGTGCTGCGACCAGGACCTCCCACACTTGGACCGCTCTTTCTGTTCTGCCAACCAGAGAAGCTCAATTTCTTTTTTTCATGAAATTAGAAATAAAGTCAACACAGAAAAACTAGAATCCATATCTCAATGCTTTATGAGATCCTTGGAATTAACAAACCACAAACAAAAACACTGAGGTGCAACAGGAAAAGTGAATTTACTTATTAGTGAGAGCAAAACAAGCGTCATCAGCAGTTATTACTGCTTATACATTTGGTACATTTTCAACAAACAGCTTGTGTATAAATCTGCGGTGTTCTGCGGTACCACGTTGTGTCTCTTCAGCGCTCCTCTAAAGAAAAGCCACAAAGGTGTTAATAGTAAATACATGACAAGAAATCAATCACTCACAATGATAAGCATATATTTTAATAGTTTACATTAAGTTATAAGTTAAAAGGAGAACACTTTTCCTCTTCAGATTTGATTCTATACAAAGGAGTCAGTATTACCATCTAGGAATGTAACTTTCGTGGGGTTATATCGCACTTTGAACCATTCTGAGTAAATTCCTCACCTGAGGTCTTTCTTTGATGTATACAAACCCTGTCCTCAAATTTATTATGTATTCTCGCTTTAAAACCCGTTACATGCGCTGATTTATGAAGATATAGAAATATGGGATTTATACAAGTACATACACGTAATTCAGACTTTACATTTTGTACAAAGTGAGGAAGCAGGTGTCCATTGAAAGAGTAGTTGTACTTTGTGAGGGGCCCTCCCTCACTCTGAGATCAAAGCCCAGTTAGCAGTGACTCCAGAATGACTTGTGAGTGTTTTAGCGCCCTCTAGAGTGTTGTTTCAAAACTGAGTGTAAGTGTGTGCTTACCTTGGTGTTATGCAGAGGGTGCATGGTATATATTTTCTTTTTAGCCGATGTGTTAACAAATTTTCTTAAATTAATCCGTAAATACGCTCTTAAAATGTATTAAATTTGTGTTTTTTTTAATGCAGGGATTTAAACTTTGTAAAGAGGGAAAGCACAACAAAATCATTGATAAATTGAAAAGAAACAAGTAATGCAGTGACGGCACAGCTATTTACTTTGATTTTACTTTTATACAAATGATAATTCCGGCTAATTTTCAGTGATGTGTGAGAAAAACTTTCTAAAGGGAAAAAACCCAACTGTATTGGAAGATGAACACAGCCCACTAACACCTGAACCTCCACCTGTGCTTCAGTACCAGTATATCCCGACTAATGTAAAACGCTTTAGTTGTATACTTCAAATGATGAGCAAGGTTCCAGACGTGATATATATATTCATTTAGCTGCAAATGCATCAGTCTGTTTTTGCATGGGCACTCTAACATTTGACCTGTTAAACTTTAGGTTGTAACAACCCCACAGAATGTAAAGTTGAACAGTTTGTTTTCACACATTAAAGTCAATGACCTCCAGAGTACATTTCAGGGTGACGAGTAAGTAGAATTTTGTAACCACACACACTTGGACACCGTTTAATTATGCACCCACAACAATAAATCATCATTAGGATCATTGACAGATTTTTGGAATGATTTTTTGTTACTGTGTTACTGAACATGACAGGTAAACACTGGAGGTCCAGAATATCAAACATGTGTGGGGTCCTCACATTTATGTTAAAAAAAGGGGGAAAAAAGCTTTTTTAGCATAACATTTTCGTGCATGAATTCTTCTGAAATACAGCATATGCACCCAGATTCCTACTGACCACCGTGTGCATTACTTTCCCAAAAACCTTTAAATACAGAAGGGAAAAACCTGTGATCCAGGTTTAAGCTGAAAGGCCCAATGTAAAGTCTACGGCGAGCTTAGAGTGTTTTGTCTCGAAATGCCTCCACATATTAAATTCCCCTTTCATGGGAATGCTCTCAGCCTCTCCTAACCACAAACAAGCCAACAGGCACCGGCGAATTCTCGTCCATTTACTGTTCCCATTGTGTCGTTTTATTCTGTGGTGTCGACCACATCATTTGATCGACAGTTTTGTTGCAAAACAAGAGAAAGCGAGGCGACCCAGAAGCGTGTTTACCTTGTGTGTTCACTGTGGGCTTCTGGTTACATGAAGAGCTACTTCTGTCTGTGACAATTATTCAAAGTGCTTGGATTGTGGTGATATTAAATAAGTGAACACTGTTTGCGCAGCGGCAGACGGGGGGAAAGTGGGATTCCTGTTAGTCGGGGACATGTTGCACGAAAGCAAGAAAAACAATCGCGCAACAACTGTGATGAAGTGATGAAGCAGTTGAAAAGTCGGAGCTGAAGTTGCACAGCTTGATGAAGTTTGACATGGTTTGACCACAGCGTGTTTCACCCCGTACGTGTCGGCCTTCGCTCGGCCAGGAACGCTCAAACGAGAAGTCTGGACTTATTCAGACTTTCTTGCTCTTGTGAATGAACCCCTCAAGTTCCCAACATGAGTCTGACTGAATCTTCTCACCCCCCCCCTCCACCCCGTCTGTGACTGTCCCTTTCTAATGAAGATCCGCATCTGCAGTCATGACTCACAGGTGCGGGATCATATTCAGCAAATATTGAGTAGTTTCCTAACACAGCTGGTCTCTGTAGTTGTTGTAAGGATACATTTTAAAAGGAGACAAATTGTGCATTTGAGGGAGAATGTTTACTTTCTCCGATGAACAAACATTCGCCAAGTATTTGTGGAAATAGGATAATAGGACTCCAAGGCCTGTGTCTGTGAGAGGAGGGACAGAGGACAATAAAGTCCCTTGCTAGTGTGTTTTCACAAATAATAGGACTCAATCCTTTTCAATTGGTGATTGAGGATTTGATTGATAATGAGGGAAACTATTTACTGGTGTTTGCTCATTCAGGTCCACATTTTTCTCGGCTCAAGCTGACAGATAATTTCTTTTGCGTGTGAAATGATTCAGATTGTGACTTTTCTTGGTCCTCTGAATGAGACTGACCAGCCGCGGGGCTGAGTAGCGGTGGTTCCAGCTGTGATGCAGGTTGTGTCGGGACTGGACGGTGATGAAGAAGAGAGGACAGGACAACATCCTGCATGTTGCCAGTGGTGCAGATGCAAAGAGATGAGCCGCTCACATGTTGTGTTTTGTGAATGGCACGAATATGAACGACATATGCAAGCTGTCAGTGGAACGCTCTCCTGACTGACCCCGTATAAACTCATCAATGGGAGCTCATGAAAATGTCCAATAATTCGAGTGGCCGAAGCTTTCTCCTTTTTAGATTTTTGCTCTTCAGTTTGATCAAAAACAGGAAGTTCCAATACTTTGCCTCTTTAATCTGTTCCTGATCTTTTTTCTTTTTTTTGCCGTCCATTTTATAACGTCTTTGTTTTTTCTTCCCACTCCGACCAACACTTATCTCAGGCGGTTTAACAGGCTGGGTCAAGTGCAGTCCACAACATTGGGTGTGAATACGGAGGGATGGCCAGATAACAGATGACAGATGCAAGGACAAGAAGTGTTATAACACAGTGAGCTGGATCCTCGTGCTGTTCTCCGCGGAGAGCGTGTTGGGGATGGCCTCCAGGGATCTGCATCGAATTTGCCGGAGAGTTCTCGAACTCGCTTGGCTTTGCTGAAAAACCTGCATCCCGGAGTTATGATGCAGAAGAATGTCGGCAGGGTCAAACTCCAAAGTTCTTTCCTTGACTGTATGTACCCGAGGAGGCTGCGCGCCACATGGAGGGTGAGAGGGGCTGGGGAGAAGAAAAGCGTCTGTTCACCCAAGAAGAGCGGAGGACAGCGGGGGCGCCACCGTGTCATCCCAGGCCCAGGTCTCTGTGGACACTCCTGGCAGGCAAAGTCTGCAGAGGGCTTCGGAGAAAACATCTCACATTAGAATCACTGATCATGAACATGTAAGCTCACCGACTCACGGGCACGAAGTCACAATACAGGCAAATTCCACCCTGCTCATCTTGTTTGCGCATAAGATTCATGACTCTTTCAGATCTATCCAAATTCCAGACCACAAATAATCACGCAAGCAAGTCCTTTAAGAAAATCATCAGGGATTGTCGAATGAGCCGACAAAATTAATTTGAAAAGGCAGGTGATCTGTTGGTGATTACTTCAGATAAACTGGATTACAAAGGGTTTTTTTTCCAAGGAACCAAATGTTCTTGTGAATTCCTCATTTTTTTTTTGGCAAAGGATGACATGAAAATTCTTTAAATGGAGTAAGTCCTGACCAAATCTCAGTTTGTGAGACTTGGTCGCTCTACATTTGACAGTTTTATTAACTCAAGGCGAAACATGGTTTTTCTTAACATTTTTGAGGGCTTTGTTATAATTTGTGGGGTTTTCCTAACAACGTGTCCGATTTCTGACACGTCACAAAAAATTGTTTCAAATCATTGAAAAAAAAAATCATGCTGGATAGTTAAATATTTCCACCAGCTGTTTAACAAGTGTTTTTATAGCAGACAAATCACTTCAATTGGGCTGTGAGACGTGCAGATCACAGGCTGAAACTCTCCAGCTGGAGAAGTTACCACAAGCTTTGAAGTCGCTCCAGTCAACTTTCAGTCATTTTTGTCGTTCAAAAATGATAGTTTCACAGACTCTGCATTACAAACGGAGCATCTTTGATCGGGGAAAGGTAATCACTGACATGCAGGCCCATGAGATGTGTGCACACAGATGACTTGCGTTGCTCATCCATAATTAATCGTGCTGTTGCGACAAAAGCACAGCCTCAGAGGGCTCGGTGCATCAGAGAGAATCAGACTCACCCCGACAGACAAAAGTCCCGGCACTCGGGGTCTGCGTCAGTCACGGCACATATGCAACGCGATCCTCCCGGCCCTTTGTGTTCAGACGGCTGTCCCCCAGCAGCACGCCTGTTTCGCTGAGGTCCTCTGTAGCTCGACATTCCATAGGGCACAGTGCGCCTGAGTGCAGCAACGTAAAGAGGCCTGCTTTCAGTTACAGTCAGAAAAAAAAAGACACAGTCCCTGCACAGCGACGCTTATGAAATTAAGGCTTGGATGAAACAGCTGAGCCTTTTATTGTTTCAGTTGAAGATTCAATGCTCTGACTTTTACAGCTCCCAACACCTGTGCACATTTGGTTTAGGTTAGGCGACCGCTGGAAAGTGGTTATGGAAGAAAACAAAGGTGGCCAGAGAGGTCAGTGAGAGTCACTCGCGAGCTTGAGAAAAAGGTCTTGTTGTGCTTTCACGCCGACTCTCCCGGATCCAAACATTTGTGACTCCAGTTTCAGGTGACAGTAGTTAGCGTGTCTTGCTTTTTACCATCTGTCATTGATTTTTTTTTTCCTTTTTTTTTTTGTATGGAAATACATAAAATGAAAAAAGGTGAGGAACATGAGCTGTGCTGTTTCAGGAGTAATCCTCGGGTTGCTGTGCTTCGCAAACAGGAAGGTCTTTCCCTAAAGGCGAGAGAGAGAGAGACGGTTCTGATCCTTCAAATCTCTCAGACGCTTGAAATCAAAACGAAAACCTATCAACATGATGATTGATCACGTCTGTCTGCAGATGTGTCAGACTTTTTTCGGACTGCTTGTCGCCTGTGATGGTTTGAAATACCTGTGGAGAATCCTGTTTGCCCGAGCCCCCGCTTTGTTTACATGTGGATACCTGACTGACCTCAGGGCGAGGGAACTTGTGACCTCTCCAGCGCATTCTTAGATTCCTCAGCAGGTCACAAAACAGAACAGAAATGGCTGCTGTATGGGGAGGGGAACCATCTCATCACACCAGTCTGACTTACACATGTAATAGCTGCTACGTTTGTCTCTGGATAAGAATATTCCCACACGAGGGGAAGACGGTGTTCTCTACACTTTTGATTCGAAGTAATCTGATAATTATTTGGTGAGTTCGGCTTCCTCATAGCAGGTTAGAGATCCTCAGTGTCAGATAGGTGTTTGGAATCACAAGCTGCTGTTCCTTTATCAATGTTGAGGTGTATGTCTGTATCCCAATCAGTATTTAAAGTATTCTTTTTTTTGCCCTAACATGTTAAGCAGTAATAAAGTAACTTGTTTATAACAGTCATAGCCAACAGCGGTCTTGGCAGGAGAAGACAGAAGAAGAAAGAATTCTTTTCCTGCCGTCATGCCAGAGGTTTTAATTTGCGGTTTGAAGGTGTCAATCCCCCCCTCTACCCCCCACCCCCCCACCCCCCCAAAAAAAGGAACTGGAAGTTCTACCTATAGTCAGGGCCGAGGTTGAACGGATATTGTGTAAATGCAGAGCGGGATCAGCTGCTGCCTTCCCAAAGTGATGGGATGTTTTCTCATCACCTGCAGAGTCAACGTGACTCCTGCGCTGCGGTTCCCTCTGCCTGGGACAGCCGCCTGCGCTCTGCTGGCAGGTTGGGACACGGTCACCGACCCAAATCGCTTCCACCGCAACCAACAACAATAATGTTTGTAACACCTTCATAAAAAGAACTTCACCAGGTTGTCTCCCTTGGTGTTTGTTGGTATTTTTGCCTGCGGCGAGAGCGGTTAATTATAAACTGTCGTTTGACAATTAAAGTAACCTTTTTTAGCAGACAGACAGGGGGGAAAATGATTAAAGGTGAATCTATAAGAAAGTGCCACAAAGCAGAGCAGGAACAACAGTGCAGCACGTTTTTGGCAGGTGGCCATTTGGATGAACAGTCGAGCTTGACAAAAGTAAACAAATTCCCGCCCACCTCTGTTGACGTTTAGTTTTGCATGAAAGACTTTTAGGTGATCTTGAATCCCTGAAATGCACTGCAGAGCTCAGGTGTCTGCAAACCTTTAGTGCCGTGTCTCTGTCAGCTGTTTTGGCCCAATGCAAAGAAGGCATGCAGCCTGTGAACCGTCAGTGTTAACTGAGGTTAGTTCGTATTATTCTACAGGCTCTTTAGATTTCTGACTCTTTCATATATCTAAATGACTCAATCAGGGGGACTTTCGACTCATTTAGCAGTTTGAGAGCCACAGACATGCAGCTCAGAGGACAGGAAGTTCTGCTCCAGCAGGTACGGGCCACACAGCTCTGTTTCAACATCAGTAAGTCATTCTAAGGCTGCACGAGATGGTAAAACGGCTCCATAAAATCTGAGTGAATACCTGGACGAAATTCACCAGGATGAGTAGCAACCTGCAATGAACTTTAAAACCACTCAGGTGCACGTGGAAGACTTACGGTGATGTTTTAGGGGGATTGGCATCATCAAATATGGATTTGATTCCCTGCACTTTGTGTAGAGTGATGGAAGCATAAAGCATTGCTGGTTCCAGCTAGTATTTGGGGATCATATTAAATGAGGATGCATTCTGTTCCACAGCAGCACGTCATTTATTCACCCGGCCTGTGGGAACCTGTTAATTTTATTCAACCTGAAGATAATAATCAGCAATCAGCCTGTCACCTCTTCATAACTACCTTTGTTCGTATCGTTTTGCCAGCGACGTGTCATTTAAATATGCTGTTGTGTTATCAGATGCCTATAACGTAACTTGTTGACTTGGCCTGAACTCACTGTGACCCGGCAGATTAAGAATCACGTGGAGAGTACTAAGAGAGAAGGAGACAAAAAGAGACGACCAAAAAAAAGCAACTTTCGCCTTGCAGGTGTGACTGTGGAGGACGGCCTGTTTGCTTGTTGCTTGTTGTTGGGCCTGTCTGAACCTCGGCCGTGTCTGCCGCGCCTCGGGGCGGGTTATCGGGGCGTGACTGGCGCGAATGACTTCTTTTGCCACACGTCGATCTGCCATGTGAATAGTTTTAATTGCTACCCCTATTAACAAAAATGCACGTTGCGCAAATCAACACACGCTTGCATAAGCAAGGTAGCACTCAGGAGACAGTAGGAGAGAAGGAACAAAGAGAAAAAAAAGCGCAATTTTCCATTTTGGTGAAACACGTCTTACTCGGGAGTGTTGATCCAGATGATATCCAGGTGGCAGTAGTAGACGCACTCTTTATCCTTGTAGGAATAACAGGTGCAGCGCTTTTGCCTGGACTTTGTCCCTGTGGTTTCAGAGAGCGCTGGTCCTGCCGACTCCCCCGACGCTTTGGAGGCGAGCGGACCTTCAGAGTTGAGCTCGGGTTTGACCCACGCGTGGGACGTCAAGACACCTTGATCGGAAGTATATTGCAAAAATAAAACCTCGGCACTTAAGTTAAAGGGGGGAGATCCGTCTGAGTCTGAGGAGACTGAAGGGTTTTTTGGGTTTTTTTGACCGACATCTAACTTACCTTGAAGCAGGATGAGTGCCAGGATTCTGAGAAGCATGTTGGTCTCCCAGGTGGACAGCGAAGTAGTCGTGTCAGATATTCCCAGAGTGAATCATATCCCGGTCAGGACGCGGAATTAATCTCCCACCGTCATCGCAGTTAAAATCCATCAACTTCACAGAGCGTCAGCGCAGCGTGCGGCTCACCCCGTCCGGAGAAGCGCGTCCGGGGAGCACGTTGGCGGCGCCGCTTCTTTCATATTCTTCTCGTCGTAAATCCCGAAGTCTGCGACAACCGTGGCCTCTTTAATACAAGTTTGGAAACTGTTGCTGTCCCCAAGCAACGATGATCTGTAGAAACCCTTTTTTTAAATAAAAAAAAAAGACTGGGAGCAACTGTTATCCGTAAAGTCACTTCTCTGTCTGAGCGCCCGGATCGAAGGCACGGCGGGTTTGGAGCGGTTCGGGGTCACGCCCACATCAGCCCTGAATCCCCTCTGGCAGATGCTGCAGCGACGCACGGTGCGTGTGCGCACACGAAGCGCTCCTGTGTTCCTGTTGATGCAAAATGTGTCGACAAGAAGAGTTGCCGCGTTTATAGATTGTAAGTGAGCTCACGGCCCCACAGTAAATAGAAGGAGCTATAAATTAGAGCGTCGACCAGCCCTGGTTAGGTTTGGGATGTGGAGGTTTTCCCCCCACTGTGAGTCACTCATTAGGCTTCAGGCCCATCGGTAAACCCAACATGCGGATGCGGTACATCCACTTCAGCTCGCCTCACTCTGAGATCAATATGGATTTTCCAAACGTGTGGAAAGACATTTAAACACAAATTCCGACCCTTTGTGTTGGTGCCAGTCTGGCCTGGCTGTGGAAACTCAAAGCAGATGCTCCTGTCAGCAATTTGTTTAACTCTGTGAAAACATTTGAATGTTCATATAATCTTTGAGGATCAAATCAATCACCAGATTTGGAAGGGCCAAACAATATCCAGGTATTACTCCTTTGGATTTTTTTTATTCTATCTGGTCTAAATAGGCCTGCTGCATATTTCAGAGTCCAGACATTTACTTTCAGGTTTACATTCATTTCCAGCTTTTGTGTGGAGGCTTTAGTCTAAATCTATTGATAGTGTTTTGTATCTGAGGCAAATCCTTCATTTAGTTCAGTCTGGCCAGTTGTCAGCAGCTGTAATTCAGGCTTTGTGACTGAAGCACGAGCTCATGTTGTTTCTTTCGTGACACAAAGTAAGCTCTGATATGAGATGTCAGTTGTGGTGGAAAAAGACGAACACAAAGGGCAGACAATGACAGGCAACAAAAGGATTCTGCCACTCATCTAAAGTTTAATAAAGATTCATTTCACCATGCTGCATTACTTTGAAGAAGTGTTTTTATTGTCTTTTGAATACGTTGCCATATAATTTTCATATTCTGCTGTTGATGGGAAATAAATCGTGTTTTGTTGTGTGAATGTAGACAACTGAAATTGCGTTTTAGCACGTCTAAGTTTGAAAAAAGACTCAGGAAGTTGTGCACACGCTCTTCATAACTTTCACACACCTCAGAAGAAGAAATACCAGCACATTGAAGACTTGGTGTTGGATTCATTCATTCAAACCTGGTTAAGTTTGAGGGATTTCAAATTCTGCTCACAGTGAGTGAGAGACGGATTACATTGCTGGCAGTCTCTTTTAATCACTCAGCTACTTATTCAACCTGGCTGCCAATGCTCACCAATCACCCGAACACGCCAGTCTTGCGAGCAGGAAGTTGGACTGAGTTATTCCAGACACAAAGAGAACACGCCAGTTTCACACAGACAGGCTGTATTTTAATAACAGGTCTGAGCTTGAAACATTGTTGTGAGGTGACAGCGTCAAACGCTGTCCCGCTCTGTCACCTTAACGGTTGAAATGTTGTTCTTTTTTCACCCCCCACCCCCACCCCCCTCTGTGAAGACAGAGGACTTGGTGCTGGGACAGCATGACCAGGCGGATCATGGTAGGACTGGACTACCTGCGTGTTCCCCACTGATCTGAGACACGCTAAAATTGAATCCAGAATGTGTCCAAACACATCAGTGTAACCTCATAGCACATCTCTCGACTTCACAAAGATAAAGACTGGTTACTCTTGCCAAATGTGGAGATCTAGAACTGTGCCGTGATAGACAGATGCGAGGAGCACAGAAGTGGAGTGTGCAGGCTTGGAGTAGGAACAGCTCATTACGCAGGCGTTACTGCTTCATCTGACCTGAGACGGGGGGGAAGCTGTTCATTCAGTGTGATGATCCTGAATGCACAACCTGCACGATTTAATGGTCCACACAGGAATTTTGTTGACTGCTGCAGTCACTCACTTGCTCGCTGGCTTGCCATCGAATACAGGTTAAACGAATGGAGTGTCTGCTGATGAATGGAATGTGAGAAATGGATGTCAAGCAGTCAATCACCGGTTTGGAACCGAATGTAAAATGCCAATCTGATGCGAGTGAGCGCCACTCCCTGCTCCATCGACAGTTCAAGGGAAAGCTTGAAACATTCTCTTTCGATTTCTTTGAGCTCGGTGTAATTTTCCATCTGCGTGGGATCAAATTGTGAGCTGATACAAGTGAAGGAACAACGTGTGAATCATTATTAGGCTGGCTGATAATTCAAAGATCAAAATAAAGCCTGAAGAATCGATAAAAATCAAAGAAAAAAGTCACATTATGTGATCAAGCGTGGCAAAAGTGGCAACAAAAACAGTAGACGTAAGTGCAAGTGCGATGAGCGTTAACGTGTTGCATGCTGAAAGCAAAGGCAAATAAAACAAACCCAGGAGACCACAGAGGAGATGACTGGGGGGTGGGAGTGGAGGTGGGGGGCACCTACAGCCATGCTCGGATTACTGTTATGAAAACAAACTTACCTCGAGGAGCCTCCAACTCCAATTTCCTTTCAGGTTTTGTTGCCTCCTCGAGCGATCATTACAATCACATAGCAGACAATGAAAGGCATGAACTATAAATCTGCTAATCTCTGCAGGTTTTCTTCATTATTCCTGTCTGACTGTACTATGTGGAAATAATTGCTCAGACATTGCGAACAGTATGCAGGGTGACCCTGTGTGTAGTCGTTATCCCACTGAAACTCACTGGTAAATACACTGAAATCTGTCAAATTTTAGCTTGGGTGAAGTGTTTTTCTCAGCGTGTTTTGTCGCGCATACAGTAGGAGTCCTGGACTGGTTCTTTTGATCACATTCATCCCCTGAACCTAAATCTGTCTGACTCGTGACTGCCCTCTGGTTCCTTCCCAAATTCCCTAAGGCAAAGATTTTTGTGCCATACCCCGCGCTCTCTGGCACAATCCCCAAGCTGGGAAACAGAAAGAATTCCACATAAATTAGGACCATATTCTGTTTTCCTTCTCCTGACCAGAGTTATGGAGACAGAACACTATCACAAATTTGACTGTGTGTGGTTTAGAGGTCTCTGCTGAGTGCAAACTCTCAGGGTATCTCTTCAGTGTTTTTTTTCTTAGTCTTTTTCTTTTTTGTCTTTGGGTCTCCACTGCCTGGTGTTGCTGCGAGGGGTTCACGTGATCACCAGTGGTTATTTTTCCAAAGCGGGCGATCAAAACTGTATAAGCATGGTACGAAATCTCCAAGGAGCCTCCGCAGTTTGGCAGAGCTTATCAAAGCAATAAAAACGGATTGAGGGTGTGAAGCCTAATATCAGACTTCAATTTAATTAAATCTCTCGTTCCCTTCACTTCACACTAAACATATCATGCAACAAGTGGTAAAGTTGTTTACGGCTCCGTTTTTTTTCAAATACTTTTCCTCCAGGCTGTGACTCTGAGAGTTGAACTTAAAGCTTTATTATTACGTTCACTTTCTGCTGCCTGCCAACATCTGCTCGTAAAGTGTTGACAAGTAGCCGACCTTCCGAACAGTTTAGACCACACATGCAAATGGAGAACATTTCATGCAGGCTCTGCCCATCACTTTGTCCTCATTATTTCTGTCCATCACTTCATGTTTTGTCCGATGAGTATTTGGACACGAAGCCCAACACAGAAACTCCCTCCGTTATCTTTGGGATCCTGCGGCACAAGGAGCAGGAAAACAACAAACATCAACGTAACAGAGACCATGTGCATGTAGGACTGCTCTGATGAATATAATTTATGTACTGTGAAAGGATTCTGGACACCTGAAAAAGACAAAACAATCGAGCTGAAAAGGAGATATGTTGTTTTGCTGATATTTTACAACTTTGTTTCCTCCCATTCCCAGTTGGAAAAAGCCAGTTTTGCCTGTTTTCCTCTCCTCCTTCTAGTTTCTACTTTTCTGTGCACTTCAGTGTAAAAGCTCATCATTGAACATCAAG
Source organism: Malacoctenus triangulatus (assembly GCA_032274725.1). Classification (NCBI taxonomy): domain Eukaryota; kingdom Metazoa; phylum Chordata; class Actinopteri; order Blenniiformes; family Labrisomidae; genus Malacoctenus; species Malacoctenus triangulatus. The sequence continues at coordinate 7,637,729 of JAUESE010000060.1, forward strand.
TATCAACTCGTACATAACTTTCAGCCATTGATGTGCAGTAATTTAATAAAAGCAGTTGACATTCAACTGAACTTTACCACTTAATACAAAGGATATTCAGAAAAAGTTGTAAAAAAAAGTTTTCACAGAACAGCTGATGGTTCCTGTGATGTACTAAACATCAATATATTTACGGTACTTTTAATAAATGACCCCCCCAAAAAAACATTGATTCAACTCTAAGTAGTTGTCCAGCATCACATCACACACTGTAACCCTCACAGCTCTTTTCACCCTTCACAGCTTTAAGCGTCTCTGCAGCTCAACTTTGCCTCCTTGACCTTAACCAGTGACGTACTCGAAGGGTTTCCTCGACATTTCATCCGGTGCCCGATGCTCCACCAGCACACCTACAGCTTAGCTGAACTTTCCACCCAACAGAACATCCTTCCAAGGTGAGCATTAGCCCACTTAAGTCAGCAAGATACCCCTCAAATGAAAAGCAGCTGATACCCTGGATCCTGCAGATTTCCTGCTCCGTGTTACTGTTGAGCAGAGCCTGATTCGGGAGGTCTGACGACGATCACTCACTGGGAATTCTCTGACCTGTGAGGATTCAACAAAAGCCATGCCATTGTGAATTCCCAATCACCACAATAGACCGGTCCAAAGGTGACATGTCAGAGAAATTCAGGTGACAAAGGACTTTTCGAATTGAACAATTGAGTTGGGATTTAACTTAGCATCTACATGAAACACGGCACAATCCCTTTGTGGGTTGATCTTTGAAAACAACCCCTGTTGCAAGTTACCGATGATCTTTTGAACTTGATCCATTTTGCATCAGGCATAAAACATCCTTGGTAAGCCAAAATTATAGGCATAATTCATAAAGCTACTGGGAACTGGTAGAAAATCTCAGGAGGGATGAGTGCCAAACCATAAATATGTTACACAGACACAAATGCTGGAAATCTGACTCAAAAAAAATCTTGTTGAGAGGTTGGCCTGAGTTTTCACCTACGATTGAATGATTATTATTGATTTCTGAGGAATGTGTGACCTGGTTGATACAGAAAAGAGAGGTTTAAGAACTCAACAAATCTGCCTAAAAACATGGCAGAGAGGACTTTTGGACTTTTAGCAATACTCTTACTCACCATTGCACTACAGTCGCATTCCTCTTTGGTGCACTCGTGATTAGATTTGACATATAGACTAGCTGATCAGAACGAGATTGTTATACTCGCTGGCACTTGGCAACTCGGTTATCTTTTACATTTACATTACTTTTGTTTCAGGCTCGTCTAAAAAGAAAACATCTGTTGCTTTTGCGGCTGTCTGTTTTCTATTTGAAACAACAGCATCACCATTCTCGAGGGTTTTTATTTTTTTTCCATGATCTTAACTATTGTTAGAGAATAATCTGGAAGAATCTTACATAATAACACACAGTAATAAGCCAGTATTGCCAAGAATAAATATATTAACTGCTTTAATTTTCCCTTCAATGATATACAAATAAATCTCTTGATTCTATGGCTTGTCTGCACGTTATGGAGCCGCAACAGTGTTTTGGATCTGCGAGCACAGCAGCCTTTCTGCAGCCTCGCCCATGTTCATGAACTGCCTGCACACTGTGATAACCTCCCATACATACATGCTTGGCACCACTGATTATTTATGTCAGGGTCTGAAGTATGGCTGATTGTTTGATTAGTTGTGGGTGGCAGAGAAAGAAAACGACACCGTAATCTGTGTAGGAGACGCTGAGCCTCCCATTTATTTACCTTTGCACAGGAATCCCAGTCAGATGGTCGACATTCTTACATTATGGAGGCAAAGGTATCAAAAGCGTTACATTTAAGTGGTCAGTGATAAGGTTCTATTAAGAACCACGGTCACAATCTTAAGACGCAACAAAATAAGATGAAATCTGACATATTTGACAACTTTATGCAGTAGATTATTTCATGCCATGAAACCTGCCTATATGATGGAGAAACAAACACACACACATTCTTTCCAAGCTGTTTCACAATAACCGATCTGCAAGGAGGCAAACATGCAGTGTTTTCTCAATCTCCTGGTTTGTAGCTGCACAGGATGAAAGTTAACATCGGAGCCAGGTCTTCCACCTCAGACAGTTTGCTTTCATAATCTTCTTGTCACAGTAAATCACCAAGTGCAATTTGTCCCTGAGGCAGAGTAACACTGGTGGAGTTTCTGTGTGTTTTTTTTCAAATCAGCAACAATCATTTTTTTGTTGACATGGAATCCAGTCATTGGTGACAGTTTAAACCCTAATGCTCAGTATGCATCCGATTGCCTTTTACTTTTATTTCTTTTAAAATCTCAAGCGTCACAATGTTCAACTGGTGCTACCACCTCAAGACATTCACCTCTATTCTGATTATCCTCAATTTACAAGTTTAAAAACAAATGTAGTCCCTCAAAATCCATGAATTTTTCTATGGAGCTGAGAACAAGACTTTAAATATATAGTTTGGCAAAAAAGATTCCTTAAGAAACTCCGAACGATGAGAAAAAAATGCTACAACTTTTGTTTAGACTTTAGATACAAATGTAAAACAGGGACAAGTGCCACAACATAAAGTTGCCATTCACACACACACAAAAATGAAGGAACAAAAAATATACACTTTTTCGATGATAAAGTGATTGATTATTTAAATAGGATAATGTACTAAACAACTGGTTTGATTATTCAGTCAAAGTAAAGGGGCTGCTCTGCATTTACTCTTTCCAAAAATCTCCATTTGACTCTGTTGAATAACTTTTATTGAATGCATTTTGGCGCCTCCAAGTGGTGACAGTAACACAATCGCGTGCTGCACTTGCAGTATAAAAGAGATCTGGAATGTACATTGTCTAAATCTGAAAGAAAGTCGTGTTGATTGCATGTTTGAGTGGATGTGTTTCTGTGTCGATGATCCATTCAAATGTGTGGCGGAGCTGAGATTTAAAGCACCAAAAAAACCCGACAAAAAAGATCTCACGGTTAAATCGACACTGGTCTGAAACAGTGAGCATTTCCAGTCTTGGTGGAAGTGGAAGTGAGCGGCCTCCAGAAAGTAATTCGCAGCCCTATTGTTGTTTACAGGCTTCTTCATCCGACGGAGAGCAAACTGGGACCACTCATTTCCGGGAACGGTTCCCATGGCGACAGCTGTTGCCAAACAATTTGGAGGCCTGCAGAATGTTGTGGCTGCTGCCGAGCCGCTCCAAGTTTCGGGTGTCACGGGGTTTTCAGCACTGGTGAACGCAGCCATGTCAAATCATCAGGTAAAAAGTCGACTTTGTTGATACAAAATGAAGGTGTTTGTGTTACTTTGCCGGTGATTGTGCGGATCCACCCGACTTCTGTGTGTGACCGAGCCTATTAACCAACATGTGCACGAATTTAACTCCAATTTAATGCACAAAAAAAGGCCAGAAATCATCATAAATTCATCATTATGTTGTGTCCCATGAGTATTTGCTGCTGATCTATTTAATTTCCTGCATTTTTCATGTTACTTGATATTTTTGGTGCACACACAAATTAATAATCATCCCAAAAAAAATAATCGACTGCCCTGAAAAAGAGAAGAGATAAGATGTATTTGAACTGTGAGGAGAAAAGAAATGGCTCCTTGTGAGAGGAACATCTGTGTCAGCTTATTGCAAAATCATCTGACAGGAATCCAGATGGCACCAACGGTGCAGCAGATCCAGAGCAGCGACGGTACAGCAGAACTCTCCCCACCCATGGCCTTGTTGAAGCGAAATGTTTCAAGTTAAAGGGCAGAAATGAATGATAAAAGATCTCTTTGGCATGACTCTTTGGCCATGCTGTTTGTATATTGTGAAGAACTTGTAATTACTCATTTTTAGTTGTCGATACAGTCTATCAACTCATTTATTCTGCGTCATTTTTCAGATTTATCCTGGCTGATTTTGTTTTTTCCTTTTTGCTTCACAGACATCTGGATGCAGAGTTTCTTGTGATAATGGTAAAAGTGAAGAGCGGTAAGCGCTGTTCTTTAATATACTCTCATTTCAGAAATAGTCATAACACGTGTTGTATTGACTGTGTGACATTGTCTTCATAGAGAGGGAAGGAGTTGTATACGCTACAAATGTGGCATTGTCAACACCATCCAAGACGTCCTGCAGCGAAGACCAAACTGGGTTGAAGTGAACGAGTAAGTTCAAAAGAATTTCCCTGAATGTTGAGAAAAAAAAAATCGAGAAATCGGCCCATTGAATAGATTTTTTCCACGTTTGTTTGTCCTCGTTATTGGATGTTTGGCTTGTTTCTGACGTCTCTGCCCCTCTTCCCCACAGTGATGGCGAGTGGGATTTCAACTGGTGTGATGTCGGCTGGCTCAGGGAGAACTTTGATCACATTTACCTGGAGGAGCACGTGAGGATAAATCACTTTCGCAATCATTATGAGGTGAGGGGTCGTCGCTCAAGCCGAGTCTACAACTGTGTGCTTGCAATTTGAACAGCTCTGAACCTCTGGTTGTATTCTGTGTGTTTGTGTTTTATGTTGTAGCTGACGCGCAAAAATCTCATGGTGAAAAACCTGAAGAGATATCAGAAAACCCTCGAGAGGGACTTGGGCCACATGGAGGCGTCAAAATGTGACTTTTTCCCCTGTACCTTTGAACTGCCCAGCGAGTACCACCTCTTTGTGGAGGAGTTCAACAGGAGCCCAAGGAGCACCTGGATCATGAAGCCGGTCAGCCCAAATAGATCAGAGCCGTCGTTCTGCCCGTGCAGTTTAATGATAACCTTGGAAACTCAAATAAAAGCACCCAGCATTCCTTACTAGTTCATGGAAAATAATACGCTTGGTTTTTTAAGGTCGCAAAATCTCAAGGCAAAGGTATTTTCCTGTTCAAGAAATTAAAAGACATCATGGATTGGCGAAAGGTAACAGATGTTTATCTGGAGGAGGCACTGGTGTTAACTATCACATAGTTGGTTAAAGAAAAAAAATGAATCACTGTGTTTTAACAGGATGGCGCTCGTGCAGAGGAACAGAAGGATGAAGCTCCAGTGGAAAACTATGTGGCGCAGCGTTACATAAAGAACCCCTACCTAATCAATGGTAATTAAGTGAGAGAAAAAGCACTTTTATTGTAAATATAATCCTATTAACTATTCAAACATTCCAGCAATTTAATAGAATAAGAATAACGTTTTCCTCACTTTTTTTTCCAACAGGCAGGAAGTTTGACCTGCGAGTTTACGTACTGGTCACATCGGTATGTACGGATACATTATGCAAGACACAGTAACAATTATTATTATTTTTAGCATGATTATTACTATTTATTCTTCCTCATCTCATACATCTGTGTATATGTGTGTGTGGATGTGTGCTGGTGTGTTTCAGTATGTTCCCTTGAAGGCCTGGCTGTATCGAGAGGGGTTTGCGCGCTTCTCTGGCACCCGCTTTTCCCTCAGCAGCATTGATGACAAGTGTATCCCTGCTTTGACTTTGTGAAATGCTGTCGTTTCCACCGACACGCGAATGTGCCCGTCCAGAACGTCATTACAATGCTACACAGCAAGCTGGTATCTGACAGAATAATTTGACCCACTTTTGAAGCTTTGCCTGATTGTGTCACTTTGACGTTAGCGTGACATTTTCCTTAGTACCTTCTCAGATATGCACCTCACCAATGTGTCTGTTCAAAAAACTGCACCTGACTATGACCCCGAAAAGGTCTGTGACGAAAGCGCCTCAGAAGTCGGCCTGCAATCGATCAACTCTTGTTTTTTTTCTGTTTTTCCAACTTCTCATCTTTATTTTCTTGCATTGTTTGTTTCTCTGAAAAAGGGTTGTAAGTGGCTGATGCTGCAGCTCAGACAATACCTGACTGCAAAACACGGACGAGAGACGGTCAAAAATCTGTTCGACGAGATGGAAAACATCTTCGTCCACAGTCTCCAGAGCGTCCAGAAGGTTATCATAAACGACAAACACTGCTTTGAGCTCTATGGTTACGACATACTGCTGGATCAGAACCTCAAACCGTGAGTGCTGTCACACTGAGCACACACGTGAACTAAGTCTATCATCAACTCGGCAGATTTTCAGTTCGGTAAATGCTTTACTCTGGCACCCGATCCTCACAGATGAGCAGAAAACGCCTGCACAGACAAGCAAGCATGGCATGGGACTACCCGAGTAGCTAAAAAACAAAGCAGTAAATCTACAAGTGTTACTGAAACAATCATGTTTGGAAAACTCATAAATCTGCACCGCATACCCGAAAAACTGGCATTATATAATTACTTTGTCGGAGATAATGACACACAATTGAACGCCAGCTCATCTGCCTCGTGCAGATGCCAGCAACCATTGTTGAAGTTCTGCTGTTCTTGTGAGGAGGGGGGGGGGGATGCTGGCTGGGCTGACTGAGCTGATGTTTTGGGGATGGCATCACCTCTTTTCTCTTCACAGGTGGCTCATTGAAGTGAATGCCTCTCCGTCACACAAACCCAGCAGCCAGGAGGACTACGAGATGAAGTGCCGACTGCTGGAGGACACGCTGAACGTTGTAGATATGGAGGGGAGGTAAAGGGCTTTTTAATCTTCATCAAAGAACACGGTGAAAGCATTGTCTGTCTTTCCATCACAACCATTACATCACTTGGACGCTGTTGGAAAAGGAATACTTCGACAATGTTTTGATGTTGGAATATGGTATTTGTTAAAGTTAAGACCACGGAGGGAAAGAAGCCTCTTTGAGAAACATCAAAAACAGCTGAGATAAGGAAGGTGATACAAGTTACTGCAGACCACAAAAAAGGCTCTACGTGACATCATAAGTTTCTTCTCCCTTTTTTTCCCTCTGATGTTCTGTGTGTTTTCCTTCATTAGGCTGACTGGCAAGGAGAAAAGGGTGGGTGGCTATGATCTCATGTGGAATGACGGGCCTGTCTACAGAGAAGAAGTCAACCCGCAAACATATGACAGCTTGTGTTTCACTGCCAACACACACTTAGGTGACCCCACCGCGCTCTTATTACACACCTTTTGAGCCGACATGAGTTCAACGGGTGTCAAATTCCAGGAGTCAGAATTCTTTCATCAGAAAAAAAACCCAGTTGAGCCTTTCAATGAATATTGAGCTGTTAACACAGCTAATATGATGCCTGTGTTTAATGATAATTATAAAGGGCGTTAAAAATATCTCCTCCTTCTCTGTTGCAGGGTGTGTGAATGACAGGGAGAAGCAGCTTCGCCAGCTTCATAAACCGTTTCCATGCCTGAAGAGGATGTAATGGGTTCACTGTGTCCAGCACATGCTTCAACGATAAACTCCACTGATGCGTCTCAGAGCGTGCTGACTTCAGTGAGCCTTCACATATTGGTACTTTGATAGCTGTGTATGATTCCAACGAATCCAAGTATAGAAAAAAAGTAACTTTTTGAATGAATATGTCTGTATTATTTCACAAATAATGCATCGAGTGTAATGATTGAAGTGGGAAAACACCAGAAAAAACAATTATTTTCCTTTTACAAGTTCTTGAAAATATTCCAGTACGTGTAGCTGAATTTTAGTAACACTGACATGAACAAGGAACTGCATCAGAAAATAGCAAGTAAGATCATAAATAACAAAGAATAGAAGTACTTGTAGTATATTTGTGTGTAGGAATATGAAAGTGTTCAGTGTGCTTCTATAGATGACCCTGGAGGCCTGCTGCCCATTGTGTGCAAAACATTTATTTCTATGCCTTACAAATACTTGCATTCAACATTGAGAAAATACATACAACAATCTTTCTGCGTGCATGTCGATGTAATGTACACATTTATCATAACATTGCAACTCCTGGCCCCCTTGTCTATGGCTTTGATACTTGGGTATTTTGTAAAGAGGTGCAATCAGAATATACATATATATCACATTTAGATCAATGTAGTGATTTTTTTCAAATCAAGTGCACAAGGTAAAATCACAACCAACGAAAAAAAAAAAAAAAACTCCCAAAACACTCCAATGTAAACACAGTGCCTCGAAGACGTCAAGTATGCGATGGGCTATGGAGGTGATATGTGTGATAGTGACGTGTGTGTTCAGCTGACCGACTACGATGTGCTCCATCAGGAATGAGGTGACAGCAGACGTACAGTTACATTCAGCTCTTTCGCCAAATTTTCCTTTTTTTTTGTGCGCGTCGATGTAAACATAACGATGACAATGATTAGCACAAGTCAACCACAACACTTCTCATAAATATAACTATGGTATATAAAATTTGGAAAAATATGCATTTACATTCGTAGCAAACATTACACCATCTTTAATGATAGGAAGAGCTCGGCTCTATGCAAAATACAGTATATCATCAGAGACTACAATTCAAGCTGTTCAAACGTGAAAAGCCCTTGTAACCAAAAATGTAAAAACCAAAGCTCAAACACATCTGATAGTAACTACGGTAACCACACGACTTCACCATTCACTGTGCCTCCTCCCCCCTCAGACGAAGATGGTTGAACTTAATAGGAAAAAAATTGAGGCACCAAAAATGTTTGAAAGAAAAGATCAAGTAAAAGCATTGAAAACAAATACATTCCCACGTTCAAAATTGCACTATTAACTGCTGAGGACGTTTTGGATGAAATGCAATGACCTGTGTTGAACTTCACTATGGATTACTTATGCTGAGAACTATCCAGGTCTACAAGAGATGTCTATTTTACCGTTAGTAGTATACCGATGTGACAGTGCAGTGCAATAGAGTTCAGTTTACAAAGCTGTTCTTAGAATCCTAGCAGTATTCAGCTTCACAATGAGCATCCAGTCAAAACACAGTCAGCATTATGACTATAGCTGTACATTTTGAATGAAATGCTAAGTGTGCAATTTTGTTCTGCTTCAGTGTCTTTGTTATTCTTAGCTGTTTCATGTCGCTGCTCAATTACTGCTAATTTGCACCTTTTAAAGGCAGTACACTACTGAGTGATTTAGACTGCTGTACAACAGTTAGAACATGTTAGTATTACACAGAGTACACAGAAAGCAGGCATAGCTTCAGGCTCCTGTACCAAGTAACCTCTAAATAAAGCACTATACTGCAGATGTATTGTGGTTACTTTGCAACAAAGTGCACATTTTTTGTTTTGCCGTTCTGCTTACTACTAAGTGGCGCTTTGGAGAGGGAGGACGGATCTTTAGCAGCTCTTTTCGCGGTGGTTTTGGAGGCCTGACCTGCGGCCTCGGCCCTCTGCCAGTCCTTCTCCTCTCTCTTGACGCCGGCCATCTCTCTCTTGCTCGCAGCCGCGACGTGCTTCTCCGCGGCGGTGGCTTTGCCGCCACCGGGCTCCTTCTTGACGTCCGTCTCGGAGTTGGCTCGGACCCGGCTCTTCCTCGCCTGCCCCCTGCTTCTTTGGTTGCCGACGGGTTTCTGCGGCTGCTTCCGGGAGTTGCCCGCGGCCTGCATGTGCCTGAGGTGACTCCGCCCGGCCGAGGGGCTGACGGGGGTCTGGGCCCCTCCCACGCTGCCGCCTTGCGCCCCGGGGCTCCTGCCCTCGGTGGAGGGGGCCCGCGTCTCGCTGCTGCTCCTCTTGGCGGTGGCCCCCGGCCGCGGCTTGCGCTCCAGCAGGGGGCTGAGCCGCGAGTGGCGCTGGTAGGCGTAGGCCGAGCAGCTCCCGTTGCAAAGCGGGTAGCGGATGTGACAGTGCGGGCAGACGGGGAAGCGGGGGTGCTGGTGCTGGGCGGCGGCGGCGGCGGCGGGCGACGGGGGGTTGTTGACCGGGGCGAAGGGGAACGCTCGCTGGCTCTGGCGCAGGCCTTTGGGGGAGTTGAGCCGGGAGGGCGGCGCCGTGTGAGGCCGCGGCGTGTGGGCGGCGGTGGCGGAGGGGAAGCCCTGAGGCCGGGAGCGGCTCCCCGGCGGCCGGCTGTTCTCCGCGCTCACCGTTTGGATCTGCAGCCACTCCAGCTGCAGCAGGCGCTCCAGGTACTTCTCCAAGGGGCCCACGGGCTTGGGCCGGGGGGCGCCGCGGCCCTCCGTGTGCAGGAACACCGCCAGCTGCCGCAGGCTCCAGCTGTTGAAGGGGGGAGGCAGGAACTCCGGGTAGCAGTAGGTGGGCGGCTCGTCTCCGTCTTCGTCGCCCACCGCAGTCCCGTGGGGCCCGGGGATGTCCGGGGGGAAGTCGTTGGTGTTGATGACCTCGGCCCGGAGGTTGAGGTGGGGCGGGGTGCAGGGGGTGCATGGGGAGGGCAGCACGGGCAGCCTCTCGGAGTCCGACAGGTCGCTGGCGCTGTCGGTGTCGTCCTCCTTGTTGTTATAGTGCTGCTGGAGCACCTCCGGGGTCGGCGCCGGGGAGTGAGTGAGCGGGTGCGCCGGCAGGTGTCGCAGGCCGGATATGGGGGAGAGAGGCAGCGAGAGGGCCCGTCGGTTTTTCCCCATCGCCCCACGATTGGGGTGGAGCTCGCCGCCGTACTGCGACGCCCTCTGAACCTCTCGTTTTTCCTCCTTCCTTTGAACGTGTGGATGTTTGCGGAGCTGAGGTCTCGAATCTCCTTCGTCTTCAGGGCTGCAACAAGACAAATGGGTTTAGGGAACAGTGTGATGGATTCAAGGATTTACTGAACCTCAACAACTCATTCAGGAAGAAGGCAAACTCCTCCAGACTCACCTGGAGACTTTGATTGTGTTCCTGACACTGGTAGACTTGACTCGGCCACCCTTTGACTGGGCACCCTGTGCAATAAGAAGTTTGTTATTCACTTCTTTCTTCCGTTTTGAGAGCACATCCTGCAACATATACTGCAGCATCATGAAACCTCAGAGCTGCCCTGTCAAGGGCTGCTAGTACTGAAAATAAAAACGAATGCACGTACCCGGTGCATTGTTGTTACTGTGTCCTTATCCTGACCCGGTCCTGGGAGGCCATTTTTCATTTGCCCACCAGCTTTCTTCGTCTTGTTGCTTTTCTTTGTACTGTGAAAACGTGACATGTTTTTTTTTTAATCTGGTATGCTTCAAACTTGCATCTGCAACAAAAGACGCGCAGTAGAAATTCGCATCACTGTATAACAAGGCCTACCTGCTCACTGGCACGCTATTTTCGGTATTTTTTGCCCGGATCTTCTCTTTGGAAACGACGCGTTTGAGGGTCGTGGATGCTGTGCGTTCCTGCATGATGGGCCCCATGTTGCAGCGGAGGAGAAGTTGTTCGGGATCCTGCACAGTGAAATCGCACGGTTGCTAAAGAACCCAACCGACGTCTCGGATCGGATACTCTAGTCTGAGGATGAGGCTAAAAACACCCATTTTCTCCAAAGTGCTGCAATGCATCATGCGCAGATGTCTGTCTCTCCTTCACTGCAGGCTAAACACGTCGCCCTGATTGCCGTCGACCCGCTAATGTCCAACAACAGAACAGCAACTATGCTCTTAGTAAACTGCTGAGAGAAGACGTGTATTTTTGTCGTCGGTCATCGTTCTCGCCATTACATTCGTTAGACGGTCGGACAGCGCTTTGTTTGGCTCGCCGTCCCAGTCAGATAGGTTTGTTTACCTGCTACTGACTGGCTCGCGGCTGGTGTTGAAGTCAGCGTCGGTGGTGCATTCTGGGAGATGTAGTTTACACCCGCGGGTCGCTGTTTGAAACGACCGCAAACACTCATTAAAAAGTATACCTAGCATTGTGAAACTGTGGCTCATGTGACTCAAAATGTCACACCCACCATACCAGTGGAAAATTATTTCAATAAATTGAACAAAAATGTAAAGTTTCACTCTGTGATAACTCAATCATCCAGGCAGCATCAGTGGCATTTTGGTGCGTATGCAGTTTCCTGTTAACTTAGCTGATCTCTATCGACTCCACTGAAGAAACATGTATGTGGGTTGAACGGCGGTGAGGGTCGCTCGCGCTTACAAGTCAGGTCTCTGGCATACAGAGGCTGCTTCATGACGCACGGACATGCACCGCTTTAATAATTAAAACATCAAATGGAGGCTCCAGCTTGGGCTGCGCGCTGCAGCTGAGATGCAACCATCGCTGCTTCTTCTTCCTTTAATTAATGGTGAGATGATGTCACTGTCTCGGTTTTTCGTGTGGTTGTGTGGACAGTGTGCGCAATGCTACAACTGCCCAAAAGGAAACAGGCTCTGTGTATTCGTGCACGTACTCCAGAGTACACGCCCACTATTTATTTCTGTGACTGTTTGTGCATGAAAAGATTTAACGCGCTGTAACTGTCCCGAGTTGCAGGTAAAGTTGTGTTTTCATGATTCAAATAGTCACTTTTGTGACAGTATTGCGATTTGCATCGTATTTAAACTGAACTTTGACGATTATTTTGACACAAGACCACGTTAAGATTGAATACTTTTCTTTCCCACCACAGGCCAGGAGAAGACGTCTTCCACAACATGGATAGCGGGTGGTTTATTGGAAGAGAGAGGATCCCCTCTTCAAAGTCTGAGCAGCCAATGCCAAGCTTCAGCAGGACCCCCAGGCCCTGCATGACCATCAACCTGACTGAGATGCTGCGGGCCGACAGACCCAACGCAGAGAGGAAGCCGGTCCCGATCCGCCCCCCGAGTCTCAGAGTCTCGGTGCCAAAACACAAGGAGTACCACGGCAGCCTTTCTTGTGAACCGCCGCCAAAACCCATCATCCGGCAGCGCTCGCTGTCCCTGCCCTCTGCCACGCAGAAGAAGAAGCACTGCAGACATGTGGGTGTGCGCTTTGTTGACTCTCTGGGACTTGACCTGGAGGACATCAAGGTCTTTAAATCGGGGGAGGATCCGTTTGTGCCACATCATGTCGCCTTCAGATTGTTGATGGCCGCCGAGATGGCAGATGGGCGCCATCTGGAAATTTCATTGCCCTATCTAAGGCCAGTTTTTGCCCAACAACCTGGCGACCAGCCAGGATTTCTGCATCGGGTCCACGAGCAGAAAGTGTGTTTAGAGCGAGTGTTGTGTTTTGAACTGGGGGTCATTGGAATCACGCAGGTCCTCAACTTGGACTTTGAGAAAGATGTCACCGCTCGGTACTCATTCACTGAGTGGAAAAGCTGCGCAGACGCAAAGGCCTCCTGGGTGTCCACCGTCACCAAGAGCTTCAAAGAGGGAGGAAAAGGACAATTGAGTTGTGACACATTTCGTTTCCACCTGCCCGTCCCTCCTTTCCTGCAGCCAGGGGCAGTGCTGGAGTTTGCCATCCAATACAAAGTCTGTGGAACAGAGTACTGGGACAACAACGATGGGGAGAATTATAAACTAGTTTGTCAAAGCTACAAGCTTGCTGTACCTAAAGAATGTGAGGATAGCATGGTCCACTTTGTTTAGCGTGCAGACTAAGGGTTGAAATGATTAAAGCACTTTACAATAGCTGTCAGCAGAAACTGTCAATTACAATTTTGCGACATATGATGTCTTCTTTGTTAGTAGAGAAAAGAAAGCTTTTAACTGTTAACTCTCAGTGCAGTCCAGAGTGAGTTAAACACTTTTGCCCTCACACCTGACACTAACTTTCTGTTCATTTAATCTCAACTGAGTTTTTTAGATTTTTATTGCTACTGGGGAAAAAAAACAACCAATAATTGCTCCAATTGGAGTTGCATATAGGTGAAATTAATGCACATCCACTGTTTGTTTCCAGGTGGATATTTTACATACAAATATTTTGGTAATCTAAGTATTTGGCTTGCTAAACTACTTTGATATGACCTCAGGATATTTTTGAGTCACTTGTTACTAAACCAAATGATCAAAGCCAATAAGATGTAACACTGCAATGCCTTTTTAATAAATCCAAATCAATGCACACTTGAAAAATAAACTATGTCTTACTCCTTCTTTAACCTCATTAAGTTGATATTCTAGTGATTTAGTGTAGTTGTCTTCAACTAAGGTTATATGTTTTTTGTGAACTTTAACATATTATAAATTACTGAGCTTGCACACTCTCACAAACATTTAGCATGGCTCTATTTTTTGTTCATTACAAAACTCTTTAACCTTTTTTATACTGAAGTTTTGATTTTTTCCTTTTTTTTTTATTGAGCTGGAGTCTCGCAGCCATATCTGGCAACCCATATCAGAAACCGAGCAGGTTTGGGTTGCTTTTTTTCCCGCTGTTTTTTCCGTTGCGGGATGACCTTAAATGAACTATAACAGAACTATTGTCATGAAAACACGGTAAGTAATGCCACTTTCCCGTGTAGCTCAGTCTTATAGACTTTTCTCATCTATGTTTAGCGGTCTGAAGTCTGCCGTTGGATATGACGTAGATTAGCTGAGAAGCGGCATTAGCTAAGGCAGGTTGTTGCTAAGGTAGCCAGTTGATGAAGCAGGATACGCATTCGTATCCTGTCGGACTTTGTCGTGAATGGTTGGTGGTTACAGGTCATTAAAGTAAGTTTATTATCCACGGATAACTGTCAACGTTTACTTTGGCAGCAATGAAACTGATAACAGCAGTATTTTGAGCTAATTTATAGGGCAAGGTGTGTGAAAGTGTATGTTTTTTTCCTTTTCAGTGGAGAGCAGAGTACAAGGATAAACCTCTGAACAAAAGAATGGCTCCTGGTCACAATCGACAGGTGATTATGCATTGTATTATTTGCTTAGCTATCCATCACTTCCGTTTTATGATCTAAAAGTACGCAAATGATGTTGAAGTGAGGGCTGAGAAAAAAAAAAGCATGGCAACTTCTTGTGTTTGCAGTTGGAGAATGTCATCAATGAGGTTTTAAAGACCGGTGATATTCAAGCATTGGATACATTCCTGCAAAGGAACAATCATGATGAGACCCTCATGAAGTGTTCCCAACAGTTTGTATCCAAGTTGGATAAACTGATTACTAAGGTACAGTGAAGCTCTGCACATTCACTTGTACACTCTTGACACTTTACTTTTGTGGTTCTGATAGCGCTGTCATTTTGTGTTGCAGAGTTTGGACAGTAAAAATCCCAAAGCAGCTGGTTTGGGATTTGTCAGCCTCTGTAAGTATGGAAAGAACCTGAAGGTGTTTGGTAGTGGTCAAGGACTCCCTGGGTTATTAACATATGGCCTGGCCCAAAAGATAAGTGTAGAGTACAGAGTACACACAAATGCAACATACAGATGGAAATACCACTTGCACAAATTTACTCAAAGTTATTTTTATCTTTGTGCACATGGTGCAGTGGTTTGAGAAGTGCCGACAACTGTGGATCCAGTGTGGCCCACGGTGGGATGAGACACTGTTCATGCTCTCAGAGGACTTCCTCAGTGTCTTAATGGTGAGCTATTGTCTACTGTCAAGCACTCAGCATATACCGGTACAACTGTCTACTGTCAAGCACTCAGCATACAAATTAGTGGATGTTTCTAACAGCCGGTTGCATCATTCTACCTAGAGACCAGCATTTTTGTTTTTTATAATCGATATCTCAGGGCCACTGGAATGCAGTGTCTTCTGTGAACGCTGCCTTTTAAAGCCTTGCAAGTTTATAACTGGAGTGGCTGGAATTTCTCTGTACTTACCAACACAACACCCTCATTTTTGAAGAGAGCTGTATGTAAAACATCTTTCAATACTGTGATGTAACACTTTGTTTCCCTCTTCTTTGTGTTTTGTTGCAGGTGGTTCATGAGGCCTGCAAAGAGGGTCTGTACATTTGTAAATTTGTGTTTTATCATCACCACTTTTTTAGAATGTTCTGTCAGTTCGATTTGAAGCATTTGTGTGCAATATCGAATCGACTACATCCTGTACAGAAAGTAGTCGAGTTATACTAAATATATGGTTATGAAAAAGCAGTATTTTATGGGGCTTTTTGTGACATCAATAGATGTGTCCTTTTATTTCATATTGCTACAATGTGCGATTCACAGGAACTTACAAAATCACAGAATCCTTCCTGTATCCTGTCGGTCAGTTGGCAGTTGATCCCAGAATCTACATACTGATCCAGAAAGAGGTGTGAGATATTTTTTTGTTTGGGTTTTAATTAAGTCTGACAGGTTGAAGTCATTCCAAATCAGCTAATCCAAAAACATTGTTAACAGGCAATTCGTAAATTCAACGCCATTCTAGACGAAATCCCACAGGAACTTAAGAAAGATGGGAAGATCCTGACATCCCAAGAGGCCTCGGACATCATGTATGTCGCGCACTTGTTTGCTCAAAGTAACAGCCTGTCCAATCTTTATGCTCCAAAAATTCACACATCGTTGAATAATTGCTTGTTTTTTGTTTTTTTTTTTCCAGGAAGAAACTGGCTGACCACATCTTAGACAGTGGTGGTAGGTTGTTTTTTTTATTGTTTTTTTTTTTGTTTGTTTGGGGTGTTTTTTTGGAAACTGCTCAGTATCTCCTCTGTGTTGACCATCAAACACTAAAGAAATCATAGTTATCAGACTGTTTTCCATCAATTTTCCTCAGATTATGACTTTCAGTCATCACTGATGGAGGCTTTGTGCAGAATGGCCACTCATGACCAGAGGAGAGAGCTGGCGTATCAGTGGTTCAGCATGGGGCACGTGGCCAGTGCATTCTCCCAGATCCTCGATTCTGAGTTTGAGACGGTAAACAGCAAGACCTTTGGGCTCTTTTTATCTTTTGCTATTTGGTTCAATATGTTGTTTTTGTAGCAAGTGACCTTACTGGAGCTAAACGTGTCTGATTCCAGGCATGTCGCAAGTTTCTAAACATGGTGAATGGGATGAATGGAGACAAGAGAAGGTACACGTGCCTCTATAATCATTGTCTGATAATTTGGCGTCTGTAGGAGATTCATTACAAAGAGCAACATTGACTTTAAATTTTTGTTTTTTTTTACCATCTGAGAGAATGGAAACTACCAGTGTCATCTCTCTCCTGCAGAGTTTGTTCATACCCCTGTTTGGAAGTTTACCTGGACAAGTATGAGGTCAGTGTTTACACAAAAGCTTAATTCTGTAAACTACTATGTCATTTGGTGTTCGGATAGTTCCTAGAAGCATCAGTGGCAAAAAGTAAGTGGTTGGTTACTAAAAGTATTTTCTGCAATATTGATGAGCGAGACGTTCAAACATGAATGTCTCAATCCACACTTCATTGCCAAGATTATCAGTGGGTGTGTTGACATGATGTGGTTATGTTGTCAGCTGCTGATGCCCACTGATGACAAGCTGGAGGAGTTTTGGATCGACTTCAACCTTGGCAGCCACAGCATCTCTTTTTATTTTACTTTGGCTGATGCAGAGGCACAGGTAACACAAGGGTTTCCATGCGAAAATCAACAACAGCAATGCTTGCACATAGCAGATACCAGCATCTGTTCTCATTGTAGGAGAGCCACTGGGAAACCATATCTATCAATGACAATGAAGTCGTAAGCTACACCGTAACAGGTAGTAAAAGCAGGAAGATGCATTTGTTGGTATTTTCTCACTTGGTGCCATTATCAGTCACCAACAAAGTTGCTGTTGTTGCACGATTGTTTTCCAATCATGACATTCGGGTTATCAGGTGATTGCTCCTGTTTTGAAGCAGTTTGTGTCATAAAGAGTGTTTCCTTGTTTTCAGAGGAGGGTAAGAGGAAAGTATTGCACATAAAGATGTCAGAGGTGGTGGTTGTCGGTTCAGTGGAAGGATCCAGTCTGACCATCCATTTCAGCTCCTACCTGGACATCCTGCAGGCCACTCAAAACGTCTACGGACACAGCAAGAGCAAAGTATTTACACATAGCAGTTCGACAAAAACTTATTTTTCCTGTAGTCTTTTGTCACAGTACCTGCAGGGCTGATGGATATTGAAGTGTCGTATTCAATCTTTAACACATCCATCTTTGTGTCAGGCCAAATCTAAAGTGAAAGGAACGATCGAGGAGAACAGCACCCAGGTAAACCCAGTGCATTCCACCTGAAGCTGCAATAAGTAACACAATCTTGTTTACCGGAAGCTATGAAACTTTTTGGTGGGGCTCTTGGACAACGTATGCCTTTTCTTGATGCAGGTTGTTCCAGAGAGCCAGGTGTCTCTCAGTGGGAGTGAGAAATGTGCCACCCCCTACATTTGGCCTGCTTGCTCTGCAGCTGTTCAGGTAGTAGACGTGTTTGTTCATATTTCTTACATGTATTTCAGCAAGATCTCCAAACATTCATAGTTTGGTTTCTGCCACTTGAACGTATTTACTGGGAGAATTTCCTGTGTCTGAAATTTTAAGTGACCTTCTTAACAGGTGTACAAAGAAAAACAAACCAGGTTATAAATTTCCTTCCAGATGGCAACTCCAGCTCAGATGAAGATTTCAGAGTCCACTACTTTCATTCGTGGCAGTGGAGGAGGAAGTGTGCACAGTGCACGGATTTTTAACGCTGTGCCTTCAAGTGGGTGATACAAAAATAAACTCAATGAGACTCTGTCATTTTTAGTAGAACTGAAATGTCAACAAGTTCTCACGATTGGTTGATGTCTGAAAGCAAAATAGTTCAATTATGAAAGGATTTTTCACTCTTTAGTGCCTTTTTTTCTCTTTTTTTCAGACACTCCTGCCCAACAGAAACAAAAATCATCCCTGGAGAGCGTTCACAACTTAACCAATGCCAGTGTGAATGCAGTCAGTATGAAACAGCAGGTATGTCACCTAATGTACTATGTTGCACTAAAGCAATACTATGCAGAAGTACCAAAATAAGCCCTCAAATGAACAAACTGTGACCTTATATGCTGATTTAGTTTCATGGCTTCAGTGTGATCTCTGTATGACATCTTTACAGGGCAAAACCTCAGAAACATCCATCCACAAGAGAACTGAGAAACACATAAAGGTATTTTTACTTTGTAGATAAGTTGATAGCTTTATTACTGATACTCAAGTTACATTTGTATTAGCTTTCATGGTTGATTTTGTTCATTAATTAAGGGGTGACTTCAGTTTCAAATAATCTCAGAAGCCTCGAACACTTTTCTTAAAATAATTCTAACTTGGCTGGTAAATGGTGTCTTTTCTACCAGTGACTTGAATGGTCAAATTCAGAAGGTCGTTATGTGAATAAAGTTGTGCTTTTTTCCCCAAGTAAAAAGTCTCCCTCATTGTTGTCTGTTCTGCAGCACATGTCAGTGTCAGAATCAGTCGCGATGGTGCTCACTGGGCAGGAAGAGGGGAAGTATTTGTTCCTGTGATTTGGTTTTAATTCTGTGACACCATTTTACTGTTATTCACAGATTTATAAAGCCATTCTGGATCTTTTTTCTTACAGAGTGCGATTTTGTGCCTGAAAGTCAACCCAGAACTGGGAAACGCATGTAAGAAGGGCGGGCCACCGCCTCTCTTCAAAACCTATTTTCAGCAAGTCGCCAATCCTCTGATTTTTAATGCTGTGTGAGGAGGTCACTGAGTATGTGCAGAGGCCTCATGTTGATTCCATGTTTGACTTGCAGGAACAAACTGTCCGTAT
>JAUESE010000060.1:7657237-7670717 GCA_032274725.1 Malacoctenus triangulatus
TGTGAGGAGGTCACTGAGTATGTGCAGAGGCCTCATGTTGATTCCATGTTTGACTTGCAGGAACAAACTGTCCGTATCTGAAACACTCATGATGCCCACACAGAAAATCAGCTGTATGTCGAGATCTGGTAATTGATTGAATCAAACAATTTTGTCTCCATTTTTCACCATTAAGTGTTTAACGACTGTCTGAAAAATGGCTTGTTTGATTACTCTTTGCCCTTTAAGAGTCTCGTTCCAGTGTGCGAGACCAGCAGGAGTGTCGATCATCTTCAACACGGAAGTGGTCAGTTTCTGACTCGACTCCAATCCGCCAAAGTCTGTTCTATGAGGAGCTCACGCTGCGTCTGCAAAAGGTCCTCGATGAGAGGAACCAGGCTCCTACACCTCAGGATGGTGCTGCACCTCAGAACAGTATGTCTCTGAGCGTGGACTCCAGAGTCACGAGCTCAGAAGGCCGGTGTGTGTCCTCACTGTCTGTCCCCAAAGTGGTGCAGGGCCAAAGAAACAGGCCCCCCAAAGAGAAGAGCAAAAGGCAAACACAACTGGAGTTAAAGGCTTTTCCAGCCAAAGCATCAGCAGCAAACACCACAGTAACCAAAAGATGTGTGGAGAAAACGCCACCCGTGGGAAAGGGGGGAGCGAATTTGACTGTTTCAAGTAAAGAGAAGGTATGAATTCTGAAATCCTCATGGAAGTCTCAGGTATGTCTCCTTTTGGTGTTGACTTTTTTTTTCACATTCTGCTGTCAGAGAGTCTCTGAGGTTGCTGGCAGCATGGTGAACCAAATCTCAAGCCATTATAAGATGAAAGCGCCTTCCACAGAAAAAAGTTCTGCAAAAATCTCCCAAAAGTTGCATCCTCCTCTCGTCAACAGGTCTAATAAACACGGAGCATGTTTTGTTTTTTGTTGTTTTGGTAAATCGATATCTTTATTACTTGCATTACATGACCTTCTGTGGACTCTTGTTTTTTAACAGGCCTGTCTTCAATATGAGCTGGACATCCTCAAGCAAAGTAAGTGATTGTGACAAGATAAACGCTCTGGTGTTACTGGTGCAATGTTAAACTTTTTTGTGTTTGCAATGCTTGTTTCACCAAAAATGGTTTTGCTTGATATAGATGGAAGTGTCTGGAGCATTAAGCCACAGCAAGATGAATACAAACTCTGTCAAACAGAGGTAACATCAGCTAGCTGGACATTTTTAAGGTGGATTTTTGGCTCCTTTTGCATTTCTGAGTGTATTCAATATTTGTTGATTTTTTTTCATTTGAACAGAAAAGATGTTTTTGCGTTCAGTGTTGAAGCACCGCTGCTCATTGGGGTAAATATTATCTCCGTCAAGGACTGTCACAGGCTTTGCTTTATCATTCTCGTAGTTTGAATGACGGTAATAAAAGTGTTCCTTCCCACTACAGGGAGGAGAAAAATCCTTCACCAACAGCTCTGACATGTCACACAGGTCAGACAAAGGTCTTTCAGATGTTTACCCAGGAAAACAAACACACAACTTTTAACTTTTTCAAGAGGACTTATTCAAATGTGCTATGACTCTCAACAGTGGCATCCATAATTCCTCAGTGCCCCTCAAGGGACTGTTACCTGAAGAAAAAGTATGTTTTTCTTTTATTGCATCATAAACGATTTTTTGGAGATGTAAATCTGCAAAAGCATGTGAACATCCGTTTTGTTCTTTTTCCTTCCAACCTTACGTGTTGCAGAGGAAGCGGCATGTGAAAAAGAATTTATTCAGTGACACAGACACAGATAATGCTGCGACAGAGGTCAGCTGGCTGAGGGACTCAAACAGGAAACCCAAACCCAAGGTTACCAAATACCCCAGGCAGGCAGCGGCCAAACCTGCAGCTGTGCCTCTTCAGACTTCCTGTAAGGAAAAAAAAAACACCTTCTGGCTGTCAGTCCTGTTTCTTCACATCTGTTGTATTTGTTGACAGATGAGTTTTGAGACGTCGCTGATGTGATGATGCTGAAGTACATTACATACATTTCTTATGTTGTCAGTGGAATCCCCAGATTTTCTCCCACCTTCCACCAAAGCTGTGAAGGAAAATAAAAAGCCCTCTAAGGTAAGTGGCAATTTTGATACATTCAATGCATTTTTGATGCACTTTACTGTTGAGCCACAGAGTGTCACTGTTGTGTCAGAGAAAACCCATGTTGGATAAGTCACTTGATGAACCGAAGAAGACAGCGAAGCCAGCAGCAGCAGCACCTCGCAGACGGCCTGCAGCTGGCAAGAGGCCGAAGAGAGCAGCAGCCGTCTCTGCCAAAAACTACAAGGAGCCAGATACTGATGACAGCCAGTCAGAAACAGAGGTACCTCCTCCTCATTCTCCTCCTCCTCCTCCTCCTCCTGAGGCAGTTAACTTCCCTATTTCTTATTTTCTTTTCTCAGAAATACATCAAGTTGTAACCATTTATGTAAAGCTTGGAGTCTACGTTAACTGAGCGGTGCTATCAGTAGATTTGTCAGTGCATAAATCTTTCCGTTGCCTTGAATGACTTTCACTGGCATTCACTTCATGTTACCACTTTGGGACTTTATGAGATGTTTGGGTGGTCAAACTGAACATTACAGAAGAGCAGAAAACCAAAGCAGTCAGCGCTGTTTGTCTTTTTTCATGATTTCTTTAAGTGTTGCATGCTGAGCCACCTCGTTTTTACAGACACACACTTTATTTTAGGAGGTGTCAGTGACGTATTGGGATATTTTTAATTTTGAGGTGAACTCACCCTGAATGTATTTTGCCTTTTGTTAAAAAGCTGTTAAGCACTGGTGTATTGACCAAGATTCAAGTTCAAATATAACTCTAACTTTGTAATTGATTATGTTTTTTTGCTTCGTGAACACATGTTGCCTTCATATAACAGTCTTTTTCCATGTCTTTCCGATCAGAGGAACATTGTGGACCAGGAACAATCAAGAGATGAAACCTGTTATGATGTTCTGGAGAACAAGAAGAGAAAACGCACGTCAGAGCGACCACCTGATAATGGCAGGAACCAACCAGGGTTGGAAAAGACATCAGGCGTCGAGGTGGGAGTCAGTCTGGAATAAGTGTCTTTTTTCGACGGTTGTGTTTTATTGAGCCATGTACCAAAAATAACATGAATGTTTCCCAGTCGGACGGTTGAAATTCTCATTTTAGCTGACTGACAATTGGTTTCGAAGCGCTTGTCTGCAATTAAACAGTACGACATTTATTATGAAAGGGAGCTTTGCAATAAAGTCGTCTCCAAAGTCAATTTTCCTGCACACACAGTTCCAAGTGAATAATAAGCAAAACATTTGCACGTGTGTTTACACATGGTAGATGTCTACAGACCATGAATGACAGCCACTTGTTTTTCCAGCAGCTGAGACCAACAAGTGTTTTTCATGATACTTCAAAGTTGAAGAAGAAAAATGTCATCGCTGCCCAAGAACAGAAGTCCACCACGAAGAGTCCCTGGGCTGCACGCCAGACGTCTCGCGGCCCGTCCCCTCCTCTCATCGAGAAGATGAGATGTAAGAGTCTGTGCAAAGACACTCACCAGGATCAGAATTAGATAACAGTCATTTGGCACCTCTGACATCCACTAATGCCCCTTTAATGTTTCATCGGTTGGTTAATTCCATTACAGCAGCCACATATATAACCTGTACATACATCACTCATTAGGCCTCTTGTCACTTGGCAGGCAGGAATTTTTCCTCAGCAGTGACTCATTTCTTTTACTGGGATTTTGGCAAAGTACTGTGTGATCTCCGATTTTTTTTTTTTTCACGTCTGTAGTAACAAGAAAGTTATTCAGGCAGCACAAAAGATTCCTTACTTCACAGAGTATTTCTTGTGGAGAACTCACAGATTGATGAACGGCCTGATCGTGTCATTTCCTCCTGTGGTTGGATAAGTGGAAACACTTGTTTAAATTAAGAGTACAATAAACCTTTAAAACTTATTTCGAACAATTATATTGTGACAGTAACACAGTTCATTAAGCTTGTTTCAACAATCTCTGTATGCACAGATACAGTTTTTTTCCTCTAAACACTCAGAAAAGTGCTCCATAAAGCGCCTCCTCTAACCTCTCAACTGTAAATTGATATGTAGAAAACATGTGCATATATATTGACCTTTTACTCTCTGTTCAAGTTGTAAGCCAGCTGCTTGAACATCTGTGCTTATTTTGGATCTTTACAGCTGGCGAAAGGTCAGACCCAACCTTGGATTTGGCCCGTTCTCCTCTCCTCAGCCCGCGGGGATCCCTGCTCCTCGCCTCCCCTAACCCCCCCTGCCAGGACACCCCCTCGCCTATCCCGCTGCTACGCAAACCTTGCTCTGCAGTCAGCAGCGAAGGGAACCGCTTGCCCTCCTCTTTCTACGGTGCCGGAAAGAGCCACAACTCATCCAGGACCCCTTCCATCAACTCCGTCCCCTCCTGTCATTCACAGGGGGGTCAAACCTCTGTACTCAGTCCCCTTCACGGACCCAGTGTTGGAGAGGTACTCCACTTTATTCTGCACTCAGTGTCACTCTTACATTTCTTCTCATTCCAACTTTATTAACCATATTTAAAAGTAAATACTCATTCCGTAAGTTGACAAGTCTTGAAGTTTCGGTCTTTGGCATCATCAAGTAAGGAGCAAAAAGTTTGAATTTGATTTAGTTTAGTGAGGAGCTCCACAGTATTTAGTGTCTTTGAGCAATCCACATAGTTCAAATGAAATCAGTGACATCATTTAACAGTCCTGTGAGAATCAGTGAAGTTGCATGAATGGTGGCATTAAGTATTATGAGTGAATGAGGTTTTATTTGTGACTGGAGGCTTTCTCTCTCTGGTCTACTGCTTACAGAAGTAGATCTGTGGCCTGAGCACTGCTGGTTTAAATTTGCAGACTAGCTAGCAGACTAAAATATGGATTGGAAAAGTCAGGCGACAATAACACATTAAGCCACATTAATCTGTTTTTAGGTTTTTTCTTTCTTTTTTTTTAACCAGCTTCTGAAAAAATAAATCCCTTCAATGGTTTTGAGGCTCAATCAGCATGACTGCCTCTCACCGAGGATGCTCTTTGTGATGAGAAACTCCTCGCTGAATACTCTATGTAATGAAGTGAAAACCTTGAGGAACTTCATGTGATTGAACATCTTCCTTGATTAAGACAACCTATTTAGTTTCAGAGGGGAATGCTTGCAACACTGCAGCACTTTATCTGTGGTATTTAATGCGCTGTGATGAAGAGCTCCATCATTATCTCTCTTTAATCACGAACAGACATGATGATGAGGTGAATTGTCTCAATTTTTGACCATTTCCTTTTTGCCTTCCACTTTTTTTATTGTTTCTAGAAAACCAAAGAACAGAAGCATTTCTCTTCAGTCTCCCAGTCTCCTTTCTCTTTGTCCGCTCAACCCCTGTTGACATCCACTGTCATCGAGCTGGCCAAGCCCCCCGTGCCCAGTGCTCCTCAGTCTCCATTCTCTGAAGACACTGTTAGCTGTGGCTCCACACACACCCGCTTTTCACTCAGCCATTCATTCACCAAGTCCTCAGTAGGAACTTGCAGAGTGAAGGAAAGCCCCGCTGCAGCTTTGACTGAGACTGAGGTGGGAGTTTACTCTGATTTTTAATGACTTATATTACTGTGACAACACA
This sequence comes from Malacoctenus triangulatus, assembly GCA_032274725.1. Classification (NCBI taxonomy): domain Eukaryota; kingdom Metazoa; phylum Chordata; class Actinopteri; order Blenniiformes; family Labrisomidae; genus Malacoctenus; species Malacoctenus triangulatus. Next base: position 7,662,900 of record JAUESE010000060.1, read on the forward strand.
AAGTGTTTTAATGTAACCCCAAACTCATGTCTGTCCTTCCTGACAGAAAACGCCGCATTCAGAGGTCCTCGTCTCAGGTAAAGCAGCTCTCAGTGACAATTGGTCTGTTTCTTCTGAGAGCTCATACTTCTGTTCAGAAAAGATTTACGATGATGCTCACTCTTCTGTGTGTTTCTTGTCACAGGACCCTGTCGGAAGCGTCACGTGTCCGTGTCTAGTGACTCAGAGGAAGATGGCAAGAAGGAGAGGAAGAGTAAAATGAGGGAGCAACATTCTCCCCGCATGAAGCCGAGGAAGTTGTTCAAGTCTTGTAAGGCTTCTCCCACAAACAACACAAGCAGTGGTCATATAAGATGTTTTAAATGATGCCACTAAAGTGGCACAACACAGCCTTTTTTTGTTGAACCAACATTTGTCATTTTTGTGAAACATCACTCTCAAACAGTCACGATGGATTCAAATACAAAATTCCCTAAATGCTCCTTTCCCTTTTATTTGGCATAATTTTACATATTTTTTGGCTCCAGCAAAAAATTTTTTAGCAACGAATATGTTGGAATAGAAGATATCAAACTAAATAAATTGCTAAGAAAAAGTTAAATAAAAAAAGTCCATATTGTGCATTGTAACGTTGTCTCTCAACTGTCGAAGTGTTGACTCTGACACAACATCTGTGAATCTGTTTGCGGCTGACAGTCACTGAGGTGTCGGCTGTGGAGGAGCTGAGCCAGGTCACGCCGTCCTCCCACATCGATGACTGGGAGTCTGGAACGGCAGACGAAGACCTGGACATGGATGAAGACGTGGTGCTGGCAGAGACCACGGTGAACCAGACGAACCTGTGTCAGCAGTTCAGGACTGAACTGAAGAAGAAGTTCCAGGTTGCACAAACATACAAAGGCACTCACCTTTGCCCCAGACCGTGACTCTTTGTGGGCTGTTCATGAACAGTTTCTCTAAAGCTCCTGGTTCAGTGATCGTGTGTGTCTTAGAAAAATCCCCAGGATGTGTTTCGTACTTGATTCCTCACTTTTCCTTGATTCACCGCTTTGTTTTCGTTCTGTTCCAGACCCGCTGTACGATGATGGAGGCCTACAACAAGCAGTCTCTGAAGACTGTTCACCAATACGTCTCCTCCATCAATATGCAGATTACTAAACAAAGGTCATTTAGCAGCAAGTCTATACTTTAAACAAATAATACACAGAATTTACGTCTGTTTTTATGGTGAACAGTTTAGATTATTGTGAAAATTTGCTCACAAAAGAATTTGATGGCTGTGCTTGTTAGAGAACAGCTGTGGGTGAAATTAAATTCAGCCAATTTTGTAAAGCAGCTCGTTTACTCGAGCAGTGAATACATGTGTTTGGTGGCCTCCTCACAAAGACATGGCCGTCTTGTTTTTGGGGTGAGGATTTCTTTTATGGATTCTTGCTTCACTGGTACTTTTCCTCTCTTCTGCACAGAACTCAGAGACTCGAGCAGGTTCAGAAAGTCCTTTTAGAGGAAATCCACCAATTGGAGCAGGACGACACGATGCTAAGAGGCATGGAAAAAGACTTAACTGTAGGTCACTCTCCTTCTCTGACACATAACCACAACTGTGTATTATTGTCAACGAGTGACCGAAAGGTCCTGTTGTTATAAACACAACACCTGCACCTGTTAGACTGCCTTTAAATCTGATGTTGAGCGGAGTCTCGTCTGACTGCCGTTGGGACTTTGCTGTCTCACAGGTGTACTGGAGGAAGCAGACCAACACTTTCCATTCCTACCAGAAACGAGAAATTAAAAGGTAAAATGTTTTTGTTTGGTGAGATCAACACCCACGTTCGTGTTTCTGATTCATTTAGATCAACTCTATTTTCACTGCTACAAAGTGTTTTCTGACCCCCCCATATATTTGTAAATAAAATGATGGCCATATCATTATTCTCATCATATAAAAATAAATCTTTCTTTGGTTAAACTTAAGCAGAATTTCTTTATCAACCAAAAAACAGGGTGGAATTACTGGAGCTTTGCTTCCAGGCAGTTTCTCATTGTTCCGAGCCCCTCGCTCCCCAAGTATGAATACAAAGCACCAAAAATTCATTAGCAGCCCTGGTGTCTGGTGTCCCTCACCCTCTCCCTGTTTTAATTAGCACATACTGTGCGATCCAGCACTGTTCTGTCACAAGTGGCTGGTCATAAAATCTGCATTTTAACATGATTTCTTCACTTGTCATGCTCACAAGTACCAGTCCCTCTGTTGATGCGATCAACTCTATTGTTCCTCCGTTCGTTTGAGTTTGACTTTCTTCCTCTCTAAAGAATCAGAGTTGATTAGATGACTGCGGTTGGCGATTCTGAGTAGTGATTGTATTCAGGGGTGGAGTTCAGTACAACTCTGCTTCTTCCTTATCTCTGTCAACAAGGTAAAAATTTACATGGAAAGCAAAAAGGAGATTAAACAAATAGCAGCTTTATTTGGGCATTTGCGTGTCCAACACTGCCGTAGACCGCGTCACCATGTTACGATAACTTGACAACCTTGTTACAGAAGGAGCCTCATAACAACCTTCCAATGGCCTATTTAAACCAAACCGAGGCAACCGTGAAGTTTTCTCAGATGGGGAGTAAAGAAGTGGGCCACCTTTGTAGAGTCACATTGACGGGATTCTTGTGGATAATCAGCTCCACCTGCCTCCCAATAATCAGGAAGTGTGTGGAAAACACACTTCCTCCTGCGACGATGCAACCTCCGAAAATTTGCACTCACACTTTGATAGGAGAGGACAGAGATTCATGGCTCATCTCTAGAGTAACAGTGCAGAACTGACTCCCCTCCATCATGGAAACTTCATTTCTCTTTAGTGAACCACTGCCTGTAACACAGAGTCTCCACCGTCATGCTCGGCTTTCTATGCTCTCATTTCCTGCACGTGTTTCTGTCCCGTCAGCTCGTCTTTCTGTGTGTTGATGTCGTGTGACTTGTCTGCTTGTCCTCCAGGAATGAGACCCTGAGACGAACCCTTCAGAGCAATGCGTGCCACAGCTTGGAGTACGAGGAGAGAATCTTCACATCCCAGGTCGGACCCTCAGGCAACATAAACTTCACAGCTGACGTCTAATTGGTGCTTCTCTGTGCTGCTTGTGTTGCTCCGGTGTGAGGACTAATTAGCTGTTGTGTAAATCTCAAACTTTAGCGAGCACAGTCTGTTTTCTTCGTACTTTCAGAGATGAGCATATTTGCTGTTCCTGACTGTCCTGTTATTGTACTCCGCCTGTCCTGTACACTACTGCTTATACATCTTGCTTCTTTTTTACTCCCCTCGCCTGTTTTGACTCATCATCTGTCTCCCCCCCCCCCCTCTGCTCCGCCTGCTGCTTTCAGATGTGCCTGATGAGAAACGACATGAAGTCAGTCCAGGACAGACTCCTCGGTGAAATGGTGAGTAGACATGAACACAGGTGACCCAGCTCCACAAAAGGCATTCACACCACCGCGCCGCATCTCTCCCTCTTTTCATGTGGCATCCCTTCGATCTGTCGGCAGAACAATGACTCTTTGAGGGCCAGCACATAACATCCCACCCCCCAAAAAAACACAGCGATGACTCAGATGATGTTGTGTAAGATTTTAAATGAAACGCCTTCCCTGAATGTTTCCTTTGTTTTTGTGTACCCTCGGTAGCAAGACAAGGAGATCCAGAGTATGAAGAGAGGACTGCACTCTTTGTTTTTTCCTTAATGGAGCCTTTTTTTTGTTGTTGTTGTTTTCCCTCCTCTCCACACAGACACAGTTCTGCACTCTGCGAAGCTTCGCTGTAGCCTGAGTGTTTGCGGTTACTCTTTGTTGTTTCAGGTTCTGCTTTTAAGACATGCCGATGTGTTTGGTGTATTCTGACCTTCGTGTTTTCATCCCATATGTTGGATATTTATGATTATACTCCCGTTGTGTTAGCTATTTGGATTTAAAACCACTGTTGATGTTTGCACCGATTGTGGGTTTTTGTGGTGTTTTTCAGTCATATTCCTGATTTGTTCACATTCGGTTATTAACACACTTAAAATTAGAATCCTCAATCCTAAATGTTCCCTCAAGTCTTCTGCCTCAACTTCAGTTCCAAATAAAAGCATTCAAATTATTCAGATGAGCCACTTTTTTTTTTTATAAAAAACTTGTATTTTGAAGACAAGTGGAGCTTACAAAGGTATTCTCTTTTCAGTGAAGACATTGACAATCCCATTCTGATTGACATACTGTATGTACAGTTGATATCAAATTCCTCCCCCAGACTGCCCAGTCTTTTACACAGTCACATTATTCATCAGTTAAGAAAAGGTGAAGCCGGTCACATGCACAACTTCGCCCCACCACATGGATTCACACCGCCTTGTCAAAGGAGTCCATGAATTAGTACAAAAAAACCAACAATGACGTAATGACAAGATTGTTTTTTTTCTCCTCCTCCTCCTCCTCTTCCTCCTTCCTCCGCTCTGGTCCTGAGAGTTGGAGGCTCCATCAAAAGTCTCTTCCACAAGCCAGCATCCGTTGCTGCATCCAGTCGTCACTGGGACACACTGCTGCAAACGTTACCCTCGTCTCCTCTTCACCCCCCCTCCTTCCCACACACACACACACACGCGCGTCTGTGCCTTCACACTGCAAACACGAGGGTGCTGGAAGAATTTTAAAGACACGCCGAAGACGACAAAGGCTCCAGGCTCTTTGAACGGCCGCCACTCGGGTCGCTTTTCGAGAAGCTTCGAGAAGATTTTTTTTCTGAGCTCAGCATTTCTTCACAGAAGAAACTCCCCACCTTCATGGCCGGTGGAACCTGGGGTGGGAGAGAGGAAGCGGTTACTACGGTGGAAATGGAGGCAAAAACAAGAGGGCAGAGGGTGACTTTGTCAGTGTACTTGGCTATTATTACGCCCATTAATCAGTTCCACGCAGCTATTTTTAGCGCAGTCATTATTTGGTCTGGACACGTCCTCTCCCCCGTCCTCCCTCTGGGTCACTGTTACATCTCACAAGGAGCCTGCTTTCCAAACAAGCTCAGCCAAGGACGCTGCCTTTGTATCATTTCTCGCTGCCTGCCACTGCGAGCTCTCCAGAGGACAACATCCCCCCCCTCCCTCTCCCCCCTCTCCCCCCTCCCCAGTCCAGAAGTACTCCCATCTATCTTTAGCTCCACGGTGCTTTCTGGATGAGCGAGGAGGGGAGCTAAATTTAGACCGCTGCTGCCCAGAATAGACGCACGCATGCATTTCCGAACCCCGGCACACAGACACGCACTTTCACAACACTGACCTGGTTAGGTGTTTGCTGGAGGCGTGCACTTCCATCTCGGTGCTTTTGAACTCGTTCAGCTCTTTCCGGATTGCAGCCTGCGGGGAGGAGGAGGAGGAGAAAAACAACATCAGTGCATCATTAAGTGCATCCCGAGCACACTGGGCCACCGCAAAGTGACCGCAGACGGGCGAGTAGGGGGGGAGAAAAAAATCAGTCTACAATTTTTTTAGAGAGAACAGGGGATTTTGTGGGATAAGCTGATTACCAGCAGCATGTAAGGCTGATAGTCTTGAGCAATAGGTCACAGAATTGGGAGGCTTTCTTTTTTTGCTAATCAGACTGACCTAAATTGGGAATGTGAGTGACCACCAGCAAGTGACGGATCAAGGGCGAACCCGAGCGTGACCACAAACACGCACGCACACGCACCTTGTCTGCGGCTGACAGGCGCGTCCAAGGCTTGTCCGCCCTCCTGTCGTAGTCCTGAGCTTTGGCCACCTCCACGTAGTCACTGAAGCGGATGAGGATCTTTCTGTCTCGCAGCTCGTCCACCGTCGGCCGCTGGTTGAGCTGGAGCGCGTGGGACAGTGGCGAGAACGTGGTTAGGTGGGGTTCGATCAATAAAAAAAATGAGAGGCCAGAATGTTCACAATAATGACTTTTTTTTATAAAGAAAAAGCTTGAAAGTTTCTGTTAAAGTTTGAAGGTAAAGCCTTGGTGTTTCTTAGACTTGTACCTTTCTGTTGAGCCGCTGTTTGATCTCCCTCCTCTCCTCCTGCTCCGTCTGGTCATTCCTCTCTGGGACAAAGGAAGAGAGGAGACGTTCAGCATGAATAAAAACCAGCAATATGAAATATTTAGGATGAAACATGCATGTGTAGGATCACATTTGTGCAGCACTCCTGCACAGTTTTACAGTGAGCCGGCGCTGAAGTGCACTCAGGCGCTCTCTTCCCGCTCCTGAATAATGCACTCCACCCCGCAACATTTCACCAAGCTGCCTTATTTTACTGAGAATTTAGGAAATTACAATCGCAGTTTTGCCATTTTTTGTTTAAAAAAAATCTTAGTAATAATCAGGCCGCTGTGCCTTTAAAAAGCCGCAGCGTAGCGTAGTAGAAACTCACGTTTGAGGATGTTCCGGCTCTCCAGCTCCTCTACGTTGGGTCTCTGGCTCAGCCTCCTGCGGAGAAACACCAGAACCACGTTTTGAACCATTTTTCCGGCCCCGGGAATCCCTCGGTCTCTGTCTCTGTCTCTCCCTCCTGTGTCCTCGCTACACCGGCTGGAGTTTCTTCACTGTGCGCGTTCTCGAGAGGAATCCCCTATGTTTCCATCTCGCATCCAAACCGCGGCTGTGATACTTCTGCAGAGGCGCTCCCCACATCTGGAACGGCGTGCAAAGAGAGGCAGCAAGATCGCGATCCCGTCCGAGCGGAGAGCCCGTCTAGCGAGGTGACTTGTCGGCGTGAGCGAGCTGCATCTCAGGCGGCGCCGCCGTGTTGCTCCAGCAGCGGCCGACACTCCTCACTACTATTCGCCACGGGCGCTTTTCAACTGGGTCGTGATGGGCTGCCGGGGCGCGACTCCTCCAGTCTCCCTGGTTACTGCATGCATAATGAGCTGGAGGCGGAGCCTGGCGGGCTCCCACTCACGGCATCCCCAGCCTCCCCCCCTCCCTCCCCCCTCTCCCGTACTACTGGCACGCTTGTATCGCCCACTGTGATCCACTAAATTTCCTCCGTAATCTACATGTTATCCCTTATCTCCGACAGAAAGACGGAAATAGGATTAGTCCATTCATAATGCTGTCGTTTGTGGACGCGGCGCCTCACAAACCTCAGACTGAATAGATTCATGCATTCACTCCTTCATCCATTCACCCTGGATAGCTTGCAAGTCGATCACAGGGACGATTGAGTCAGTATTCACAGTCAGAAGACCCAAACAAGTACAGAGAGGACATGCAAAAGCCCCCCCAGAGGTGATGTACATCACTGTACACTACAACTTGATGTAATTATTTGATACTTCACTTGTTTGAATTCAAGGTGAGGAGGATCCTGGTTTCAGGATGAGCTTATTGATCTTTTTCAGGAGGAGTTTGCATGTCGTATGAGGTTTTTTTTTAACCACAGTCCAAAGCTGTAGGTGTAAGGTCAAACGGTGTCTCGGTCAGTTGTGGTACACGTGTGTGTGGCTGTCCAGACTGTCCCCGACCTTCACCCAGTGTCACCTGGCATCGGCTGCAGCACCCCGGGACCCTCGGTCCAATAAAGAGAGCTGGCAGGACGGAGCTTGTGTGTGTGTGTGCCGTTTCCCTCCACATCAAAGCGTCCACAAAGGTTTCCAAAGTCCTCTGCCTTTTCTTTTTCTTTTTTTTTCAAACCGGGATCCCCGCAAATGTGTACTTTGTATGAATAATGAATGCGAGCTGCTCAAAGGACTCGACTTCAGACACACACACGGCGCCACACCTCCAGAGGTGCAAAGGACACAGAGGGCAGAATGCCGCCCGCACAGCTGGACGCTCTTCA
>JAUESE010000060.1:7775149-7786561 GCA_032274725.1 Malacoctenus triangulatus
ACAGGATGTCTGACTGCTCAACAGCCACCGTGAAAGTGGAGGAGGTTCCCCTTCAGTTCACCTCCAGGACGCTCGACCACGACAAATCCTCATTAACACAGAATCACAAATCTGACCCCCCTCAGTTGTGCCATCTTGCTCCCCTCCTCCAGCTCCCCCCCCCCCGTAGACACGTTTCTAACTCTTCTCCTGGGAAATGGTGGTTGTGGATGTATGTCAGCTGGCCTCCCTGTGATGATGATGTGATGTGAAGAGGATAGCTTCTGGCTAATTGGGCTCGGTCTGCTCTGGTCAGCCTGAGTGAACATAGCGCTGCAGACAGCCTGTGGTCAGCGGGACACTGCTCGCCTCGCACTGACCACGCAAACATGATCGCAAACACACAAACACTTTCAGTCTGGCTGTGGGCTTCCCTTTGCGTTCCTTGTGTCTTGGTGAAGTGTGTAATGTCTGTTGGTTCCGGGCCGGTCTCATGGACGAGGGCTCGAGCAGAGCCGGGGACAAAATGTATTAGTTTCAAAGGGAAAGACTTCCGACTTGTCTTTAAAGAGAATAATTCTCGGCTATGACTGTATCCACGAAGACAGCTCATTCATTTTTATAATTAGCAAAGGAAGTGGGTGCAGGAGAGATGAAAGAGGAGCGCGGGAGATACACAAACTCGAGACGAGAGGAAGGAGCAGCTCTGGGGAGACGGTAAAGGGGAAAAAAAAAGGACAAAGAAAATTGGCGAGGAAACCTGTCAAGCCAGTTCAGGGTTGAGCCGCTGCTGACCTGTCAGCTTTAACAGCCCACCACCGTCGGCCAGGAACCAGGATTGGTTTAAAACCTGGATTTTCTGTCCCTCTGTCGTGCCGCAGTTGTCAGTCAGCCAGTGGGATTATCGCTGCGAATTTTCATACGGTTGCGGTCGCAGTGATTTGGCTTCTGAGTCATCTGCGAGTCACTTTGATTGGCCACAGACGATGTTATTTGAGGCTACAATTAATTAGCGGCGCTGTTGGGTTGGGAACCGAGCGCGTCTCGAGCTAATGGAAAACTTGTGTTTGTTGAAGGTGTCAGGTGGGACGGCGAGGTAGAAACGCCGTCTCTCTTTCACTCCGTAGGAACGTTTTCCATATGTAAAACAGACGCTCCTGTGAACGGCTGCATCGGGGCTTTTTAAGAGAATCTGGATGCTCTCAACTGTTTTGCCACGGCATTGGAATGGATTTGGCAGTGGATGCACCCATTCGGCAGCATTTCAAAGACGCAGACTGTTGGGTGCTATGGCTGTGAACGCAGTGTTGATGCCATGATACGGAGATAAAGATGAAACAGAGAGTGTTTACCCCTCATGAGTGTGAGCAACCAATGTCAGGAACTCTCCGCTGTTCTTCAAATCTGCCTCCTGGCGCTCCGCCGGCAAACAAGCCAAACAAGAAGTAGCCTGCCAGCTAACAGTTTAGCTAAGTTAGTCACTGAATTTCTTCACGGAGCGCTCAGATGCATTTGACAATCTTGTGGGGGAGATTGTTCTGTTAGCTATCAAAAAATTCTGTTGAAACTTTGCTTTCTTTCTTTTGAAAGTGTTTCACAGGCCTGAGATTATTTCTCAGGAGCGCCACACCTTCTAGCTGCGGGTTGTTTCTGACTGTAAATGTATCGATGTATCAGTTTGAACTCAATATTTTACCTTGTTTACCTTTTTTTCCCTGTTTTTCCATTGAAATCTGTTGCAGTTTTTGCAGGTCTGCAGTTGTATTTCTACGCTATCTCACGTCTCCTTTCAGTTTTTTATCTTTCAGTACATTTTTCTGCTTTTCCATCGTAATTTTCAACAACTCCTTCTTGCTTTTACTTTTTTTACTGGTGAATATCTCCCCCCTGCCTATAAATTTCTCACTCTACCACTGTCACTGCACCTCTGGAGTCCCTTTACATTGATAGTGTTTGTTCCCCCTTGTCACAGTCTCATCTCCCCTTTTTGCTTGTTGTGTGTTTTTGCTTGAGACGGCACAAATGTAACAAAACTTCCTTCATCTGTCCCATCGTCTGAAAACTGCCCCCCCCTCCTGACTTCAAGAGATTGCTACCAACAATCCAAATCAGTGTCACTCTGTTTCACTCCTCGTGATTTTTTCTTTTTAACAAAGACATATCGCTTTCAGTGTTACTGCACAATCGACTGTCTTTTGTAAAATGCTCCTTATTGGACAAATTCTCTCTCAGTTTCTCTACTTTCAACTCCCGCTTCACAAAAAGCCTTCGCTCCCATCAAAAGTTTTGCTGTGAAGCAAAAATTCCTCCCCGTTTGGCGGCGTCTTGCAGTTTTTCAGATGATTGCCTAAACCCAAAAGCTGCTGCCTGAGAGGGTGACGCTGTCCCCGTTTCCCTTTCTCCTGCTGTGATCTCTCTGCCCTCGCTGTGCTCCTCGTGTGTGTTGCCGTACAGGAGTAGTTAAGAGTATGCGTCTAAGCAGGTTGGCATAACATTAGAGAGGGCATGCTTTTTTGATACGGTAGTAATCTCCTGTTAAATCCCCCAAGAGTGAAACACAGCCGCCTGCAGCTTTGCACATTTCAAAAATGGTTTCTCTTTTCTTTTCCTTTTTTTTTCCCCTGTACAAATATATCCCCTCGCTAAGATCAGCGCCGCATGCGTGTGTGCGCGTGTGTGTATGTGTGTGTCATGTATGGGTGTGGAATTAACGAGACTTAATGTCACTGTCCCCAGTTAAGGCGCTGGTTAGGCTAAGCACCCTAGTATCAGTTTATAGCAGAATAATGTGATTTTGTGAGGCCAACGATGTGTCATCACCGCTGCATGTGCGGTAGGTAAAACTTGGAGCTGGATGATAATACTCGGCTGAGCTGATTGGTTTAATTTATATGGAGATGAGTTTGCAAAAGCAACTCCTACTGAGCTCATTTCTACTTTTGAATTACTAACAATGTGTCAGCGACTCGAAAGTAAACAGAACACCTGTTGCCTTCGTGAGACTTGAATTGACTTGATAGGAACATGAAGCAATTTGCCGAGTTTTTTCGCATGAAGACGTGATGTTTTGGTAGTCTCAATCGAATGAATGAGTCACACATATTTTATGAAAGAGGTAGAGGAGGTTTGTCCTCAGCAGAGGAGGTGAAGGGTTGTGGTTCGCTCTTGCTGACGACTCCATTTGTTGTTTATGGAGAAGAAATCATTGTTTGTTGAGGATTTAAAAGCTCCAGCGTGTAGTTTCTTACTTTTTTTTTGGGCTTTTGCCAACAGTTATGTAATGATACCAACTATTAAATTGCATGTATGTTTGATTCTCTTGCAGAAATACAAGGAGTTCGAGCGAGCTGTGCGGGTGGAGGAAATCGATGGGTTGCAGCTGGTGAAGAAACTGGCCAAGAACATGGAAGAGATGTTTCATAAGAAAGCCCAGGCAATGAAGGTAACTGATTCCGACTCTTCATCCACCACCCTGCGACTCAAACTCTGATTCGAATTAAGCAGCCAAATAATTTGAAGCCCAACGCAGTTTCAAAGCGGGAGGAAAAGCTTTATATAACCTTGTGTCAGCGCCTCCTAAAGAGGCTGTAAAGGATTAAGTTGAGTTACAAGCCTGATCTCTGTGAAATGAAATGGTCAGGACTTGGTCTTCATCGGGCGTCTGAGGAAGTGTCACATTTTTTGCGGTCAAACTGGACACGTCCTGCATTTGTTGTGTGTATGTGTGAATGAGATACGTGAGTGTGTGGGTGTTGGGGGAGGAGGGGAGCGAGGTGATAGACAGAGAGAGGCTGCCATCCACCCAAAGGTGTCTGTGCCACTTTGTTGAGCCGCGGAGACCAAACACACCTCAAAGCTCCTCTCTCATATTCTCGACCGTCAGCTGTCGACCGCTCCGAATGATGCTTCATCACGCGTCCGACTGTACTCTTTGACTTATTACTCTGGTGAAGTATTCTGAGAGCACCAGCCAGTAGTTCCAGTAGTTTTACATGTGAAGCCTAAAAAACCACGCAATGCTAACCGTTCAGCAGCATTAAAAATTCTCCTCAGTGACATTAATGACCACCCTCAACTTTCATACTTGACTGCATTATCATAATTATACCTTTTTTCCCTTTCAGACCTGTAATTTTTTACTGCATGGTGTATTTTTGTGTTTCTTCAATTATTTAAATGTTTCAATCACAGCTTTTTCCTGTGTTTGTTATCATGCCGACGCCGATATTCATCGTTTGTCCCCCAGTGCCGTTTCATCTATTGCATTTTTGTAGACTTTAGTGTGCATGCCAGTGTGCGCGTGCACGTGTGTGTGTTTGTCCGTGTAACAGGTGCAAGCCACCGTGCGTCCACAAGGCAACCGCCTCTCCGGTGGCAGCTCCGGCTCCAGGTGATAGATCCTATCAGAACAACATGGTTCTGTTAACAGAAATTGGATTTCTCTGCGAGAGTCTCGTTCGGGGATCCGAGCTGGAAGGGAGGGGAGTGACGGAGAGGAGCGCAGATAGTGACAAAACCATTTCCGTGCGTTGGCTGTGTTTGTCCCTGTGCTCCGCTTTCTTACCTTGAACTCTTTGGATTGCCTCAGCAGGCCTCTTCCGCGGTGTGGCAGTTACTTCGAAGGTGCACGGCAGATTTTTTGACCGAGCACGCCGCGAAGAAGGAACAGTTCATACAAATGAGTCATCTGGCATTTCGCAAATGTGATTACTGACCGTGATGGCTGGCTTAAAAGCTATTGCATTGATTGTTGTTCACGTCTCAGATAATAACACAAAAAACCCTCCTAAACTTTATTCGATTGTTAATTAAGCCAAAACTAATGTGCTTTCCAAACCAGACATAACATCATTTAATTTTATGTATGTACCATCTGTAACTGCAATAAACCCGGTGTAATTTTTTATTAAGCAGCAAGATTACACAAACTGAGTTGTCTGCGTGGCATCTCTGAGTGCACGTGAAACCCCTCGAGGTCGAGAGGCTCGGTCAGCTGATGGCTCCTCTACAGTCTCTGCCTGGATGCCCGATAATTGTGCATCTCGAGGGAGCTTTTGTGCACTTCTGGGTGTTCTTGTGTGTGTGGGTGTGGGTGTGTGTGTGAAGTCAAAAGTTATGGGGGTTGGCGTGAAGATGAGAGGAAAATGCTGGTCGCCAGGGTGATGGACTTGTGCTTTTGCAGAGACAGATAAAAGTTGTGGGAGGTCGGGGAATGATAAATGTTAAAGGACGGACATTTGAAGGAAGTGGAGGACTGAGAGGAGCCGGTACGCACACGTCCTCGCAGAATTTAACCCTTGTCGGCCGCCATCATGATTCCACTTCACCTCGACCTTTCTCGTTTGAAGCGCTGACAGCTGGCCCTGTGATGAACTGTAAGTCGCACACGTATAATGAAAGTGTCCACGAGTGCTTTTTCCCTCTTCTTCTCCATCTTACTCCAATTTCTCCCTGCTTTTATTACCAAAACTCTCATCTGTCGGGCCGAGTGTGCGCTCCCGCAGCTGTCCTTAAGCATCCCTCTCTCCTTTGTCTGTGTCTCTCCTCTCTGCTCCGCCTCCTCCTCCTCCCGTCTCTCTCTGCTTTTTACCCGAGTATATGTGGCGCTCCAGCGATTCAATTTCCGTGCAGGCGCTCTCGCCTGTCCGTCAGCGTGGTTTTATCTCCTCGTCTCTCCGTCGATTCCCCCTCTTTATCGCTGGCTGCCACCTGCTGAGAGGCGGCAGCCTCCACTGCTCGAAGAAAGGTGCACCTGTAAATGTGTGTGTCTGAAAGTTGATGTCACTGGTCCTGATGTGTGCTAAGTAGGGAGTATATGTGATTTATTCTTGTGTTAAGATATTGCTCTTGACTTAGAGAGAGATGTACTCCGAAAGAGGTTAAGAGAAGGTAAATCATTGCGAACATCCTGCCTTGTCACCGAACACTTACCTTCACGCTGGCGGGAAACACAGCAGGAACAGAGCTGAACAATGACTCAGGCTCTCCCATCCATCTTCAATTTGCACTTTATTCCGACCGGGGTCGCACGGGGACAGGAGCCTCTCTGCACTGACGCCGAGCAGAAGGCAGGCTGCGCCGTCACAGGGGCAAACGCCAAGACACAAAGCTCACTCCTGCAGCCAGTTCAGAGCTGACCTCAGTGACAACAATTTGGATGAAGTAAGAAGACCGAACAAACTACACACAGAAATGTCAGCTGTGTTCAAACCATCAGTTCTTTGAGGCAACTCTGTGCACTAATGGAGCGAGTATAAATCACACTGGAAAAAAATGGAAGCCAAATAAATATAAAATATCATTGCTGAATTCATGGACAAAGTTTCGTAAAACTGGTAAAGCTGTCTGCTTTTGCGACAAATTATTTGCCTTTAATTAAAACAACAAAATTGAAATCCAGACATATTACTGTAATTTCAGGTGAGTGTATTGTTTTAAGTTTTTAAGAAGATAATTAGACTTAAATAAAATTAATAATTTCCCCAAAATGGTTAAACCCACAAAAATAAAAATTAGATCACAAAGATATATTTGATAATTTGAAAATTTTAAAAAAGTTTCATCATCTTTCAAAGTAACATAAACCTAGTAGTAATTTTTTTTTACCTTTTCATTAAAAAAAAAAAAGGTTCAGCAAGTGCACTTCACCTGTGCGAAGAAATCTTTTGGAGAAGAAACTCTGCTACGGCTCAGCAGAGTGCTGAATTATCTCGGTAACTAATGGCGGTCAACTAGCTTTTTCAATTATAAAGGTAGAAGAAGTCTATCAAGGTGCTCTGCAAGCTTCCTATGGGATCACTTTCTATATTCTCCTTGTGTGAGCGAGTGTCAGTCCATTTATGTGTGTGTAATTGCATTCAGAATTGGCGTTTGATTGAGTCCATGTGTCTGTTCTGTTATCGTTTCCACAGGATTGTGGCAAGCGCAACTTTGTTGCAGGAGCGGGCATTTCTTGCAGTTGGCTCAGCCTGCTTAATTTCATTTCCACAGTAATAGATAAGATAAAAAGGGCAATCAGGCAGGGCTTTAAAGTAAACAAGAGTAAACAAGGACACTGCATGTCCTTGTTTGTAGCTTTGGTGTATGCGCTGTAGGAACACGGACATTTGTGTGCATTTATATGTTTGTTTCTCGGCTCAGCAAGCATCTCGGCTCCCCATTGTTACTTTTTAATTACTATTACCTTCATCAGTTTGTGAGTCAGTGGGATTATCATCGTCTCGCAGACAGCGGCTCTTCTCCACTCTCCTGTCTATCACTCCTCACAAAAATAAAATAATAAATAAAAGCCTGTCTGCTGGCTGGAAGTGGCAGGAACAGCAAACGGTTAAGGAAACAGTGAGCGCGTTGTTATCAAAGTTGAAAGGCGTGGAGCTATTGTAATGCCCTCTTTGAAGTCAAGCACGGTTGTGTTTCATGTGACAAATGCACTTCAAAGCAGAGAGGATGCCTTGCTGCTGGGGCTGTTTCTCCTGTAATGGCATTCGCTCTCTGCTCTGTACCTGCTGATATCATTTACCTGTGGCGGCTACGCCTCTGTAGTCCTCAACGTGATTACCGCTGTGGTGTAAAGGGAAGTCTACATCGGCGTAGGTTGAAAATAAAAGGCACACACAGGATTTTAAATGAAATTTTCTTCGCCAGCGACACCTCCTATGAACTTTAATTTTCATTTGCTTACATCCGCAGTGAATTTTAATGACAAATTCTGCATTTCAACAATGCGCCGCAACTCGTCCTCTGCAGGAGAGACTTTCATTTAGAATGTATTTTCCTTTTTACTCACGCAACTCCAATACAAAACGCTGGTTCACAACAACTTTGTCTTTATTGTCCTTTGCTTTAAGCTTTCATTTTGATTACATTGATAACAATCTACCGGCGTTTGATGGCATCTCTAAAATCAAAGGTTGACGAGGAGGCGGACTTTCAGGTTTTTTAGACATAACTGAGAAGAAAAAACAAAGTAAATCCTGAAACTTCGACTGTATTCTTACAGTTAAGTGTCTTTACATATCTAAGATGATGTTCAGTGCATTTGTGAAACAACTCATCTTTCAACCAAAGATTCCAAACTAACTGATAATTCTCACCATGCATGATCGACAATTGAATGAAGATATCCAAGAATTTAACAAAAATAAAATCTAAATCATTCTGGATTCACATCGACTGCTGTGATGTGATTATTACACGTTGCATGTCAGAAATGTGGCGTTTCGTTCTCTCTTCCCAATAAACCACTTCAGAGGACAGCGAAAGATGATGCAATTGAAGGATTGCTTGTCAAATGATGCAAAACGTTTTATATTTCTAAGCCAATTATTCAGTGAGGATGTCCATGTCTGCCCGTTGGTTCAATCGATCCAATTTTTTTCATCAGCCATAATCTCAACAGTGCTTTGCTGTGTTGGTCTGAACATTCATAAAATTCAATGTTTATTCCATGTGGTGACTTTCATCACTTTCTTTCTCTTGAAGTGAAGTTTGGTGATAATAAATACATTGAAATACATTTCACATTATTGATTTTCTTTTAGTTTGCAAGTTTTTTTTCTCCGTTTTTGAAAGTTGAACTTTTCTTTTTTGTTTGTTTCATCCAAATGTCTCACAGCACATCACGCTGCGCTCGCTGCGCTGCTCTTGTCCTTCGCTTCATTTCATTAGCTGTCCGCGGCCTCGCTCCATTGTCACATCTGAGAGTGTTTCTGTTGAGAGTGATGGCTACTAATGACGTGGCAGAGTCAGCCAGAAGATGTCAGGACAGCGACAGCCTCTCCCTCTCTCTCTCTTCTCCTCCTCCTGCTTTCTGTTTTCTTTCTTTTTTTGTTCGGAGATAGTCGAGGGAAAGGTACAGAATGGTGTCAAGATTGATGAAATGAGCATGTCGGCAGGGAGGGTGGGAGAGGTAAATGTCATGAAGGAAAGATGAGTCAAAAGTTCAGTGTTGCCATGTAATGAAAGCGAGGAAAGAGAAGATATGAGACAGTGAATGAGAGGCAAGAGGAGGAGAGAGGGAGCTTGGGATGAGCACTTCATTTTCCCTTCCAGTCAGCAAAAAACTGCTGACAACGGTCAAGTATTGATTATTGGGACTTGATATTTCAAAGCACACGAGTCCGTATCATCTATTTGTCAGTCACTCTCTTTCACTTTCCCTTCAAATCCGTCTCTCCGCCGTGCTCTCTCTCCTTGGCTCCTTCCCAATCTAAATGTGCGAAACACAGGAAGCAGAGTGTCACTGAGCACTTTTCCATTTTGTTGATGCTGCAACTCTTCCCCGGCTGGTTTGACAATATTAATTGCTGTCCCCAGTGCTATCGATGGGCTGACCCGAGCCAATCCCTCTCAGCCCATCCCAGGTCTCTGGCAGACCCAAGACCCGCAGGACCTGCAGTGACACCAGGCCAAGGCTTAGTTAGCATTTCCTGCTACAGCTCAAAAAAAAAAGCTGCAGACCTGCAAATATGATCTATTCAACTTATTGATGACAGCAAAAAAACATCAATGCTACAATCCACTTACACAAACAGTGCTGAGTACGTTGCTTTATGTTTTATTTTCAAGCATAAATGTTTTTCTGACTGTGACAAAAGTAATGTGTTAAACTTTGAATGTTACAACCATGTGTTGAGAACTGCTATGTGTCTAAGTGTGTAATTTTAATATACGGAGGTTTCCAGCAACAAAGTTGTTTTGTGTTCGTCGTGTCACCAGAAGTGAGCTTGATTGTCGCATAATTAACCACTTCTTGGTGTTTTGTTTATGTATGAGGGAGTTGACAGGCAGGATGCTGCAGCAGCAGCACTGATGTACCGATCTGTTGTGGTGAAGCAGCACCTGAGACAAAAAAGCGATAGACTGGTTTATTGCTGCCTCTTTGACCCAGTCCAGTTTGAGTGAAGAAGGAATGGAGAACACATTGATAGAGAAAACAATAAAATTTGAGTTTTTTATAATAGCATCTCTACAGATGATATTATTTCTTTGTTCAATGAGAAAAAAACCATCAGTCGATGGCTGTCTGATGGAGAAAACCTTCCACGACATTCTTACGTTGGACTGAAAGCAAATTATTCAGATTTCTTAGACAAGTCATAGCTGCAAATTGGTTATAGAGAGAAAGGGAAAGTCAAGTCATACACCAAAGTAAGTACAAATGCAGGCTCCACCAACCGGCACGCAGGGACCTCTGGGAATGATTTTTTTATGCGAGTCTATTTAGAACTGCACTTGATGTGGGTCTTGTTCCCGGTTACCTCAGGAGAACATTCAGATTCGGGCCACTGCCCTCCCCATTTTTTTGGGCGGAGGGAGTCTGCTGCGCCCGGGCCTACTGCACTGCTTAGAAATAATCCAGAAATTTCCGCCCCCCTCCCCCCAGTCAATAATGGATGTGACCCCACACTCAACCTTCCTCTGCCTCTCTGACAGCCGCTATTAGCATAGCTAAGCTATATGTGACAACTTTCACAACTTTGGTGTTGCCTCCGTAACGGACAGGCACTCGCTAAGGTCAGCGGCTTCAGCCGTCAGACTGTTCGCCCGGGCCGCAGCAGCAGCAACAACAAACCAATCAGGCTGACAGTTAAATGAGGGGGATCGTTTATGAACTTCTGAAAGTGTAAACAAGCTGAATCCTTTGTCAGGCAAGTCATAATCACAGGATGTCAGATAATGAAAGGGCCTAGATGAGTGCAAATGTCAGAAAAATGGACTGGGCGGGAAGAGGTGGGTGGGAAGAAAAATGATGAAAGGGGAACCGAATTTGTGTTTAATTGAGGGGGAAGACACCGTTTTTTTCCCCCTAGAGAGCAGGGGACTCTGAACGCAAGTAAGATATTCTATCTGAAATGTTGCATCTTAAGACAAAAAGAGAAATATTTAAAACCAGATTTCTTGATGTTGACATAGATAGTTGAAGATTTCCTAGATTTCTGCTGCTCCGGTCTTCCTTAGTGATAATACATCACAAGAAAACATCCAGAACAACTTGAAAACTGGAAAAATAATACATAAAGGGCAAAGATTTCTTTTTGTCTGTGAAAGAATAGAACACAGTAAAAGCTTATTTCGTCAAATTTTGACCTGTTCAGTCATTAACCATTGAATGATGTCAAAGGAGTTGAACTATAAACAAAGGGGCGCCTCACAGAAAACAATAGAGCCTGACCCGGACTGTTGTCGTGTCGTCAGGTTGGAGTCAGGTGTGTGCTGAGAATAAAAGCTCTGAGGTGAGGACGGAGACAGCCATGAAACATCAGGGGTCTATAATTGGGCACGGATGTTTTGTCCACCGCTAACAAATGTAATTCAAGTACCGTTGCAAGTCTTGTTTGCGCTCCGTATTTAGTTTCTACCCTGTCAACTACAGTGAAGGCCCACGAGTTTGTACGCTTGTATCCGAACGTG
This sequence comes from Malacoctenus triangulatus, assembly GCA_032274725.1. Classification (NCBI taxonomy): domain Eukaryota; kingdom Metazoa; phylum Chordata; class Actinopteri; order Blenniiformes; family Labrisomidae; genus Malacoctenus; species Malacoctenus triangulatus. The sequence continues at coordinate 7,786,541 of JAUESE010000060.1, forward strand.
TGTGTGTGTGTGTGTGTGTGT
>JAUESE010000060.1:7849237-7851737 GCA_032274725.1 Malacoctenus triangulatus
ACACACACACACACACACACACACACACACACACACACACACACACACACACACACACACACACACACAGTAGTAGTGGGCACCTACATGCACAAATACATCTTCAAATGTGTGATGACACCCCGCTGTTGTGTGAATACAATCTGTTGGATTCATGTTGTTCTGATTACATACATGTGAAAATGTGTCACATCAAGAACAAAAAAATGTGCCCTACAAATGTTACATAACAATGCATCCCTGCTTTTATTTACTGACTAAATATAGTCTCAACCCTCTGGAGTTTATTCAATTCTGCTTTTCTTGAATGCAGGTGACTCATCTGACAAATGACGTTTCATAGGAAGAAAACCATTACCAGAGTAATATTGTTTCACCACTACATGTTAGTATGGAGGCAGATTTTTTCTTTGCAGTCTTTTCTTTCCAATCTAGTGGCATGTTTATATTTCACATGGGCTTTTCCAAAACATTGACCCGTTAATCATTCTAAGTCATTTATTGGTGTTTTGCAACAGCTTAATTTCTCCTCATCAAGAGTATATTAAGGGCAGGTCATTGGAGCAAAGCGCTGATGGAAGCCACTTATGCGACTTATCATTTGAAAGCTGCTCAGCATCCTGACATGATCCGGCCTCATGCTGTGGAGCTGCTGTGGAGCTGCTGTGGATCTGTGCTGGTAGATAAGTCCAACACCACATTGGTAAACCATTACATCTCTCAGGGAGCTCCGTTGATGCTTGACTGTGTGTGATTTTATTCTTGTCCTCGAGGTGTTTTTTTTGCTATTACTGGAACGTGAATTGATGCATGCACACATTCAAACAATGAAAATTAGGACACAGTTATGATTGCCTTTGCTCCAACACATGAGCACATTGACATACCCTCTGTGAACTAATGGACCAATGCTTTTATATAAAAAAAAAATAATAAAATCCCTTTTAGAATCCAAAATATCTGTAGGCTTTAAAAGCAGTTGTCATCTCTCTCTGCCTGGGATTGCACAGATAGAAGATTGGTGATGGGGTGGATGTGAAGTGGATTTTGCGTCTCTTCATCTTTGGACTCATAAACCCAGCTCAAGGCATAAATACCCCAAAGTTCTTAAATCATACCTAGGGAAATTAAATGTTCCCCCATAGAACAGCAAAGTCCCACGCATTAGTGAGACAGATTTGAGCTTTTGTCCTGAGCCGACGTGCAGGTAACGGCCAACATTGGTGCACTTTTGACCTCTAATACCATTTCACAGAGCAAACCGCAGCGCTGTTCATATTGGATTTATGTTAGCCTGATTTTTTTTTTTTTTGCTGAACAGCTCGTCGCCCAGATGGCAGCCCATGTTTATCAATAATCAAACTCTTATCCTCTAAACCATTTACAATGATTAAATGGGCTAATTGAGTAACTATTTAAAGCTTTGACTGCAAATTTCACTTCTTTTATTTGCTGTGTTTATGTTTTTTTCTGATTTCTCTGTTACCATTCTCTGTTTCTAACTGTTTTCGAGGTAATGACCTTGTGTCTTAATGATTTTGGTTCACCCTGGTTTTGTACCATGTGTGTTTCCACCGCTGTTGCCCAGCAGCTTAAATTAGCCTCTTCTCCTGGGTTTTCCATGTGGGTGTAGAAATGGTGGGCTGCTGAAAGGATCTGGCAAAGCTTATGACAGGATAATCTGCACCTGTTCCTCTGGGCAAGAGCTAAAACAGGCCACAGTAGCATCCGACTGCACTTAAACATTCACACAAACACACAATCGCACAAACACGAGACGCAAACCAGAATAGTATTTTCCGCTGGTAATATTCCCGTCACATGCTGGCGTTCACGGACTCTTTCAGTTTTAATCTGCTGTGGAAAGCGTTTATCCCCGATTGTTTGTTTCATGGATCCTGTCAACACGTGCACTGTATTTCTCACCAAAAACACCACAACCGCTTCACCGTCATTCAGTACAATAATAATTTTTCATTTTAATAAAACAAGGATGCGCATTCAGAGGAAAACATGTTTCGATGTAGAATTGGTGCTGTCTTCACCTCATATATTTTGCGGAATTATTAATGCAATAATAATAATAGACAGTTTAGGACACATTTTACTAAGTACTGCAAAATATCTGTAAATATGTTTGTGTATAGAGATAGTCAACAGATAACACACAAAACAAGTTCCAACTAATGTAATGAAAGAGTTGACAGAATAGACTAGATGTCAGATAGGTGTGAGATAATGATTCTGGAAGTTAAATGTATTTTCTTCACTCCTGATTATAAAGACTTGTGTTATTTTTTTTAAAATACAATTCAAAAAATGTCTCCACCAGCCGTCAATTTAGCTTTCATATTTTGGTTTAAACGTCCTGGTTAATCTATTCAAATGTCATATTTCCTTCCATTTCTTTACTACCTGCCCGCTCTGCATTTCAATGAAGCTCGAGAATTTGCTCCTGGAAAGATTTACACAGACCCCTGAAGCACGGCAGACCCCCACT
>JAUESE010000060.1:7856737-7860989 GCA_032274725.1 Malacoctenus triangulatus
TCGCTGTCTGTTTTGTCTGTGCTATCTTTATCTCCTCAGGGTTACCCTGTATGACTACCAGGCTCTATGCTGGGTCATTTCAGAGAGTAGTGACAGTGGCCACACACTGTTGGATGTGAGTACTGCATTTTTACAGCAAGCTTTTATTCGGTGCAATGGCCGACCTGTGTATTATGAGCTCTAATGAATGATTTCCTCTCTGGTTTTTAGCCGTATTTTGCCTTCTTCTCGGCGGTGAAGTGGATCCTGACTGAGCTTGTCATGTGAGTTGTCATGTGTGTCTGTTTCCAATAGTAGATCCTGACTGAGGACATGTAGAGTAGCCCCTGTGGTCCAAGGTTACTCGTGTGTTTGTGAGTATATATCAACTGTATGTTTGTTTACAAGAGCCTCCACATGTATGTTGACGTGATCCTCGGTGATCTCGAGCAGTAATGGCTACCTGATGTTTCCTGTTGTGCGGCTCGTCCTGTGATGCCATGTTGTGGTTGCAGCGTCTGGGTGGTCTGCTGTTGCCACGGAGCATCATGGCAAGACTCAGTTGTCAGGGATAATTTTATATTCTGTCACAAAGATTTTGTTTTTTTTTCCATTCATTCAAAATGTTTTTTCAGGAACTTCATTTTGCATTAATGTTTAACACAATGATCAGTACAGTCGATGGTGGTAGCTTTATGTGCAGACAAGAGCAATATTCACAAGCAAATTTCTGTTGTTTTACACAATTTTTTAAACTAGAAAATAGAACGATCTTTTATCTTTTCATTCCTCTGGACACATGACATCTTAAAACAGTGGTATATTTAAAGTCTTACTAACTGTTAAGGGGTTAGGAGTATTTTTATGAAATAAAAAAACATAAATAAAACAGCATAACTGTTCAAACTGCTTCTGCAGTTCTACATAAAATCATTCCCAAAAGACATTTCTAGAATGTCCCACCGTGAATAAAATTCATATCTTCACTGTATTTAGGGTTGAACTTGTATGTTAGTTTTGGTAGAAATAAAAATAATTCAGATCATCTGTAATTCAGCAGGAACCTGATATTAAAGTAAAAATCTTACATGCATGGAAGACAGATATAATATGAAACGTGGAGGCTTTTATTGGAATGTGTTGTGACGTGTTAAACCCAATGTCGTCTCCATTTTTAGATTCCTGGTGGAGTTCAATTTGTACAGCTGGTGGTACTCCGATCTCACTGCCAAAGGTAAGAACGCTCTCTGTCTCACACAGGCTCACAAAAAACCGCTGTGACTTTCAGTTTTAGTTCCAAATAAAATGGTTCAATCTGGAGAGTGCTACTTTTGATGTCTGACGCTGTTAAAATACACAATATAAATTGATCTTGAAAATTGAATTTGGAAAAAAACGGCTCTGCTGCCATAAAAAAAAAAAACATAAAAACTTAATGATGCAACACAATAGTTATTGTGTATACACATACAGTAGTAACTCTGAATTTTCATTTGGATCTCAGTTTGACACTTTTACATTTCTTATTGTTACTTTAACAAAAACTCTTATGAACCCAAAATAAAGAAGGTCATTTTTTAAATAAAAAAGACAATTTCTGGTGGAGTCTTTTTGGTTTTCAACGCTGGATCAAAACTTAAAATGAAATAATAAACAAGCAACATCTGTAGAGCAAAAACAATCATTACAAAGTTGTATATAAAAATAAACAACAAAATAGAAGTTCCGAAATATCTTTTTGCACGAGCAAACTTGAAGCGAAAGATTTGGGAAGCAACAGAAAAACAGATTACAGTTGCAAATTCAGATAAAATGGTAATTTTCATAAAAAGAAATTAGTACACAAGAAAAAATATATATATACTGCAAAAATCTCTGTTTTTTAAACACTTCTTTTTTGCAAAAAAAACATGTCAAAGGAAAATGATGAAAAGCAGTTAATTTTTTTGTCGTTTTTACAATTTTTTGATGAAACGGTCTGAAGGGAAAACAGAATCGGCCTTCTACGTTGGTTCACTTTTGTCTCATGTGTTTGTTCATTCGAACATTTGACCTCATATGTGGAAACATGAAGGAGCGAGCGTCCCCAGCAGTGGCCTCCTGTCTCCATCTCCACCATCTCGCCTCCGTTTCCTCTCAGTCTGAGTCAGTGTGACCACTGGAAAAACAGAAGAAAACAGCACAATCCAAAACCCAAAAGGTTAAAAAAAGAAGAGTCTCGAGACAACCTCGGATGGCCTTTGTGTTGCCGAGGTTATGCACAAATGTTTTTGTGTATGAGTGTGTTTGTATACACTCTCAAGAGGAAGTTGTTTGTGTCTCAAGAGGGAGGGTTATACTTGATGTTCTCATGATATATAAAGATGTGTCCTGTTGGTGACAGTGGAAAACAATATCCACTCTACAAGAAAGGGAAAAGGCCTCTTCTCTCACTCACTCCGTCTCTTTTTCTTTTCAAATTAAATGTCTTCATGTCGTCTTTTTTTTATCCCCACACGGTCCCGTGAGTTCCCGCGCCTCCTCTCACGGCCAGGCGACGAGAGCTGTGATTCCCGATGCTTCATAGAGCGCCGAAAACTTTCTGCCCTCCTGAAACGAAAACCCCGCGAAGCAGCGTCGCATTGTAGTATTAATTCCGGCAAAAAACTAATACGAAAATATTTCATAAGTGAATGTGAGAGAGGGAGGGAGAGAAAGCCGCAAAATGAAAGTGTACAAAATGCTTTCCTTGCACACTTTAATCCTGAATGAAGTGAAGCTGGGCATCGCTCCTCGCCAAGCAGTCGAGACAATTTCACAGCTGGCTAGCCTCAGGTCTTAGCAGCACTTTCTATATCTTTTTACAATGGAGACGCAGGCCTGTGACACACAGTTGAAACACCCCAACTTAGCAGCCCGTAACCCAATCTGCACAGCTTCTCAGGCTGAACTAATCCCAGACGTTTATACATGTAGACTGCATTTCTCACATTCATATCATTTATACGTAACGCATACACACACAGTAATGCTGTGCTGCTGACGTGCAGTAATTAAAGTACTCCATTCAGATCGCACATAATCCCCCAGTTTAGCAATTTGTGTCTCGTAAAAAAAAACAAAAAATTGAAAAAACCATCAGCCTTTTTCTTTTTTTTTTGCATTTTCGTCTGTTGACTCGTGTGCGTACCTTCCTGTAAATGCCTGCTTTGAAAAAATATATTCAACCAGCCGTCCTGTAGAATTGTTTTGAACCTCTGGGTGGCAGGAAAGTTCAAGCAATGCTGCGTGGGGACACCGGAGCAGATTTACATTGGAAATATTTGCAGCCCTGGTTTAGAATCGCTGTTTTCCTTCAATCTCTGTTTGCATGGATGTGGTGTGTTTAACTGTTTGCTTGAGCTCTATTTACACAACTATTTTCAACTATGTGAAGCGGATGTTCCGTAACTTCACTTTACAGTTCCTGCTCAGTACTTAGGTCTTTCTTTCTTTCTTTCTTCTATCTCTCTCCTCCGTCACTTTATCTCCTTTCACCCGTCTTTATTCTCATTGTCTGTCTGCTTTTTTTCTGTCTTCTTTCTCTTTCTTGCCGCTCTTCTGTGTTTTTCCCCTCGCTTCAGCACAGAGGATGGGTCGGAACATGCAGGTACCTTGCGACACCGAGTACCCCGCCTTTGTGTCCGAGAGAACCATCAAGGAGAACACGGGCAACATTGACTGTGACGGCTGCTTCAAGTATGAGACGCACAGTGACACATGCTTAGAAATTAGCAACAGGTTGCATGAACATTCATCCTAATTTGTCTCTCTTGGTCAGCCATCAGCTGTTGCACCCTAAAACAAGTTATTAACCAAAAAGAAAAGGATTACCCTGTTAGCTCGTATTTTGGCCAAAACACATTCTTTATCTCTGATCAATGAGAAACACATTTAAATCATTTGTTGCGTGTTGAAACACACTTTCATCCGAGCAATCCATCAGAGACACACATGCAGGCACACACAGACACTTACGCTCTCCCTGCGGCAGTTTGAAGTACCGGGCATTTACAGATGAGGGAAAGAGGTGGAAAAAAAAGGCTTCCTTTAAAAATGGGAAAATGAGTGTGGTCCCCATTAACAATTTGGGCTTTTCTGTCAGGCAATTGTGGGGTGTTCTCTGGATCCCTCCAATGGGCCCTTCATTGCTCCCAGCTGTGGAACTGCCAGGGAGCTCAAAAGTCTGTGTGTGTGTGTGTGTGTGTGTGTGTGTGTGTGTGTGTGTGTGTGTGTGTGTGTGTGTGTGTGTGTG
>JAUESE010000060.1:7892726-7903554 GCA_032274725.1 Malacoctenus triangulatus
TCACTGCACTCCCATTACTTGTAAATACAGGGCAGCTACAGTCCTCAGTGTGTGCTCGCATGTGTGTGTGTGTGTGTATTAGATTGTCTCTCATTCATCAGGGGAAAAAGCAGATTCTCTGCCTCCCTCCTGCTCCGTGTTGGGAGCTGGTTTAGCAGGCTAAAGCCACATGTGATTTATCCAGCAACCTCACCCACCAACTATTCCCTCCACACAGCTGCTGAAAATCAGCAGCCCCATACATTTCACTCACACACGGACGTTTAAAGAACACAAAAAAGGGTCAGTAAGTCAGAAATAAGAGTGAGAATGAAGAATGGAAGGGGAGAATATACAGACTGTAAATAACTCCAGTGAGCACGGGACGAGTTTTATATACAATGGCATTGGTGGACATACATCAGAAGTAATTTTGGGACTCATTTCTTTGCCTTTTTGTGGAAAAGTTGCAAAAAAAAAGAAAAAAAAAGCGCAGCTTTTTCAGAGCGTCTTCCTATTTCTTACCTATTTGCATGACCCGACCAAAGACAGAAGAGTTGTCCACTGTGCTGCAGTTCCAGCGCCGATGTCTGAACTGGTACTGGCACTCTCTGATGCCCGTCTTGGCACCTTCGCCAATGTACTGCATGTGGTCCTGGTACAGCTGGCAAAGCTTCTTCTGGCCCTGTGACAGGCCCACCAGCTGGCTGCACAGAGGCTGGGCCCCGATGATGTAGGCCTCTGGGATCAGTAAAGGATTCATGGCCAGGGACCTGGATGAAGGGGCAGACAGACACATGCTGCAGTGTTTTTACTGGTGCGGCGCCGCAAGTAAAGTACGCAAGGTTGTGAGCCAAGGTCCCAGTTCATTGGTTCATGAAGCCGTTTATCTTTGATGAGGTGCTTTTGGTTACTGGATATACACACCAACACATTATTAAGAGCCATCTACAATCAGTGAATAGGATAAAGTACAAAGACAAAGGGACGAGAAATAGTTTGTTTCCTGACCAAAGAAAGAAAGAATCAAGAAAAAGAAAATGGACGGAAGGAAAAGGTAGCATACGACAGGCAGTTCCTGCAGTACTTTCATTTGTTAGTGACTAAAACGCAGACAGGATTTGGTGATTTTCTATGTAACTCACTTTTAATGAACTAAACCCTCCAGGGAGGTTTTGTGACTCCCTGCTGTGGCCTCCATGTTGGTCACGAGTGGGAGCGTCCTACTCGTCTGTAGCCTATAAAATTAAATCTAACTGTTCATTCTCAAAGTGAAGTTGAGGATTCTAATTTGAATGGGGGAAGCTGCGCTCGGCTCACACCAGAAACTTTTGGTCGTCCGTTTGTTTAAATGAGCCTGCAGGAGCGGGGACGGCGCAGGGTGCAGGGAGACGCCCGAGTGGCTGCAGGAAGAGGTTGAGCCTCACACAGCCGGTCATTTAAGCCGGCAATCAGACTGCAAGACGCCCATTAGTGGCAGAAAACCCTCTTTCAGTTTACTGCACAACTGTGTGAACGAAAGAAGCCGATCGCTGCCGTGATGATCTTCCAGAGATGCACAACTTTTGTCATGAATGACTGTAAGGACTTTGGCCATCAGGTGATTGACTTCTGTTGCACTTTTTACCTCTTGATGTTAATTGTTGATTGGAAAACAGCTTTGATGTGTTTTACTGCTCTCTTCTGAATAAGGACGGTTAAAATTTACGACATGAAACACAAATATGGGGGCACAGTTTTCTGAGTGATTTCACAGGAATGCACCCTGAAAAGCTACACATCTTCACACTAAAGCAAGAAAACAAATCGGATTATTTAATAAGGAATAACTTCTCGTTGCAGTTGTTTGAGACACAGAAATTGAAGAAATATACAGTAAAGAGAGTAGAGAGATGAATCAAATAGAGATGAAACAGTGAGAGAGAAACACTAGTATGAGCATCTGGTTCCAGGCCACAAGACAATTAGAGCAGCCCATCCCTGAGCCCCCAGAGAGAGACAATTAGCCCCCAGTGTAACCTGATCGAGTGAGGGAACTCGGCAGCAGGGGAACGCTGACTGAATGTGCAGAAACACACACAAACAGAGCGAAGGAAACAAACCAACACGCAGCCCGTCGATCCCCTCAGACACACTTTCAGCTCGACACACTTCCAGTCTGCAGCCCTGCAGCAAGACCACTCGGGATCGCTCCCACCTACGGGTCCCTTTAAAGAAAGATCAGCTGCGATGTGGGACTCCTCGGATCCGTCCTTAATCTCAGTCCTTATTCCAAAACTTTCATAAAGCGCTCTGCCGAGTGGGACCCGTTAAAAATTTATTCATCCATGTAAATCCTCTTGGAAGGAAGAGGTCAAGAAACTGAAACTTTATACTCAAGACTCATCACCTCATAATTACACTGAAGGCTCTGAGGCAAATAAAAATGTTGCACGAGACATTTGGCCTTCGATGTTTTAGTGTTTTTGAACAAGCAATTATTCGACTGCACAAAGGCGTCTCCTGAATGAAGGGGGTGTGATTTTGCTTCTTGGTGACTAGTAAACAGCCCCCCCCCCCCCTTTAAAAAAAATCAGAGGTCGTCTGTTTTCTAACAGGCACAAATATAGACTTTTCTGCTAATAGCAGCAGGACACATGCACGCACAACACACGCGCTCACTTTGTGTTTGCACATATTTGAATGTCCACTCATAAACCACAGTATTCTATGTTTTCTATAATATTCATAATTTTGGTTTGGCAATATGAAAAGAAAGAAAATAGGGGGAAGGGGGGGGGGGGGTTCTTCCAGAGAAGCTAATATGCTTCAGTCAGCATGTTGTATTAGCCCATATGTGGTGCAAGTGAAGCTGAGGAGGCTTACTTAGCAAACACACACACACACAAGCCTCAAACTGACTCTGAAACCAAGTAAAGAGCAAATATAAACATCCAATTAAATGTTTTTATTGCAGTATCAGCACCCATCTATACCTTCTTTCATGTCTTTTTAGGCACGGTTGTCCAAATCACAAATGTGTTTTGTGTGCGAGCTGGACGAGACGGAAATGCGTTTGGACGGACGATGACCTCCGCTCGCCTACAGTCAAAGAGCACCCAACTAAAACCCAGACACACAAAAGTAATATTGTGATGACAGAGAGAAAAAAAAAGTTGATGCATACCACCACGAGTTGGCCTCCACCACAACCTGCATGAGGAGTGTGAGGACGGTGAGGGCAAAGACGCAGCGTCTGGAGTCCAGCAGCCTGCCAAAGGGCCAGCTCACCGGCCGGCGAACGCAGCCCAGCCCCAGGTTCATGCTGCCACCGATCTGCAGGGGGAACACACAACAGGACGCACGTCTTACTTCTGCCACAGCATTTCCACCACAGGACACAGGGGAGGGGGGGGAGAGAGGGACATTTCTGTTCAGACAGATGGCGTTTTTTCGGCTGCGTTTCCTGCCCACCTCCACGTGCACGCCCAGCTGTGCGTGTGAGGAGAGCCCTGAGGCCAGCACTGCTCGCAAAGCAGCGATTTGGCAACAGGTCCGAGTGTGAATCATAGGAGGCTGATAGACGTGCAGAAGACGCATTGACCATGAAACCCCAGATCTACGCATTCCTCACATTTCACTTTCCACCCAGAAACTGATGCTCAGCAGCAAAGACGCAGCAGAGAGAGCTGAAGAAACAGGCCGAGTGTGCTGTTTATTCCAAACTAATCTAAATCATCTATTGTTGAAATTCAATGAAAAAAAGTTGAATTCAAACTTTTTTTTCTTAATGCCAGACCCGAATGTGTTGTTTAATTGTTAGAAATGGTTTTAATTAGCTCAGGTATGTAAATGATTTCCTGAGAGGAAACATAATTTCCGTTCAATTAATTTTAATTCAACCTAATTTAATAATTTGCACGGACAGGGAGTGATTATCCAACCCAGGTCCACAGAATGAGGATTTGACCTTTGGCGTGTTTGCTGGTTTTTACTGACAGAAGACGACCTCGCTCAGTTTTGTCATATTCACGCATTTAAATCTTTAAAATAATCTTCGAAGGCGGCCAAACACCGAAGCCACGTCAGCAAACGATGAAATTATTATACCGTGCAGGGTTTTTTTTTTTTACGAAACGAAAACTTTTTTTTTTTCTTCAAGTCGGAAAAAGTAATTTATCTACAGAAAAACTGCGCGGCTTTTGGTGATGCAGCTTGGCTGCCATTTAAGCAGAAAATGAGTTGAAATAATTACCCCCAAATTTGCGCGTTAGCCCGACGTGCCAGCCTTCCGACGCGGGTCGTGTGTGAATTTTGGGACGGAGAGCAGCTCTAATTTGTCACGCTGTGTTATTTTCCAGGGTCGAGTCGTGCAGACCGGGGCCTGCCGAAAACTCATTAAAACACCAGGGCCAACTAAATTCGCCGGCGCTCGGTCCGCGTGCGTGCGCGCGCACGAGCATGTGCTTTCATTTTGCGCGTCTCGTTGGTAATAGTTGGTGAGGTTATGATCCTTGAAGCTCTTCCACCCAAATTAAAAGCAATAATCCACCGAGGGCGGCGGTTTGACACCGAGTTTCAAGGCAATAATTGGAACCGTTTCGCCAGAAGGGAGCAGAATTTATAAAAGGTTATTTGATTTACCGGCGTTTAGGTTCAAAAATTGAAGATTGCTGCAATTTGAAAACGTTTTCTGGAATGTTTATACAGCGAGAGTTGACAAGGGATTCAGGCTTGACTTCAGATTCACGTCCAAATGAGCAAGTTTTAGAGTCTAACGTGGATTTTTAGAACAGTGTTAAAATTAGGTTTTTAATAATGGAAAAGAGTGAATATTGATTTGAAGAAAAAACTTTAAAAATTTGACCCTTTTTCTGTTGGCTGCATCCAATAAAAAGCCAAATACCGTCTGTTAGACCTCCTACATTGGGCTCCTTCAGCTGAAACTGTCCAAATGGTGAGCGACGTGACCCTCAGAAACGACGGCTTGACCCGAGCGAGGTTTTCAGGAGAAGAGTGATGATATTCATAGGAGAAAGTGGCATTGAACACAAGTTTAGTCAGAAAAAAATGGCTGGTAAAAAACAATAGAAAAGTAGTGTATTTACCGGAAATAAAGCCTTCAGAATGAGGTTGAAATCACAAAGTCAAAGCGAGTGTATCAAGAAAAATTATTTCTCAAAATTTCTTTTGAATATTGTCAAAAAAGTGATTTTTTTTTAGCTTCAGGTTAAATTTAGGCCCTCATTTCTTCGACGACCGTCCTGTTTAGTTGGATTTTAAGAACAAAGCAAAATATAAATGCTTCTAATTTTCTTAAAACATTTAACGATTAAAAGAATTAACCAACTTGTAACCAAAGGCTGAACGTTCAGCCAACATTCACACTGAGGCCCGTATCTTCCAGCTAAACTGTCTTGATAAGTCAATTTGGTAAAACCAAAAAAAATGCTACTTTTACTCTTATTGGCATGTTTTCTAATAAGCGCCGTGACTCATCGAACGCGCTGGAAAACGGCCTGTGTGTGATATTACGAGCCGAGGAGCGTCTCTTCCTGCCTGTCCCGATGTTTACTGAAAACCAGGAGAGGGAGCCAGGTACAAGGGAGTGATGAGGAGCAGCCACACAAAGACCCCTGCCGGAGCGCCACACAACAATGGACCACGGAGCGAGATGTTGGCTCACTTGCATCGTTTAGGTTGGATCATTTCATCGCTACCAATTAACTTATGGTGGCCTTTTCTCGGCAATACATCTACATTGAAGGGTCAGTGGGATGAGGGGGTGAGGAGAGGGGAGGGAGGGAGGGAGGGAGGGAGAGGGGGGCATGTTTCACACTTCATATCTGTCAGGGGCTTTTGTCCACCTCCAAGCAGCAGCAGCAGCGCGCAAGCATGCCAGGACTGTCCACATGCCCCCTCTGGAGGATGCGCTGCAGTTGCGTGGAGGTGGGAATCGAGCAGGAGACCTGCAGGCTACTCACCAGGGAGGACAGTCCGCTCGGAGCCGTAATCCGCTCTCCGCCGACGATATCAAACCAGTAATCCCCGCGCAGGCCAGGTGGATTTAAGACTTCCCTCTCCGATGGAGTGAGGACAAGTCTCGTCGTTTTATCCGGATCTCTCGGGGAAAGTGCTCGGTGTGGAGTTCAAGGCGACAAGCTCAGAGTTTCTTCGGGGTTTGGGTGAACGCGGACGCCCCCACCACCCCTAAAAAAAAATGAGTGAAAGCGCTCCGTGCGCTTTACAGCTTAAACGTCTGGTAGGAAGCAGCGAAATCAAAGGTAAAACACCTAAAGACAGTGTGAGGAAACAGTCATTTCCTGCCAAGATTCAGTGCGTGATTTAGCGGTGATTACTGACAAATTAAACCACCTACGGCAGCCCAGAGTGCCAAGTGGAGGAGAAAAAAAAAAATTCGGGACGTAACTTTGTCGATTCACTTTCTAAATGAGAGCGACTTGCTGAGAAAACTGTCTATCCACGTGGAAGAAAGAAAAAAGTTTAAAAAGGAAAAAAAAACAGTTCCAGTTTAGAGCTAAACTAAATCGGAAGAAAAGGCGAGTAAAATCTCGTTCTGCACATTAAATCCAGCCGCTCACGCGCTCAGGTCATAGCGCGTTTTTACCTGCGGAACGATCCACACGGTGATCCTCGCCACAAACGACTTGTCAATTTACCTTCCATTCTGTGCAGCAACGACAAAAAAAAACTCCACACGAAAACAGCTGACAATTCCTCAGCTCGACATGAAAGTCCTCACAAGCGAAAAAGTCAGTCAGTCGCCTCACGAAAGATTAAACAGAAAGAAAGAAAAAACACAATTAATGGGGTCCAGACAGGGGGCTCCAAAAAAACTTTCCGCGCGGTCTATCTCCAAACAGTGCGGCTTGGCGAGAGTGCGCGGTGCCAGGGGGAGGAAAAGAGGCTCCGGGCGCGTCGTCCTGGCCACCGTGCGCGAGCGTGTGTGTCCGTGTTCAAGTGCAGGGACGTCTCCCTCCCTCGCTCCCCTTTTTCTGCTCCTCTCACCTGCTCCAGTCGCCTCCTCTCCCAAACTAGCACGCTGCGGAATGGATGCGCGGCGCTAAAGTCCTCGCACGGCGCATGCGCTTCTCATTTCGCCCTCGGATCCCTTTTTTCTCCTTCCAGTCACCAACTTTGAACAACCGAGGAATTTCGACGGAGGTAAAATTGCGGGGAGGGAGAGAGAGAGAGAGAGAGAGAGAGAGAGAGAGAGAGGGCGGAACAGGCTGTAACAAAACAAGCGTCTCTATTACCTAAAATAAACTTATAAAGTACCCCGGGCTATTACCCTATCCATACCAGAGCAGAGTTAGGATTTTCACTGGCAGCAGATCGAGTTACCGCTCAGCAGAATCAAGACAAGCAGGTCCATATCGTGTGCTTATACAGGCTGCTCTCATCACCTGAAGGCCTGCGAGCACCGCGCTCATTGCGGTAATTATTATTTTATGGTACATTATATCAAAACATGCTGCAAGAATCCGTTCGATGGTCCTTGCGCCGGGCCCAAAGTGGAGTGTCAGAGGGCAAAGTGTTTAATAGTTCGTGTGTCACTGTGGATTTCGAGGAAGACTGTAGATTTCAGGGGGGGGGGGGGGTAGCGTTACCTGCCGAACGTGCTGTGCAATGTTTCACAAGGACTGCAGGAAATATTGATAGAATAACAGGCAGGGGGGAAAAAAAGTGAAACAATGCGAGGATTAATGGAAGGAGGCAGTCACCTGAATATGTGGCCATGTGCCAAAATAAAGACTCGCTTCAGGTGATGGAGGAGGGAGATTATTATACTGATCTTGCTGTAGATTTAATCAAGTGCCATTAGTTTAACAGGTCTGCTGCCTCTCCTGATCGTGTTGATAATGGCTCATTTGGCTTCCAGCACTGTGAACCTTGTGACTTTTCGCAGCACTCTGACATCTCTCAGGTGCAACGATGTTGAATGTGATAGACAGGGACACAAAGCTGTCTTGTAAAGTTTAGGTTCCATCTTTATGCAATGCAGCTCCGTGTGAAAAGTCAATTCACTTGATGGAAAGAAAGATCGACCCACAGACTCTACACCCCAGCGTTACCCACAGTGCTGTTGCGTCGTGATTTGCCAGGGTGCGTCAGCTCTTTCACGAGGCTGAAGGACTTCAGTGGGATTTCACCGGGACTAAAAGCCTTCATGTGTCCACGAATACCTGCGGCAGAACCGGGTGCAGGACTTGGCGAGCACCGGAGCCCTGTTCCCAGCTAATGTTACCATGGTGGATGCTGGAGAGGCTGCGACTGTGTCAAAGAACACTTAAAACATGCTCAGCCACATTTCTGACCCCTCCCCACCAGCACCACCATCATGCCTCACTACCCCTCCCTTCTCTCCATCCCCCCTTGTTCCCCAAGGAAGAAAACTGGGCAACATCTGGGTGAGTTTATGAGGGAGAGAGAGAGAGAGAGAGAGAGAGAGAGAGAGAGAGAGAGAATTGGTAGACCATGAAAACTGGGAAGAATTCTTTCTCGGGCAGTGCAAGAGTCTATTGTTGTAGCTGCCATTAGTGGTGGTGAAACTTTAATCTTGTGAAAATAGTTGTTCTTGCGCTCAAATTTACCAATAACAGAGCCGATGTCAGTGTTCACATTATTGTTTTTCTGATAAAACACACGTTGCAGCTCTTGCGAAAACATTTTTTTTTTTATTCAAACAAGAGAAACAAGCTGACCACTGCAAAACACTGTGGAACAAGTCAAGGGTGAATAGTGTTACCCCCAAACTTTCACAGTCATCACAACCGAGAGAGCAGCACAAAACCACACACGCACACACACGCTGTACAAAAACTGTGCATATTAGGTTAACGGCCAATGGAAACACTGTTATACTGTTGAATTGAATCACAACAATACTGTACATTATCCTAACCTCAGGCCAACCTCCTGTACAGCAGAGAGAGTCAGTGCTTCAATATGCAAGTCACTTCATTATATTTAGATGAGCCAACTCGGAGTCACAGGAATAATAAACAGACAGTGAAAAAATAGATTAGTCATCAGCATATTAAGTCACACACAGCTGTAATGATTAAAAAAGAGAGAGAAAAAAAAGAGTGGCACTCAAATTGTTTCACCTGTAGAAAAACAACGTGATATCGGTTCAAGAAACAAATGCACAGCAGGCAAAAAAAAGAACACAAGGAGAACATATAAACACACAGTTTTTAAAGTCGCTTCCACATTAATTAAGATCCTGCTCTTTTTTTTTGAGAAGGTGAAAGCTGATCCTCAATCCTTCTGCAGGACATCTTCAAACCCAAATGTTGCAATTTCTCGCATGCAGCAAATGCACGTGAGAGAAACGAGTCCCATCGGTGGTCAACTCATTAGCGTTGAATCCGAAGTAACGGAGCTCCAGTCCCACTTCAGTGACTTGTCCCAGCAGCCCGGGATGTCTCCTTTGGCACGGCACATTGAGAAGGTCTCTGCGGGTTTATTCATTTCCATGTTCTCATGTTTGCAAGAGTCTTCATATTTAGCTGAAGAAGTAAACACATCCATGCCATCGTGAACCAGTCTGAGACTGGCATGGGTTCCCACTAATTCCACTGGCTCACTTGAGCCACACTTACAGTCAACAGGAGTGCAGTGACTGTCAGCTGATGTGAAGCCAGGACATTGTAGCACCGCAGCAGTCTGAAAGGAATCCAGCTTCCAGTCTGTTGAAAACAAGTAGGGAAATAAAGGCAGTGAACCGCTCATCAGTACCTTGGAATTCCATTCTGACGTCCGATGAACTGGCGAAAGATGTTACAAAGGTCCAGGTGGAGGAGCAAGAAAGACCGCCCTCAATAAGACGGAAAAGTTCAGTCTGTGACGCCGTTACTTATGAAGGTTCATCATCTTAAAGAGGAAAACTAGTGTTCTTGAAGGATTTATCCAGCTGATACCTGGTTCCAAAAGAAACGAGAAGAAAAGGAGTCAGTAAAAGAGGCGCAGCAACATTTGAACAAATCACACAAACTGCATCAAGTCACAAATGTCTAGTTTTTTTTTTTTATCTTGATTTCCTCTCCACAAAGGTTACATCATAGAGGAGCAGTGCTTTGTTGAGGGCGAAGTGCTCGAACACTCAGGTTGAATGGTTGAATGTGGACATTTGTTTTTTTTTCCTTGAAGCTATAGCTTGACCATTTTCATCCTGTTGCTGTCTGGCAAGCCTCCAGAGCTCCTTAAGAATTCTCTAAACGCAGCTGGCAGCAACCCAAACATCAAGTGCTCATTAATAAAAAAAAATACCCCCCCAAAAAAATTGTATTGGAATGTGTCTGTTATTCAGGCCTCACAGCAGTCAGCAACAACTCACTTCTTTTCCTGAGGGCTGTGAAACAATGATGTATGTCTACTATGTGGAGGGCGCCTCATTGGCTGAGAAAACAGACCCCAAAATAACTACCAATCACTGAGGACGTTATCATCAGTCACTCAGAGAAGGAATAGCCCAAAAACTTTGAGACAATCTCAGTATGTTGGGCATCAAACACACACACAGGTAAAAATATGGGTGTGTGTTGTGACCAAGATATGAAATAAAATCTTAGAAAATTATTAGCAAATGTAACACATTTGGTTTTTGGGGGTTTTACAACAAGAGAAATGTGTCCAGATTTGCAAAGCAGCTCACATTCTTCCTGCTTCACTCTGATTGGCTGCCACACAAAGAAGGACCATCCATTACACTCAGGAGTAAATAAACAGGCATAGCAATTAAAGTGCCATCATTTGTTATGCAACACAGGGCGTGTGTGTGTGTGTGTGTGTGTGTGTGTGTGTGTGTGTGTGTGTGTGTGTGTGTGTGTGTGTGTGTGTGTGT
>JAUESE010000060.1:7987675-8000433 GCA_032274725.1 Malacoctenus triangulatus
TGAAATGAAGTTATACGCTGAATGTGCATCTCTGCACATAAATGTTTGATTGAACCCAGACAGGATGCCGGTGACCCACTGCACCACCACAGACAGTCACTCAACGCTGCACCACAAGACCATCAAACACACCAACACACGAATGAATGCCAACACGCACACACACGTCAACAATTGCTTTCCCGCTTGCGTAAATGTAACAGCACAGAGAGAAGCCCGGTGGCATGCATACACACGCACATAAATGCACAAACATCTCTCTATCTTTTTGAGGAATCTGCAAGTTTACATAACAGGACTGATTGCCGCCGAGTACACAAAATAGTCCAATTATGGCAACACTTCTGTCAGAGTGAGAATCTGTTTGCTACAAAGAATCATTCAGCTGCTGCCACTTTGATGTGGTGCCGCATCAACACTCAACAAGTTATCATTTCACAGGAATGAGACGTGTGTACGGATTTTATAGAGTATAAAGGAAAACATTCTCATAAATTCTGGCAGGGCAAGAGTCTGTCCTAGCTTGTAAGCCCAGGAGAAGAAAAGAAGAGAGAGAGGGGGGGGGGAAGAGAGCAAGGCCTCTGACTTGGCACCCGAACAGGGATAGAGGGATCTTTTACGTTCATAAATCACTCCCTCTTAATTCATCCCTTTATCCTGTGGGACACAGTGCAAGCAGGCCCTCAGCTAGAGAGTTGCTAACAATAATGTGAACGCTCGCAGGGAGGCAAAGCAAGTGGAAATGCTATTACAGTAGATGTTAGCAATGTAAATACAGGGTACAAGTAGCATATTACAAGTGCTGCAGTGTATGCAATCACTGCACTGATGGCTGTTTGTCTGCATATCAGACAAGCAATCTCGAGTGTGAGGAAAGCTTGTTTCAACATGCTTAATTTTTCAACTATGAATTAAATTTTGTTTTGAATATTTCAGGTTATCTAACGTTGAGAAATGACTTAAATTACATCTCTGTGAAAGACTATAAAACGTACCATCCCTGCGAAACACGTCCTTGGCTCCAAACGTCACTTTTTACGATGCTGTAAATGAACTCTCACTGACCTCGAGTTCAGGCCTCTGGTTCAGGGTTGGGCTGGGGTTCCCGGCCAGGCTCTGAGTCAGTTTCTGGGGCTGCAGGGCCACGAGTTTCTCCTTCAGTTCCTGGTTCTCCTTCCTCATCAGCTCCAGATCTTCCAGCCGAACCCTGTCCTCCCGCTCCTTCTGCTCGCGGAGAGTTTCAATCACCCGCTCCTGAGACAGTGAGAGAGGATTCGCAGGTCCAGTGAGAGCTGAGAGCAGCCACATGAAGAGATATGATCTGTATATGACTTTGTTCATGTGAAAGACGTTATGAAATGGGTGTTTCTTTGCTCCTGGTGTGCTGAGGATTGTCAGCCATGGGCGCGTGCAATACTTTCCTTCTATTATTGGAAACTTTAAATCAATCTCCTGCAGAATGGGATCACCAGCGTACATCACAAAGTGTGA
The DNA here is from genome assembly GCA_032274725.1 of Malacoctenus triangulatus. Lineage (NCBI taxonomy): Eukaryota > Metazoa > Chordata > Actinopteri > Blenniiformes > Labrisomidae > Malacoctenus > Malacoctenus triangulatus. The sequence continues at coordinate 7,989,167 of JAUESE010000060.1, forward strand.
CCATAGACAAACTCATAAAAGACCATCATAAATAATACTACCATAGATAATAGGAAACACATGAGGAGATCAGAGCCAAGCGGAGCGAACGGGGAGGGAGGACGGAGGAGACGGGTCGAGGGACAGAGACAGATTTACTGTGAGTGAGTTGGACAGTGCTGCAGATCATTCAACAACCCCACAGTGCCTACTGATCGAATGGGCTGCTACGTTTAGATCATAACTGTGTCTATTTTCTAATTACATTGGAAAGCGGGAGCACAGCTTCAAGAGTTGGCCGAAGACAAGGTCTCCGCCATGGGTGGCTGAGAACGCAAGGTGTGTAATAGGTGTGTGTTACGGAGAACGTGAGTGTGTGCGTGTTTAGGTATGAAGTGAAGTGATTACCAAGGTGTTTATTCAGGTGTTTATTTAGGCACAGAGTAGAGCTCAGCAATGAGGCTTTACGATGTGGCATCGCCGCATGATTGGCAGCTTTAAACCCCTGGGTAATTGGACAAATACACTTACTAACAAGACCTGGCACAGTACAGCGGCGCATAGTGGGCTTTGGAAGAGAGGGCAAGAGAGACAGAAAGGGGAGTTAAAAAAAAAAAAACAGCGAGACCACTTGGCTCACAGGTCTTGGGTGTTTTCCCCACATCGTGAAATATCTCCAGGATGTTTGGGGGTGAGGGAAAGAGACCAGGATAAGATAATAAAACCTGCCTCGATACTCCCAAAGTGTGGGGAGCACATAAACACAACAGAAACACACACATGAAATCACAGACGGCCAAACACAAAAACACTCGCAACACACCAAAAGAGAGCAGGGCTCGGCGTGGGCACAGCGCCCCGGCCTGTTAATTAGAACCACAGCGCTGCGGCGAGCGACTGGCTCCAAGAGCAGGTTTGTGACAGAGTTTGTGATTAGCAACACACACACTCGCTCTTGTAAACACATTACACACACCCTGCGCTGACCACAAAGTCTGAATGGCTCGCCAACATTCTCCTCATCACGGCTGAATTATATGTAGGCTCCATCAGAAGTGGTTTTTGGGTAAACAGATGGGCCGGCGCAGAAAAAGGGATTTACAGTTTATTGTGCCATTATGCTATTCATTTCAAAGTCTATCGGCAACAAAAACAAATTTAGGTGATAAAAGATCATTTTAAGTGAAAACATCTTCAAACTGTGTCGGCCCATGTGTTGTAAACACAATGGAACACACTGGCCAGCATTTAATCTATTAATGGGCAGATTTGTGAGCGGAATAAACCATTCTTGATTGGAGGGATTTCAATTCAAAGTGCTCCAATTAAAGGAGAATGTACAAAACAATGGGAAATAATGGCAGCCTCGTGAGTCAGAAATATACACACACTTAAAACATACAGAAGACGAGAAATCTTCATCCAAGTGGTAAGAAAAAGATAATATGAGTGAGAATAAAATAAAGAAAGCAATACATATGCGAACAAAGTAATAAACTGACCAAACTCTAATAAAACAACTTAAAACCTGGAACACAAAACCTATAAAAGAAGAAAGAGAGACTCTGTTAAAACTAGCAGTGTGCTAAAGTGCATCAGTAGAATAAACTCAGGGAGTTCCAGTAAACTCAACCTGAATCATGTCAGCGCGGCACTGCAGAAAACATTATGTTACACTGAGCTGGTTTGGATCACCTCTGGAACTGTCACGTATAGGACTTATTCAATCCTGACTCCACATTACACGTACTTCCCAAATTCTGACACATCAACCTTTTCCGGAACATTTTGAAACTTGAATGAACTCTCTCGCTGACAAAACACAAGTCAGAACCTGCAAAGAGAGATGTCGAACAAATGTTAAAGGATAACAAAGTATACTTTTTGGTATATATTCATGTTGGAACATACAAAAAAGTGGAACTCTCCGAAGAACAAACAGTACAGCTGGACACTCACATCTGTCCTAACTGGGAACCTTTAACCAGCAGCCAGTTTCAACAGAATGTAAACCAGCATCCATCTTTTAGCCTGCAGTACAAACAAACATGTAAATGGGAACCATTTTTAGCCCGTAGTGCCAAACCAATCAATTTCGAGACTGCAGGACCCACAAATTTGTGTTAGCAACAACTTTAAACAGGCAACAAAGCTCAGAAAGACGGAGTCACCGTGAAATCCAGCCAGACTCTCCGAGGCAGGGTGTATACGTTGCCAGACGAGGATTTGACATCTCCATGGTCATGATTGGTACAATGTACTTCATGAGATCAGATCCATACTATGGTCATTGTAGCCTTCGATTAGAAACTGCTGGCAGTTTGCAGCTGCGAGTTCACGTCCATAAACAAATTTCCAAAGGCTTGTTTACACAAGGAAACACAGTTATTCAATAAACCCGTTTTCATCAGCATTCGAGCTTCCTTGACGCTAACCACTTTTGCCAGAAATAGTGTAAAATCGATGGGGTTTCATGGGGTAAAGACCTGTGTGATGAAACATGCTGCATTTTTTTTTTGAAAACAAAACACCACAATGGCCAACACGGCCATTCATCTTTTAGCGCTAGTGGCAGCATGCTAACTCTGAACTGTTGAGGTGAAGCTTTATGCAGACCAGCTGCTCTCTGATGTTGCCAGAGAACAACAAACGCCGAATGTTTACAACCAACATCCAGCCCATCTCCTCATCCACCCATGTGGAGGAGGTCTGTCTGCTTCACCTTGAATCACATTGAAACTGTTCAGCACCATGTCTTTTGTTAAGAACATATTTTCCGTTACATATAAACACGTGTAGTGATTTGCTTGCTGTGGACATGTCGTATATTTTATAGCAAATCTCGTTAGAGCGCGATTGCGTAGGAACGGCTGGATGTGACGGTGTAGTGGTAAAAGTTATTCATTCAGGAGGAACTTTAGTTCATGGAAGTTCACTCTAAATACAAGACGCCATTCTGAACACGAGATTCAATCAACTGATTTCACATTTTAAGTTTGTTTACCTTGAAGAAAAGTGCAGTATTGAATAGTTGGCCTTATTCTCACTCCTAAGATAGGAAAACCTGAAGGAGGGAGAACATTGGTTTTTTATACCATTAGTGATTTTATTCATGTTTTTACAGTGTAATCATTTTATTTTCCATTGTCTGATTCTTATTTTATCTTGATTACACATTTATTATGACATCATAAAAGGAAAATATTTTCTCTGTGATAATAATAATGTTAACCTGTGTTGACTGATTTAAGATTTTTGTCAAACACCGTTTGGAAAAAAGAGGCCACATAAAATATAGCAAATTGGATTCATTATTATCTGTAACTTCAATTCCTTTGCCAGCTCTATTCATTCTTATTGGTCCTTGGAGAGACGACACATTTGTGTCTCTCCTCCACCCTCACATTCTCCGACCTCTCCCTTCATTAATTCCGCGGCCACCGCCACCATCGGGGTTCTGCCTCCTCAGTCATTCAACTTTTCCATCTTCCTTTCAAAGACTTTATCCTCCCTCGTTTCGATAGATCATTTCCTCCCTTGGGTTGGCGTGGCTTCAGGACTTACTCTTTGTTTCTACGGTCACCTTGGCCCTCCTGTCTGCCAGTGGCGCCCTCACTCTCCTCTCCCTCACTCTTTGCAGTGTCTGGTGTGGTCCGAGGACTATAAATACGGACCCCGAGTCAATAAATTACAGCTGTGAGTCATGGTGATGCATGTGGCTTAATTAAGCCATTAGCTGTAGCCTAGTTTGCTGAATGACACGTTTGTCTGAATGAGTGAGAATTTCCAGACTGTTCCACATTGAGGAGTGATATTTTGGTCTCTCTGTCGTATTTCTTTATCAATAAGATGCTTTGTTCGTCACAGTATTTGTTCAGTGAATACTTGGACTCAGTTGAGTCTTTTTAATCACAGGGTAACTGTATGGGCATGGCGAGTAAGGGAAGTCGAAACTTGCCCAAACATCTTTTAACCACGATGTCAACCCCCCCCTCCTCCTCCACTGTACCTTTTCAGATAGTGCCTCTTCCAGCGTTGCCAGAGCCGTGTCCGTATTGCTCGAGTCTGTCTGGAGGCCCTGGACTCTTTCTCTCAATCCAGCTAGCTGTTTGTCTTTGTCCTTCAGCTGTTCCAGCAAGTTCTCAATCTGAGGACAGAAGCAGGGAAATACAAGCGATGACATTCGTGTTGTGATACAATCACAGTGATGCAAGAAAAAAGGGTGATGGACAAAAATGTTGGGAGTAAAACTGAACGGTCAGGTACATACACAGAACTACATGTACAGAAGCTCTTCACTGGAGGCCTTTTGGTATCCATGAACCACGGGAAATGTCTTTACCCATGATTCACCGAGATGATGAGCACAGACACTGAGTAGCCTGCCCAGCATCTGGCAGCATTTCTCAACTTCCTGTTGTAATCTTTTTTTTTTCTCCAGCAATGAAAGCACCCACTGTACAACCCGGGTCAAAACAATTATGGTCAAATCCACAAAGCGGGAATATGATAACTCTGCTTCCCAGTGGAGGGTTCAGTGGAAAGGCGTACACAACAGGGAGACTGGAAAACAAGTGTCAGCACTGGTAATAACTCCCTTTGCTGAAGATTCAGGTGTAAGTGATATGAAGGCAATTCTCTACAATACCGGTACGTCCATTTTTAATGATTCACTTTAGTTGTGGCAAAGTGTCGTGTCAGTTTTGACAAACCGAGGGCGCTGTAACTGACAACATGTCATTCTCTGGGCCGATGAACAACCTCACAAAACCTCGTCGATATCGATGTGACACGAAGAGTTAACTCAGCCCAGTGACTTCCAGGACTCTGTCTCACTGTCTCTGCATCTGCTTCTCTGTGGCTAACCTCATGTTGCTAAAGTGGTGGTGTAATAGCCAGTTGTGGTGTTCAATCGCCTTTATCTGATGAACATCTGCAAAACAGAACACACACAAAGACACGTCCACGCACACACACACACACACACACACACAGGAGCACACAAACGCAAAACGCTCTGAGCTACACCAAACAAAACACTAACAGATGCAGCTGGGGAAGGACACAGTGCCATGCAACGAGACTCCAGAGGTCTACAAATTAGTTTCAAAGGGACAGCACATCTGGCGATAAGTCATGGTGATATAGTGACATTGTAATTTGCTCGTGGCACGTTGATTTCCGAAGACAGACCCCTCATTCTTTTTATTTCTGAATTATTAGCGTCTCGATTAAAAGGATTGAACAATTAAAGAATGGTGATGAATTCCTCGAGATTCCCTTCAGATCTAAGGAGGACATTTAATTTCTTGTCTCCGACTCCGTCTCCCAGGTTTTCTCACAGACAATGTGCCATTCACTCACTGCTGCAAAGCATTAATACCACATTTGACCCAAGTGGTCCATTCTCAGATCAGGGCATGTACTGTAAGTAACAGAAAGCATATGCTCGAACAGGAATTCATTATTTAATTAACATGAGATTCCAATAAAAGAAAACGCTGAGCACTCGGGGCGATCAGGAGACCAACAGTTTCATTGAAACAGTGACAGGGTGAAACTGCGACAGGGAGAACAGCCTGCATTCCAGTCATGGGTACATAGATAGATAATGTCCAAATCTCCACAGCTATTTTACAAATGAATCCAATTAGACTGTAGACTTTGGTGTTTTCTGCTCCCTCGAGGGCAAGAACAAAGATTTCAAGAGCCCATCTTGGTTTCGGCAATGGAGGGAAAGTGGTGGGAGACGGGGTGGGAAAAAAAAAAGCAGCCAGGACCCTTCGGCAGATCTTGATAGGTTAATGACAGTCATTACAAAACCAAGCTGAAGGCTCTGGTGGGTCGCTCCGGCGACCGATAGGGACATAAAAGCCTTCGGGGAATGATGGGAAAGCTTCACACTACCGAGGTCTGATAAAATTCCCAGCAATTCCTGATTGCCATGGGTGTGTTGGACAGGATTTAGGGTGGACATGAGAAAGTGAGGGACTCACTGCGGGGAGGTTTGATACGTCATTTCCTCAGTCATTATTTTCATCTCTATCAACAGGTGCTTGTTTTACTTGATTGCGTTCACATCAACTTAAAGGCTCCATACACACGCTCTCTATATCATTAAGCACATGTGACAAGAAATTATGCAACACCAACACTGTGTATCCTCGCTTGTTGAAAACTGTGGAAGCAAAAAAAAAAGCCCAATATCTCGCTTTGGCCTCTGGTTGTGTTCGTACAGGCGCTGGATATGCTTTGTTCTCCTAAACGTGCACAAAACCGTACAGATAGCCACTCATGCACACCCCCGTTCCCACTCCCTATGGACACTAAAAGGACCTATTTAAGGTTAAATTGACCATGTGGCCCCGAGTCTTTAGATAAATGGTTCCGCTTTTCAGCAGTCTTTGGTTTGCTTTGGCCTGGTCACATAAAGTAACGGCCTCTGGATGGGACATGTGACCCTGCGGCCCAGCCTTGGACCCAAACTGTGCAGGAGGAACCTCGAACGCAACTCAAAACTTGAAATCAAGTCAAGTGAGCCGTGGCTATGGGAACGAGGGCGAGGAATGCTGTCATCATTTTTTAAAATCGGATCACGCAAACTGCAAGGAAAAGTGTCGGGCTGACAGGGGGCAGGGCGGCAGTGAGCCCCTTCCAGGAGAGCGAGGGGGCCTCTCTTCCAGTAGCTCTGTTGTTATGATGAGAACAGCAGCCATTCATTTTATCTCCCAGTGTATGAGGCTACCACAGACTATACTCCCGCATCTCTCTCTCTCTCTCTCTCTCTCTCTCTCTCTCTCTCTCTCTCTCTCGCCCTCTCATTCACATAAACACACACACATATATGGAGGCTTTTATCGCTAAACTGCTGTGCATATGTCATTCCACTCTCCAACCAAACACACCTCCCACTGGAGAAGACCACCTACACCAGGCTTCTTCCATGACTCCCCAGGCGAGGCACCGCGGCGCGGAGTGTGCGCCTCAGCGAGCGCGTTTCCTCCCGAGAATCCATGACGTCCGCCTCGGCCCCGTCTCCCACGCAGAGGGCTTCCCACTGTTTACGGCCGCGCAGTTTTGACTCTGATAACTGTATCGAGAAAAAGGCTGATAGGACGGGACTGGGCTCCCCTTAAAAGTAGGAGTGTTGATGTAGAGCCAACTTCCACTGACCTTGAAACTGCACATGCTCCTGCCTAACGTGGCCCTCTTGAAAGAATGTCACAAGTAAGATTTCTGTAAAAGTTGAGATTCAAGGAAATCTCAATATTCACAAGTGATTTTTTACAAGAATGGCTTTTGTCTTTTACATTAGTTGTTGAGTTTTAGTAATAATATCTACGGTGATTAGACGATGGCTTAAAAAAAAACTGGCCAACAAGACGAGTTCACTGTGGGTCTGTGGAAAGATTAGGTTGTTAAAAATATATCAGGGCAAAAATATGCTTGGCATCTCCTCTTTCTTTACAATGAGTGACATAGGTTTTAAGTGAGCGGGGAGTTCCCAGTCCCAAACAATAGCTTCGATGCATTAATGCGAAATTCCAAAAGTTTACAGTTGTCAACAAAACATTTAGGTTCTTTGTTCAATAGGCTTACAAACCCGCGGGGAGCTTTGCTTTAACGTTGTGGTCGCAGTCTGTACAATGTGAATATGATTAGCAGAAGCTGTAATGTAATGGGAGAGGAGGATCGGCCGATGTGTCTCCGGCAGAAAAAATAAAATAAAATGGTGACCTAAAATCAGCTTGTTCCGGAGCAGAACCACAAACCCGGCCGACCCGTCTGTCTCCCATCCAAACTAAAAAGTAGAAATCCGTGGCCGCCAGCGGAATCATTTCTGCAGAACACAAAGGAGACCAGCGTGGAGCGTGACCACCATAAAAATACAATCATTTGTATTTTTAAAACTCTTTTGGACCAATAAAAATACCAAACAATAATTGGTCACCGTTTCTGTGAGGCAACTCGCTTGTCATCGCCTCTGAAAATACGACAGGGACAGTTGTAAAAACCAAAAAGATCCTGGTGCTGACATGTATGTGCACGCACGTACGTCCACTCACAAGCGCAGACACAAATACACAGAGGGACAATAACCGCAAACTGAACAATATGTAGTAACAGTGTGAGAGTTTCCCTTGAGAAATCTAGGTCACAGTCAAATAGAAACAGCATGGAAGACTAGAACTATCGCACTCCGACGTCAAGTTCTCCACAATCACATTCTGCGATCCAAGTAAAGCATGTACATATTAAACTCGGGGAAGGATTTGGTTTGTGTACGTGCCTGTGTGCGTACCTAAAATGTCGCTATTAGAGCAGACGCCAACATGTACACTCGCGTATTGTTTCCATAGCCTGCCATCAAAGGCTGTTGACTCCAGGATTATTAAAGAACTACCGAGCACTCAGACATGGCTCCTCCATGAGAAAACACAGTCTGACGGAGGAGACAGGAGAGAAAAGACAGTAACCTCCTCGGCGTGAGGAGGGTGCGCTTGCACTTCGTGTAACCCATGTTCCTCCTCCGCCTTCCACCACCATCACCACCACCTCCACGCAAAACTTCCATCCAGAGGAGAGCCTGATATTGTGTGAGCTGGCGCCTCCATGTGGTGATTTGCACTTATGGCAATATCTGTACACTCAACCTTGAATCATCTTTGATTGTTATTTCCAGTCTTGGTTTGTTAATAAACACTGTCACAGGACGGGACTCACGCATAAAGCCATAAAAGAAGAAAGAAACATCTCAAAGTTATCTGATTGTTTCATGAGATTCCTCACACACAGAGGACAAATCATCTTCTCTGCTCTCTAATTTGACTTGCAAAACAAGAAACGCACATCTTTTCTGAGGAATGCTTTACGGTGCGTTTTCCCTAATTAGGAGGAGAAAAGACACATAAAAATGCTGAACCACATCACATGTGAAAAATCAACGATCTAATGAAAGAGAACGTGCAGCAGTGACTCATGGCTGCGAGGTCCCTGCTATATATCTGCATATCACTGAGTTCTCCGGTTGGGACGATGAACAAGAGAGACCTTCAAAGCAGAAAGTGACACCTCTCCCCTATTCCCCTTAAATGACCTTTCTGATTTTATGCCGCTTTGCTCCAGGAGACATTATTCATCTGTTATCGACCGTAGCGACCGAGCACAATGACTTCATAAGACGAGTGGTGCCTGAGAGAGGGAGGGGGGGGGAGGGATGGAGGAGGGGTGGAGGGAGGGTGGAGAAGGGTGACGCTCAGGTTCTGAAACCATCCATACTCTTCTTGAACTAGGGTGCATTTTTTAATCTCTGTGCTCTAACTTATGTCAACGTCAGCTGAAAAAATATTTCTCCTGGAGGAAAAATTAAATTCAGTCTTTATGCATTTTTGGTTTTATGTCCAGAGACTTGGTTGCAGAAGAGGGACAGGCTTTTAAAAAAAAAAAAAAAACGTGCACGAAAGCATGTGCTCCACCAAACTCCTTCAACCCCAAAGACAAATAAAGCCAAGTGGAGGTAAAAACCCAGAGGTAAAAAATCCCAATCAGCTCCTCACCGATTCAACAGGCGACGGGAAAAAAAGACTTTGTTGAAGTGGAAGTGGGGCCAAACGACAGAGACAGATTTTTTTTTTTTACGGGCTTCACCCCGATTTTGACGGAGGCTTGTAACTGTTACAGGAGCTTCCTCTCTGTTGCCTCAACATTTACTCTGCTTCTAACTACTTCAGGATGGAAACACAAAGATGTGCTGTGTCAATCAGTGACACACATGCGCACATTGGTATAAAAGCACACAGGCAAAGAAACACGGTGCTAAAGAGCCCTGAATTTGTTGGTTTGAAAAAAACCCACAAAAACCCACACGACTATTGTTGAGTGTCGACAGCATTAATTATCATCGTGACATCTGTTGATGTTCTTGAATAATATTACAAGCAAATTTTTATGTATTCAATTAGACACCTGAGCTAAAACATGACAAATCTGAATTAATCTTTGACTGTATCAAGTTGTATCAGGAAAAAACTACTCAAGAAGGCAAAATACGTTAAGCACAAATGTAAATATGCAAAATAATAGATTAACAACTTTATTCAGAGAGACACTGAGAGTAACAATTCAAAATGTACATGAGCAGGTTCTTGTATTAAAGTTTATGTTTCACACATCCAACTTTATACAATGTTGACACAAGCCACAGTAATTTGCACTCACTAAATCTTGACTTGTATAGGGCCTTTTGTTGGTGTATGTGTATGAAAATGTTTGCATTTGGGCTCACACAACAGGAAAACAACAGCAATAGCCTTCCCTGTGCACACACTGAAAGGTGGTATTTATGCAGAATCAGATCTCAGGGGGACACGCACACACAATCAGGCTGTGATTATTATCGCAGAAAGGCCAGGTTCAGGGGACGGCGGCTGCATATAGCACTCACACGTTTGACAAGCAGACATCCTCCCCCTCTTCCCTGCACATTCCTCCAGAAAGTCATTCACACAGAAACCCTCCGCTGCATTCATACATATCAATTAGGCAGCAACACACACACACACGCACACGTGGAGCGCACACAGAGATGCAGACACGCACGTGGAGAATAACACAGACGCAGCGCGAAAGACGCGGCGAGCGTTGTTTTCATAGGGATTTTCTCCCAGTCGACCGCAGAGCAAAAAACGAGCCGGGAGAGACTCTCGCAGACCCGAAAGCTGTTCGCTGAAGACTGATTGCACTTGTGCGAGCTCTACGTGAGCGCGAGTGCGTTTGTGTGTGTGCCGGCCAAGTTGATCCACGTCCCTGCTCTTTAAGCTCAAGACCCCTATCTCTGCCCCCCTCAGCTGCGGAATGTAGCAGTGATTGCTGGGTAATTACCCTGACGCTTTAGTCCTCTGCTCCCAGCACCATTAGTAATAATTCTTTTCTTTTTCTCCTTTTTGGAGAGAGGGAATGGGAGCGCTTTGATCAGAAAGAAAAGAGCGAGAGAGCGAGAGACCATGAAAGCATGAGAGAAAGAAAATACCAGCGAAAGGAGTACGTTAGGAAAGTATGGAAGCAAGTGTATAAGAAAGAAAGAGAGAGAGAAAGAGAGAAAGAGAGAAAGAGAGAAAGAAAGAGAGAAAGAAAGAGAGAAAGAAAGAAAGAGAGAAAGAGAGAAAGAAAGAAAGAGAGAAAGAGAGAAAGAAAGAAAGAGAGAAAGAAAGAGAGAAAGAAAGAAAGAAAGAAAGAAAGAGAGAAAGAAAGAAAGAGAGAAAGAGAGAAACAAAGAAAGAAAGCAAGAA